>CM035152.1:0-139843 GCA_020205615.1 Panax quinquefolius
AAGTTTATGTTAAACTAAAACAGTTAAATCATCGTAACGTATGAGGAAGCATTACTAGAGTGGAGATAGTATATGGATGTACGTCCAACACATCTACGATACGGATACGCCAACATCCAATAAAGTGTCTCCGCCCAGAGGAACCATGTATAATCGCAAAGTAAAGACTTGAGAGAACATACGATCAATGGACTCGAAAAGAAATTTGTTCAATAGCGGTCGCTCTATAAATAAAACAAGCAACTCAAATATAAACTAAAAAAGGCACCATTCTGAGGTAAATGTACCGACATATAATCTTTTATTTCATTTTATCCATCTAATCGGACACAAACTTACTCGCTTACATAATTTAGATGAAGCCGCTTTACAAAGACAAAGGGCAATGCTAACACGACAAACTAAGAATAGGGGGTGAAATTACGTGTTCAATTCTCATTGTTAATAATTATGAAACAAAGATTCGACACTCAAATTTTGAGAGAATAGAATCTTAAGAAACAATTTAATATTATTTTATTTAAATAAACCAAATTCTCTGCACCCAATCTTTCTCTACCGATTAGTAGTCAATGGTCTCCGAATTTGTTAAAGTTTCTTTAGTAGATCATTCTTTTCTTTTCATCAGGGGAGAACTATCGCTTGCTTTGCAACTTATATTTCAAGAAAATGGCTCCAAAGAATTAGGCTTTTGTTTATTCTTCGGTTCACTTAATTCGACATTTATAATTTGCTTCAAAGATCGCGGATCTCATAAAGTCTTATCTCCAATGTTTGTGCTTGTATTGGGTATGTGCGCCTAGTGAGACTAATTTCATCGTATTTGACGGTATGCTTTGGACTTTGGTCTTCCCTATGGGGCATTGGGAGAGGTTTGGGGTTTCTATATGGAGGAGTTCCTTATCAGTGATTTTGGTGGGAAAAGATTGTAACCATCTTTGGCAAACGCGGATGATTTGCTAATGTCGAAGATTTGCATAGGACACACTTTAAAATTTAATATTATAAAACTCGTAAAAAAATTGTGCCTCAACCATGTCTTATATGCACTTCTAAATATTCGAAAGAGAAGAAGTGAACAAAAAATGTAGGACTCTCTTTGCCAGACATGGGAGTAATAAACAAGCTAATCATAATAAGGATAATGATAATATTGGAGCGAGCATTTGGTGTACTTCTATATAAGTACCAAATAAAACAAGTAAAACAGAAAAAGGAAACTTAAGAGGAATGAGTGTAAATATTCGCAATGACTTGCGCTCATAAGGAGTATATTCTCTTCAACGAAGGCCATACAATAATTGCATGAAAACTAGGAACACATGAAACAATTGAGTTAGCAATTTGTGGTAAGACGGAATGTTCATTTACTGGGAAATCAAAACATAACCGCACTTCAATGGAAGATAAATGTGGGACCAAAGAAAAAAAAAAAAAGGATAAAGAAATACTACCAATTATTGATGCTGGGACAACCAAAGCAGCAGCAGCATGTATCTTGATCTTAAAGTTTGATGAATCAAAAGCAATAGTAAAAGAATACTAAAAACAAAGGGAGCCCTGCAAAAATTTGAGTACAAACATTATCTGAAAAAGGGATACAATATCGCTTGAAAGAGATTCACATAAAAGCTTGTCATTCTGCTTACAATATAGAAGGAGCATGCATAACATGTAAAAATATATATAAATACAAGAACGTTAAAATGTAATCACCACATTAATTGTAGCCAGATTGCAACTAAGAAACCAATAGTGTGCCTCAAGAAGATAAAATGGAAGTACTCATCAAAGCATGTAACTAACCTATTAGATCGGAATTGGTAAAAGCAATAACATCAAAAGAGAGAAGTACATGCAGGATTAATTCGGGGTTGATGATTTTAGTTTAAATTGATTATAGACAATTAGATACTAAAACTAGAATGGTGAATTTAGAGTGAGAAAAGATAAAGTTCTTCAAGATTTATATAAACGATATATGGAGCTTAAAAATGACATAAAACCCATGATTGTTGTTGCACTATGGGATGAATTAATCTTTATATGTCCTTTCTACATTTGTGAAACGCAAAGAGGAAAAAGGAAGCACCTCCATATGGTGTTCATCTATCTGGAAAAAGCATATGATAGGGTTCTGAGGAAGGTCCACTTGTTGGTTCTTGAGAAGAAAAAATTGCCTATAAAGTACATCGATGAGATTAAGGACGAGCATGATGAAGAAAAAATGTATGTGTTAAGACTCTTGTCCATCCATATGAACTTCAATCCTAGCCTTGGCTTCACCATTGGCTTCATCACCACTTTATTTCTAGTTATGAATGATTTCAGAAATCATGCTTCACAACATAAAAGCTAGGACCATACTGAGAGAAAAATGGAATTAGAAGAGACCTAGTGCTGAAAGATGAAGAGATGTGAGAGGCTAACAATGTGACTCAAATTAAAGTCCACTAGGATCAATTTTGATTAAGCACAATATTGATACTGATCAAAGAAATAAAACAACCAAATATAAGGAAAGGGAAAAGAAATGTAGTGGCAACTTTCCAGCCAACTACATGAGATAGTCTAGGTAGTTTAGCAGTACTCCATGGTACCCTTTGGCCTTTTCAGTATCAACAAAATATGGAATTCAAATTAAGGTGAATATATTGAGGCTGATTCAGTTTTGACTGTATCATTAGGATTGCCTTTGATTTTCTACTAGCGTATTAGTGTTATATACAAAAGAACTAATATATATTGTCATGCATGTCATGAATTCTACCCAGGATTCTATTTTTGACCCAATTGGAATCAAAATTATGGCAATCCGAAGGAAAAGAAAGATGAGGTTTAGTAGCGATATCGGAGGATTGAAGCTGATGTTATTGTAGCTAAGGTTTCTGTATTCTTTTCTTTTTTAGTTTTTAGCCGCATTCAAAGAGGAATAGTTTGGGTGCATTCGAGTATTGGGGTGTAAGAGTTCTCTTGATAGATTCTATTCACACCTTGATAGCGAGATTTTCTGCCTATTGCTCATGGTTTTTCTCTGGTTGAGTTTTCCACGTAAATCTTGTATTCTAGTCTTTAATATTTTATTGTTTTTATGTATGGCCATATTTTGTCACAACACACACACACACACACACACACACACACACACACATATATATATATATATATATATATGAAGAGAGAGAGAGAGAGATGTGATATACTCATATATAACTGCTTCTACAGTTGCTATAATGGGTGGTCTGGTATTGATATAACTTTTATGTGAGAGAAAGTGAGTAAAGTGAGCGGAGGGTAAAAAGTTTTAAATAGGGAACAACAAGAACGAGAGAAAGGGAATAACTAATTCAGCAACTAAAACCTTTCACATTTGTGGTTGCATTTTTTCTTGGTTTAATATATAGTCAATGAGTCACATCCTAATAGTGCTAACAAATGCAACATGTATGTATATATAATTTGTTGCAACACACACACATATATATGAAGAGATAGAGAGATGTGATATACTCATATATAATCATATATAACTACTTCTACAGTTGCTACAATGTAGTAGTAGTAGTAACCTCTCACATTAGTGGTTGCATTTTTCCTTGGTTTAATATATAGTCAATGAGTCACATCCTAATAGATAAACGGACTTATGTGATTATATAATACTAGTAGGTGAACCCGCATGCAGGCAGGGGCCTGTTTGAGTATTAGTATGTAAAATTCATTTAAACATTATAATTATAAATTTTAAAACATGTTTTTAAAATTTTAAAATTGATATAAGTAATTGTAAGTTTTAAATATAAGCAACACAATTGTAGTGATTAAAGTCAATTGAATCACATCATATTTTAATTTTTAGAATTTCAGTAAATAAATTTTTATTTGAGCATGGATTCAATGTCATAGATATTTGAACTTCTTCCCCCTTTCCACTAAATCCTCTATGATACTCCATAATTTTGTCAAATAGAATGATAATCTACATTATTTGATGAGTGTGGAGATGAAAAGTTCAATTGTGTTTTTTAGAATGATTTTGTCCCCTGGATTCTAACTAATAAATCATTTCCTAAAATTTTCTCTCTTTTTCTTTCTTATGTAATGTTCATTCTTTATCTCAAATTACACACGTATAAATTATAATCAAATCAAGAGAATGTTTACACATTTAAATTATCACCTAATATTCGGGAAAGCGATGGATTTATCTCTTGGGAGAACAAATTAATGAATTGAGTCCATGTACCAACCGAGTCAACTCACCGAATTTTAAAATTTGTAAATGAATGAACCCATATACCAACCGGGTCAACTCAATGAGTTTTCAAATTAAAATTTAATTAGATGTCGTGCTTTTATATATAGGTATGGATATGCTTGGTGTCCCCAACCTATTTCTAGAACGTTCAGCATAATCATTATTCAATATATATAATAGGTTTTTCTTCTTATTATTAAGTTATTATCTATCCCCACATGTCAATTTATACCCCTAATTTTTTTATCCTCCGCTTTCCCTCTCTAAATTTTAGAGAGAGAGTGAGGAGAAAAAACTAAAAGAGAGAGAATATTTTGGAGAGAAAGAGAAAATTTTAGAGAGAGAAATTTTAAAGGAAGAAAGAAAGAAAATTTTAGGGAGAGAGTGATGGGAGAAAAGTTTAGAGAGAGCGATGAGATACAAAAAATAACTAGTACTATTAAAATTTTTGGATGAGTGAGTCGAATCAAATCTGATTCATGATCTGATCCACTTATAATTTTGATCCCACCAACCAATATCATGAATCAAGGGATCAAAATAATGTGGAGCTTTGATCCACTAAAATAAGATGAGGCAAATCAAATCAAGGCCATGATTTGCCCCATTGATAGGCTTCGACCATACACCATACTGTGAGAGCCACAGGACCAACCACCCAATTGAATAACTTTTTTTTTTTTAACAAATTCATTTCAAGTATTGTAAAGCTTCAGCCAAATCGAGGTAGTAGAGGACCGCCACCACCTACCCCATTTTTAGAACACGGCGTAATCCCACATTAGAACCATTTATACACAATTATAAATCTTATTATCCAAATTGTAAGTCCTCGCTTCTCTCTTATTTTCTCTACTTATAATTTCTATCACATGCATATAATATACACGCCTTTTTCTTCTTTCTCCATATCACATCCTTTCAAACTTCAACATTTTTAAAAGTACCTGATTTGATAAAAGTATAAATAACCTTACACATAAGAGTTGTCCTAAATCAAGGAGTGACACCATCTCAATCAAGGAGTGATACCATCATCATCATTGTTTCTCTCTTCACACACCAGACTACAAATTCATACATCCACAAGTCTCAATGGAACTTCCCATAGAACTCTGAGTTGTTAATCTAGTAATTCAAGATCCTTCCTAGCTATGTCTAAGAGAAAGGTAAAACCTTTTATATAATACATTTATCTTTCCCACAATTGTTTTCAAGGATATTTGATACCATTAAGCATCAACATACATTATGAATTCACAAATAGACTTCAACATAAAGCAAATTTTCTATGGTCATTTAATCCATTAAAGAAAGTGATGCTAAATTGCTAATAGTGCCTTACTAATCCATATCTCGCAATTTTAATGTCTCATTCAGAAATAAATTGCTCAATGCGTGACAAACATTCCACTGAACCTGCTCTCAAGTAAAAATTGTTAAAATAAAGATAAAATGAGAAGCAAGCACATCACCCATAAGATAACTGAAAGTTTAAAGTGCTCTCACTCCAAGTATTGTAGTGAACTAACCTTCACGCTTCCAGTAGTAACACAAGAAAGAAATGTCTGTACCATTCTTTTCCAACCAATATGAATTTCCCAAAGATGGTTGCTGGAAATAGCGTGGTGACAGATGCTCACTGTAACAATTAGTCACTAACGGTAAGGTCGAAGTCTCCATTGGCCCATCATGTGCACCTGATTGACTTGTAAAATGAACAACTCTCGAAAGATTTCCTAGAGCTCTGACGGCATTTGCTTTAATCTAATGTCATTAATGAAAAAGAAAAACAAAAAGTAAATAAGATTGATTTATGAGCTACAAACACATTGAGTACAAGTAAACTACTAAAGGCGCAGAAATAGGGCTGTAAATAGTAACAGGAAAATCAGATATTAGTTTTCTAGTCCTAACCATTGTCTAACATCACATCATACTGACACTCGTTTCTATCCGAAACCATTGTCTAACATCACATCATAATGGTGCAAATTGGAGCGTGACATGGAATAATTTTACTTCAATCAACAATCAAAGCCTAAGTTTCTCACGGAACATAGGAGAAATTTTGAAACGGTGCTGAAAAGCAAAAGCTTAGAAGATTTTAGAAGAACTTGAAGCCAAAGAATAATTTTATTACTAATAAAAAGGATCCTCTCAAAGTTTCTACGGCTACTACTTTAATACATCACACTAAACCCTACAAAGATTTAATCAAAACCACAATTCTTTGGGGGCGCACTAGATAAACCACCAGTGCCCACAAAGTTTCCACAGCCACAATCCTTAGGTAGACACTAGATAAACCACCAGTGTGCATAATACCCCACCAATCATGCACACTGGGATATCTTGTAGTAAATTATGTGGATGGCCCCACGGAGATCATTGCCTTTGCTAGAGTACTGAACCCATTACCACAAAATATTAATTGCTACAGTATTCAAAACTATTCATCGCTGCAGTAGTTGAAAGGATTCGCTCTACAGTTGTCGGTATTATCCATCGCCTTATTTTTGAAAAAAAGGAAGAAAACTTGTGGTGTCGCTTATTTTGTTCTTGAAGAAAAGAGAACAAATAGATTTTGTTTTATATTATGACGCTGCTACTGTTGCTGAAGAACAGATTTTCATGGGCATTAGATGGTTTCCTGGCAGACTAGCTTGAGAAGAATTGGTGACTGTATTTTCTGGACTTGAGATGATGTCGCTGGTCCATCTTCAACAGTCTCGCAAGCTGGGAAAAATAGAAATTCTGGTGGCTTTTGTTTTTGTTTGTAGGCATTTTGATTTTGTTTTTCCTCCAGTTTCTAGATTGCAATATATTGTCTGCTTGAACTTTAGATTTGTTGGAATTTGTTGTTGGTTGCCGGAAGATAGCTCGCTTTGGTTTAGCTTGGCAAGTTCAAGCCTGGTAGCAGAAGAAGGTACACTTGTTCATGTGTTATACCCACAATTATTTGGACGAATTGGCAGTGATTGCCAGAATAATGACCCTCGTCAACATTAGTTTTTGAAGTCTTATTTGATTTGGTTGGGTTCGAGGCAGCTGGTGTCATATAATCTGTCTATGGGGTCCCAACGGTTTCACACTTATTCTCTGTTAGAGACTAAATTTAGAAGATTGCGTGTTGTATCACTCAACAACAAGCAGGTCCATTTAGTTTTAGTCCATTGATTGTTTACAGCTGATTATCACTTCTGTTTGGCTCCAATTTTGGCGGGCGGTTATGGTCTTAAATCAGCCCTCTGGTTTTCCATGGTTTTTCGCTATCGAACAATGTACAATACCTTCACTAGTGATAGTGTAGTCGTAAATTAGGAGGATTACAAAATATACAAGATGCTGGTATATATGCAGATCACTCAGATTGCTTTCATACCACTTGATTTCAAAATGACTCATTTACAAGACAATTTATATGATTCGTATAGCATTTATAGTGTCACTCCATATAATCACCACTAAACCTAATATATATTCATGTACCACATATACATTAACATGTGCATGCACTATGTATGAAGACAATATTCTTGACCTGTCTAGGAACAATTTTATGTTTCAATAACCCCTTAAACTTGTTACCCAAATTAATTCCTTAACTTGCAAAAAATCATCTTTGACGAGCCTTTCTTAAACCACTTTAATTTCTTCCAATGCTTTCCAAAAGTTCTTTCTCGTAGTTCTTGTGAATCGAAAAATTGCTCCATGTTAATCCAACTTGTATATTCCAACACTCTAAACCTTCAAACTGAAAATTATGATTCACATAATGCATCATGACAGACTTTTCAAGAAATTCATCAAAAGAATCTTTGCTTGCATAAATTTCCAAAATTTCCCTACCTGATTTGCAAATTTCCCCCCTGCATTTTTACAACATTTCTTCTGTCAATTTTTAAATCTTTACAGCTCTCCAATGTCAACATTTTCACCAATTATTTCAGTTTCTTTGACCATCTCCTTTTTTTCACATTCATTTTTTAAAACAAAAATCCCTACAACTTTAGTATTTTTGTCAACAAAACTCCTATAGTACTTGCATGAATGCACCATGTATGAGGACAATATTCTAGAACTGTCTAGTAACAAGTTTATATTTCAACATGTTTCATCATATTCTTTGTTCTATATTGCTTAAGATCTGTTTCTGGTTCCTTGATTTAACTCATGTTGTTTGCTTACTAGGTTCATTCTTTATCTTTAGAGAGAATTGGGTGTAATTTGATCCGCTTCTTCTGCATGGTGAGGAAGAACTGGACTTTAGCTGCTGGTTTTCCCCTCAGGTTAGGAGTTCCTTCTCTTTTCAGAAGATACGTGACTAATGTAGTGGGTTCCTGAAAGTGGAAGACAAAGGCGGTGGAGCTTTCACGATGGTGGTACAACTCTGAGTTCAGTGACAGCTTTAACTCATGGTGTTGCCATGTGATAACTAAGGAATGTCACCCTTCAACGGGTTCAGCCCATTGGATTTTATTTCACAAAATTAAAACCTGGACCAAAGAACAAATAAGCTATGATTCAGAATTTTCCAAAAAAACGTATGGCAGTGCGTAGGAGTCTCAGACTTTGCTGTTGGTGTGGAGGATTTAAAGCGTGAGTAGAAACAGTGGAAAGGGAGGATAACTTTTTCACCGGTCGAAATTTGAGGGATAGGTGAAAAGGGTAGTTCAGTCCAACCCAATCAGAATTATAAATTGAATTCAGCGGATTCACATTCTGGGCCTGGCTAAAATTTGCAAAGCCCAAACAACCTAAACCACAGGGAATTAAAGGCCATGATTATGCTAAAAATAAGAAAATCCTGCCCCAAAAACATAAAAACTTAAAAAGAATAAAACAGAAAATATAATAGTATCTTGTGATGGATGTAGGACAATTGTCCGATATCAGACCCTTCCACTTATGGAAAAACATGACCTCTAGTTTGCATCTAAATTTTGAAAACTTTAAAGCCAAAGAATAAGATATCTTGAACACTGATTTTATGCTCATTTGTAGCTTCATTATGTAAAATATCTTCTCAGCAAATCTCATTCATATATATGATCACTGGTAAAGTTTTATTTGTATACTAAAATTCAATCAAGGCCAAATGAAAACAAACAAGACAATAAAGGAAAGAAAATACACCTCAACCTCACTACATCATGGTGTTAAGGCGTCTCCTAGGGGTCAGAGCGGCTCATGAATCGTGAAGGCATAACCTCGCCTTTGCTGACAGGCTCTAAGGCAAGTCCCTTAGTGAGGTGTCTCCTTTCAACCCAAGGTGTAGGCCTTGGACTCCTTGTCGCAAGGGGGTCACCTTAGCCTTAATTTTTGTGCTTGGTTTTTAAGCAGTGCAACATTTCCGCCTAGAGACACATTTCCGCCTAGAGATTTCACAATATCAAATAAATATTAGATGAAATTATGAATCTTTTGAGAATTTTAAGAAGGAACATCTATATACATTTCAATTGAAATATAAAACAATAAACGCCGAGTTTGTGACAACCCGGAAATTCGGATTGTCCAGAATTTAAGGTTTAAAGAATTAGTTATTAATAAAATGAATTTTTATTAATAATATTATGTGCTGTGTTTATTAATCGTTCTAGAACCTATGATGATTATATAATACAGAGGATTCTGCCATGAATTTGGATCGAAATCTAGTAATAATTTTCAAGACTAAATTTGTTGAAAGATTTGACGATAATATATTGTGAAAAGTTAAGTCAATAAAAGTTTTTCTCAAAAAACAAAGTAAATCTGGATTTAAATAAAATGACGAAAAGTAATCAAGTATGTACTATTCATTCGCTTAACTACGTTAGGGAAAATGTGAAGGAAAACGCTTAACGCCAAAAAGTATTTTTCAGCTTTTTCTGAGATCCAATAATACGTAAAAGTTAAATCGAATGATTTAAATATCCAAAAATATTTGATTCCGAGAATCGCAGCTTTTTAAACCGCTGGCTTGACGAAACATGAAAGACGGAAGGAAGTTTCGTGAATAGTAAGGAGGTGTGAATAGTAACCTGAGGGGCTTAAATGACTATTTTGCCCCTAGCTTAGTAAAAAATCTATAAATAGGAAGCTTAATTTCATTTGTTTGGAATTTTGAAAATCCTCCAACATTCGAGAGAGAGAGAGAGAGAGAGAGGATGGGAGAAAGAAGAGAAAAAGGAGGAAAAGTTCTTTCGTGAGCAAACTTTGTCCGACGGAAAGAGATTAAAGGAGAAAGGTAATCCGAAACCTTATCTCGTATAATTTTTTCGTTAAGTTTATATGTTAAAAACATATCTTATTGAGAATAAGAGTAAGAATGTTAGGAATGATTTCATATGGTTGAAATCGTAAGAAAATGAAGAAAATAAGAATTCAAGTTTATGTAAAAATTTCTAAGTGTAAGATTTGTAATGAATTAGAACGATCTGAGTGAATCATATGAATGATTCGGTAAAATAAGTAAGGAATGGTGTGTTATAACATCGAATTCCAAGAAAAAGTAAAATCGTAATCAAAATATCGATTAAAAATGAAGAACGAACGAAGAATGCGAAGAACACGCGAAGAACACGAAGAACGTTGTTGATGAACAAATTTAAAACCATCGTAGGATAATTTGTTGTTGATGGACAAGTTTAAAACCATCGCGTATAAGTTAGTTGCTTATTGCTTGGTTAGGAACGATAGAACGTTCATGAAGAACGGATTAAACTTAAGCTATAATGAAGTTATGATGAAAATTTCGTAAAAGACGAACGAGAATTAGAAAGTTAGTAAATGAACCCGAACGTGTAGGGTTTCATAAGAATGTAAGAGAACGTAGAAAACGTGAGTCGTGAACTCAAGAACGAACGAGTTCCGAGTTCGGATGACCGAATTACGGACGAACGAAGAACGTTAATAACGTAAAATGAACGAAGGACGAAGATTAAGCCAATCGAATGGCACGTTAACGGATTTAGAACGAAGTTCTGTCCGAGGGGGGTTGAAGTATGTAAGATAAGGAAGAGAATGACTTTGGAACGACCTCGTTCCGAGTTATAACGAATAAGTTATGAGATCGGGAAGTAACCGTCTCAAACCAGTGTAAACACTTAGAAAATTTTTCAAGAATTAGGGCTTGGCGCCCGACGCCAGCCATGCTTTATAGGTGGCAGCAAGCGCCGAATCGGAGAGCCAATTATCGAGACTTCATGCGCCGCCGCCGCGACGCAACGCACGGCAGTAGGAAAAGCCCCAAGAATGAGCTTTTAACCCTTTCAAATCTGGGGAGAAGTGTAACGAAGGCTAATAAAAGTGTAGTTATTTAAATGTAACACTTAAACAAGTGAATTAAACCTTAGATGATGGTTGAACGAAAAGATTAAATGAGATTAAAAGACAATGAATGTAAACGCGGGTTACGGAACCGATGTCCGGGGACCGTGAGCGATAGTCGCGATAAACGAACGTGGGGGATTGCTATGGTGTGATTCCTTAGACGTTGAGTGACGAGGGTAATGAATAACATTTTGATGTTATGTCGTGGTAATGAGAGATAAGTGTAAAACGTATAGACGCTGTGAACGCAACGTAGTTGCGATCGGTCTTAGCATACAACGAACGGTATGACTTCGACATTAAGAACGAGTAATGAACGTGGGGTTCATGTAATGGATAACGAAAGTATTAAGTAAAATACGAATGGTATCAAGAAAGCCGTAACGAACGGTAATAAGATTAATGGAAGCTGATAGTGATTCAGATGGAGAATTTTAAAATGAAATATAAGCGTTAAACACTTTAACCGACGTGAAGGTTGAGTGTACGCAAACACTAAACGGATAGAACCTACACACCCCGTGTATTGGTTTCGATTAGTAAGATAATGAAGATCAACGATTAAACCACGAACGGTAAAGAACTGAATTAAAACGATGTTAACGTGAACGAATCCGAAGTTCATGATTAACTTGAATGATCGCTCCGAGTGTACAAAAGATTGTATGACTTAGGGGTGTTTGATAAAATTGAATAAATCTGAATCTGAATCTGAATCTGAATGAGCTGAATCTGAATGAAAAAAAGTTGTTTGATAATTGACATGTCTGAAATATCTGAATAACAGTATTTCAAAGAGGAATAGTTTGGGTGCATTCGAGTATTGGGGTGTAAGAGTTCTCTTCACATATTCTATTCACACCTTGATAATGTAGATTTTCGCCTATTGCTTCATGTTAAAAAAGGAAGTAGTATTATAATATAAAATTGAAACAACAAGGTAAGCAACAATGATTGTTGGGTAGAATAAATTACTTCTCTCTTTACTTCATTTAGTTCACGCCATTATTCCACCCATTCATTTGCATACACTGAAAAATAAAACTCATTCTCGCAATTAAAGAACTCCATCCCTAAACCAATTGAATTTTAAAGAGCAAAGGAGAGCGATCGAGAAGTATATATCTTTTGGAAAAGAATTGATGTACAGAAGATCTAACCAAATTCAAATTTGTTATGCTCCATAATTACCAGAGACTCGTAGAAAAACGAACTCGCCGGAAAAGAAGTTGAGGGAGCTTTAAACAATCTCACAGATAATAATTTACAAATAATAATTTACAAGAGAAAGGAAATGCGATCACTCTTGATTTCATTATGTTGTTGGAGGGTGTAATAGTAAAAGGTTATTCAGTTGTTCTTCTGAGCGAGTAAGTTGGTAATATTTGGCTGATTCGGTCAGTAAAAGCAAGATCTATTCAGAGATTTATTTGTTTCAATCAAACGGTCTTAATAACTTACTCATTCAGATTTAGAGCCATTAAGTCCCATTCAGAACCAATCAAACAAATTTCTTAGACAATAAAGAATGAATCCTGAGGTATGACATTTAGTTGTCGGAAGCCATAAGGAATGAGAAATTGATTTTAACGAACATTATAGTTTAATAGTTCGGATAAGTTAAAATAAGTTTAGGTCAGGTACAATCGTAACCTTTGATGGTCGATATACGGGAGCCGGGCTAAACAATTCCTTCAGAGAGCGAATGTATATATGAAACTGGCAACCGATCTAACTCACTGTGATGACAGTGTAGATGAGACGGAAACTTGTTTGTTGGTTGTTTGTGGAAACCACTCAGAGTACCATATGGACTACTAGCAGAGACATGATGTGTGCTGAGTCCTAGGAGAGTTATAAGAAGAAGATAAAAATGTAAATCATCAAAGATGATGATAGTATTAGTAAGACATCTCCGTATGTCATGTAGCCGTAAACCGGTAGTAAAGAAAGTTAGTCACGTAAACTTAGATTGCAGGAACGCGAACCCTAAGAAATAAAGTTAAGTAAACCAATGCGTAAATCAAGTATATGACTAATTGGTGTATGTGTTATTTCCTTATGTGCTACATAGGAATTGGAATGAGCAGTTCAGCGTAAACTATAAGCTGTAGCTGTGCGTAAGGCAAGTTTCCTAACTTCATTCATATTTTAAATGAATGTTAGTTTTTTAAACTTCTTAGATGTTGAACTTGAGAAGTTTTGTCTATGTGCGAATGTGCGATATTTGTAAAAGGTGGTAGAACGTATGAGGCCTTGTGCCACAATTTGAACACTTCGATATTTCTATGATATGAACTGTTCTGTGGTTGAACTGTTTAATATTAGAATGTTCTGTTTATACATGAACCGTTATTGTTAAGTCTGTGCTAATGATTCTAGCCAGACAGAATGTGTATGAAAAAGGTAGAAGAATGAAAGTATTTCAAAGTGAATGTGATTAATGTTTTAAAATGATAGGAATCAGAATTATTCCTATTATTCAAGCTGCTTCATAACCTTTGTTCGGTTATTGAAGTCTTAAAAGAATGTTTAAATTCTTGAAGTTGTTTGTTCAACTGCTATGACTTGCTGAGCAATTGAATGCTCACACTTGCTTTAAATAAAAACATTTTCAAATGAACGATGTTAGAAAAGAACTTAAAGATCCCGTAAAGATCAAGTCGACGGGGTCGGAAGAAGTGTCATTCAATATACGAATGTGCTTCAAGATCAAGCCAAGACTCAGTAATGTAGAATAGTTTAATTGAACTATAGATTAGTTTAACGAATCATTATGTATCCTCGGTGGGATAAAAGTCGCTTCAGAAGATGTAAAGAATAATGTAATTATCCTTATTTGTAATGAACAAGGTTATAAGGTATTAGAACCTCGTGATTTGAGAATGTATGTTGTTATATTTAGCTATATAATGATATATGTTTGTAAGAATGATGTATACTCATGACGCATTTTAATCCGTGTAAAGATAATCGGATTCGGGAGAGACATGAGTTGCAGTATATAATATCTCATGTTTCAGATTGGGTACATATGCTAGTCTCTTTTTTATCGAATGTATTTAAATGTGACATTAATAATTTGTGTATCGAATGGTATTTCATATAGTGTTAATCACTTTATTTTAGGCTTTAATGTATATAATTTTTTATGTTTAATGTATTTTTCAAGAAAAATATATATATTAAGAAAAGTAAAAGTAGAGGAAAGAGAATAAAAAAGTTCCAAATTTATCCAAAGTGACCTCACAAGATTATATAAAGTGATGAGTACTTTTATTTTTTTTATACTAATGGACCCTACTAAAAGACATATTTACCCTTCACTTTATGTATTTTATCTCATCCTTTTGGAGACCAAAATATTTGTATATTTAGTCATCCTTTTGGGGACAAAACTAATATATATGTGTATATATATATATATATATATAATTTACACTTTGAGGATGACATATCGCCATACGCACGCCCTATGTGGGCACCTTTATCGCCTAAGCATCCAAGTGGACAATCATTGCCACGCATCACCTTGATAACTATGCACTACACAATTAGCCAATGTAAAGAAGATTCAACTTCTCAGTATCTCAACGTCTATGAAACAAAAAAAAAGAGAGGAAAGGAGGTATGTTTCCCATACAAATTCCTCTCCTCCTGGAAGTTGAATCCCCAAGCGAGGCATAAGTATCAACACTAGGAATTAGTCACTTACAGAACTATAAGTCTACACATGTTTACCTTGTCACCATCATTTGTCAATCGATGAGCAGCACAGTCAATCAATAACAGAATCAACTGAGAGCTCCCCTTGGAATCTACCATGGCAAACAAAGATAAGATAAAACACAAAATCTAACGGGAAGAAAAGGTCACTTCAATAAAGTTCAAACCCACCTATAGAACACCTGGTGTAGGTAAATGCACTTAAACAATGACAGAGAGCATCACATATGTTCGCCAAAGCCCAGGAGGCTGCAATGCGCACCTGAAAATTATTTTTAAAATTTCTTTACCTGCTTAACTAGAAATCTATAATGTACATAGAAAATGGAGGAAAAAGAATGACCATCATCTAAGATACAAGTTGAAAGAATACCGAGACTAATGGACTAAAAGTGTTGATCTCTGCAGCATAGACAAATTTTTCAACGATCTCTGCACTAAATATGGTTTCAAATACTTCATAAATAATATGTTTGTTTGTGTCGAGAAGAATAACAGGAGGTGTGACAAATACCTTTTACAAATATGTGGGAAACATGCAATGACACCAATGGCACGACAAGCAGCTGATCTAACCGATGGAACCTCATCATTCAGTGCAGCATTGATCTACGCGAAATCAGAAGTACAATGCAGGGAAGAATTGTTATTTACACACATAAGATATTAATATTTCAAAGTAAATGTTGGAACAAGACTTACACAACTAGTTAAAATGAATTCCTGTTTCTCCTTTGGAAGAGATGAGAAAACAGAAGAAGTTATTCCTGCGAAACAAGTAACTGATGCACTCCTTACCTTCCAGGGATAAGAAAAGGTGAATTAGAGCCATGCTGTAGTCAAACAACAAATTATTTCAACACATACTAAAATTCATAACAAAACCATACATCACTTGTCTAAAGACCACTTTTCACCAGAGCGATTGTAACAACAGCACATAAATGTCTGGCTACAACTTCGACAGTTGTGAAAGTGCCAATGAATTTCGAAACCAATTAATGTAAATGAACTTGAAGAATAGATGAGAATAATGTGTAGAACAATTCAATGAAATTGAAAATAGAATGGTACCTCCAAAAGAAAAATAAATAGGACTACTTCAGATGAAATCCGCACAAAAAAGGATCAATGCCTTCAAATAAGTTTAGTTCATCTTTTTTTTAGAAGGTGGCAAACTAGTAAAATAACAATATTGTGATCCAACAACATTTTAGTACTCTAGCAAAACGACATTTTAAGCGAGTACGCTTAGTAGTGTACAACATAGCTAATTGGCTGTATTAATTTAAAATAAATAAATCAGACAACATTTGAATACATCACTTAATAGGATCCATTAATACAATTCTTGTTCTTAATTCATATTAACCATCTCAACTGAATTCACAAAAATTATAAACCCTCTTCAAAACAGTGTTATTATATTTAACACGGTATTTTTTACAGCATTCATTCCCACTTAGACATTCAACTCAAATGGAACTCTCTCCACATTAGATGACCCTACCATAGGGCTTTTCCAGGCTTTACTGGGGAAAAATTATCAATTCAAAATACTTGTCTAAAAAAAGAATAGCATACATAACAAAGAAGCTAATCTCTTGGACTGGTTACTTTTTTATTAATACCAAGTGAAAATAATCAAATAACTCCAGAGTAGAGCTGGCAAAATTAATGGTTAACCCATCAACCTGTCCAATGATTAAATGGGTAAAGTAATCCATTTATTTTAACAAATCATAAGTGGGTTAAGTTAAATGGATAATCCAAAAGATAAATGGGTTGGTGGGTAAAATTGTGGGTTACATGGGTAAATGACAAGCATAGTCTAGCGAAGTTATGAAGAGACTGTTTACTCCCCACGCTTCTAACCATGAATCAAGTAGCCTCACGCCATCATCATCACCAGCCACCTTGGACGGCAGTGATGGTGCAGCCATGGCTAGCTGATGGTATGGTCAAAGGTGAAGTGACCAGCCATGTGGTTGACGGCGAGGAACTCCTTTTGGTTCCTATTATACAAATACATATAGATAGAGATAGACTAGATATATACACAGTGATTTTTGGTTCATATATAATATAAAGACTTTTAAGTTTTGTCTTCTTCTATTATGCTTTTACTGCTTTACAATTTTGGATTTATTAATAATGACTATTATATACTACCTCTGTTTCAATAGAACAAAATTAGAGATACAATTTGACTTTTGAGAATAAAAAACGCCATATTAAACTTCAAATTTGATATGACTCATAAAAGTTTGGCATTAAATAAATTTTATGATTAATAGTTTTTGTTATATACTATTACAATTATAATAATTGTATCAACTAAAATTAAATAAAGTTGCATCAATTTGAAATTTAATATGTCGTCGCTTGACCTCAAAAGTCAACTTGTATCTCTAATTTTGGGTCCATATGATTATTGCTGCTTTTAATTATCTAATAGCAAAACATATTGATGACTCACAGTTATTACAATTTAAATTATATCTTTTCATTTATTAATAATTTTTTTTTAATAATTTGTCCAAAAATGAGGTCACTAATTGTATTGAAAAATTGCAAGACTTAACTTTTAAATTTTATACGAGTTGATGGGTTCAACCCATATCCATTTAGATTAATCCACATTCAACCCATTTAAAATAATCCATTTATGACCCAACCCACCCATTAAACTTTATCCATTACCCACTAAATCAACCCATTTGCCACCTCTATTCCAGAGAGTCGTCCCTAAATGTCTACAACAAAATTAGTAGAATTATTAGATTAGTAATCAATAGCAATAAAAATAATCTAGCCACGGAAGTCAAAGAAACTTTGAGCAAAAAGGTTAATTGTCTTCACCAACCATGGCTGAAGTGTGATGCAGAATCAAAGACATGTGACTATCAATTGTTATACACCACAACCTGCTTCCTGACCTGTGCGTTTCAGGTTCTTCTATGATTACAGAAGGTCTTTCTGACACATATGATGGAGCTGATGAAATTGTTTTTATCTTCACACAATCAGATGTGAATGGGCTGTCAAGTACTTTATCATTACACAAATCTTCCATCCCTTTGAAACCGCTGATTGCACGAAGACATTCATCTAAAACCTGTAAATGGGTCAATATTAGAAAATGGAAAGGGAGCCCCACATGGGAGCACAATCATTTTTTATTTTTTATTTTTTGTGACATGTAATTTAATTATACAAAGAAGCTAGAAGGAGGAGAAACTAGTAAACATACAAAAACAAGAAAATTTGCAACCAAAAAAAAAAGAGAAGAAGAACGGATGAGAGGCTCCTTCCGAAAGAATAGCCTCCAATATAATCCACCTACCACTAACAAACAAGATCTATCAAAACGCAAAATTCTCAATAAACTCCAAAAATGGAAGTGTGTCACCGTCACTCTAGGGAAAGACTTGTTAAGCGAAAACAATAACACTCAACATCAAAGATTTCAATTTACAAGTTGAAAATTATACCCCTTCTAAATACCTTCTTTTTGCTCCCAACATTTCAAAGTATTTATCTCTGATTGGGTCATGACTAAAACACGCCAACATAGTGAAACATAGAGTTCCAAAACCTGCTACAATACTGGCAGTTAATCAACCAAGGGCCTCACCCTACCTAGCTTCCTTAGTCCCTGAAACTATAACAGTAATCAATTAAATATTCCCCCATATAAAAAGTGTATGAACATTAAGCCACAAATGGCACCGTTGCTACCAAGAAAGTCACAAGCATACCAAAGAAGTTGAATTTAGCAATGAAACAAAATAATAGCCTAGGAAGCATGGATACTTCTCGGAGGGCCACGAATCTGTATCAGACATAGATTCGCTTGGACATGCACCCGTGAGCTACTCCTTTTTTTGTTTTTTTAAAGCCTGGACACGTTCGGACACATCGGGACTCACCAAGAACACTCGCTTCATATTTGAGTCATCGAGTGGCTGCCCAAATTCTTAGCTATTAAGTTTATTCCTTAATTATATGGCTTACATATTCGAGTCCTTGAGTGGCTGCCCAAATTCTTAAGTTTATTCCATATATGTTTGACTGCGGGCTGCCTAATGGGTATGTTATAAATGTGCATTTGAAATAGGCTGCATATTTGAGTGGCTAGCAGGCTGCATATTTCATCTTATTATAGTCTTGGTTAACATCAAATATTATTACAAATTTACAATGTTAACATTAATTTTATTCCATATATGTGATTAAATACATAGTTAGAATATATCTAGAATATTTGTATTCCCTATGTAATAGGTTTGATGAGTGGTTGACCCATGATTAGCTTCGCGATAGTTGGAGTAATCTGTGGGATTTCCAGCAACAATGGATTAGATTGTAATCCCATAATTATAGGGATATAATCTCATAATTATGGGGATTTGATTGTAATGCTTGATATTATAAAAGGAGATGACTCCTTGTATACAAACTTGGTATCAAAGCTTAGGCTCCATCCATTAGTGCTGTAACCAGACTCACTTCTTTCCTCATCACCCCAAAACTTCTCATAACCACTTTAGCCATCACTTAGCAAACAACCTTTGTTTTGTTTTTTCTTTAAAATCAGACCCTTTCTCCCCCCCTTCCATTGATGGTAAATATAAACCACCAGGGGGCTTAGTTTGAATCTATGATATAGGTGAATCATTCACCCTTTTGAAGATCTCGCAATTTTTTTTTTGTTTCACCAACATGTCTACAACAGGAGAAAATAGTTCCACAAACACTAGTTTAAATACCAAAACTAGTACAGGAAGGCTAAATTCAGAAACACCAAACTTCCCTTTGAGTCTTGTTAAATTCAATAGAACAAATTAATTGTTGTGGGCACAACCTATTCTTTTGTCCATTGCCTCGGGAGATTGTACTGGATATCTTACGGGAGACAGGGGTGCAGATTGGTAGTGGCAGTGTCCATGGAGTTCTTTATTGGTTGGATAACCCTACCACAACAGCTCTCTAGGCAAACCAAGCTTGTTCCAGTGTTGCTGTTCTTACTGAACTAACTATAGAGATGGCACCAGCGTTTAGGACATCCTCCTAGTATTTTACGTTTATGTTTTCTTGAACTTTTAAATAAGTATCCTAATGAGGATTTTTTTGTGTGACACGTGTCCTTTCAAAACAAACTAGAACCAGTTATCCAATTTCTAATACTAAGAGTTCGAATCATTTTGATTTATTACACTGATGTTTGGTGGCCTTCTCCAATTTTATCTATATCTGGTTTTAAGTGGTTTGTGACCTTTATTGATGATTATAGTAGAGTTCTTGGATTTACTTAATAAAACATAAAAGTGATGGTTTTAATTGATTTAGAGATTTCTTGAACATGGTTAGAACTCAGTTTAATGCATCGATTAAAGTTTTGAGGTCTAATAACGGTAGAGAATACACTGATTGAGATTTTGAAAATCTTCTAAAAGAACAAGGTATTCTTCATCAAACTAGTTGTGTGGACACCAACCTCAAAACGGAGTGGCTGAAAGAAAGAGCAGGCACCTTCAGCATATTGGAGTGAGGCTATCTCCACAGATGCCTATTTAATTAATCGCGTGCCATCAAGAGTTCTAAATAATAAGAGTCCAATCTCTATTCTTTTATTTGAATGTGCTTGTTTTGTTAGCAAAGGAAGAAGGAAGTCCCTAAAATTCAACCCATGGGGAACACTGCTGCATAAGGAGAGCATCCCCATGCCTCTCCAACACTAAGCCATTTCAAGGGTATTTTGGCACCGAAACTTCCAAGCATTCAAAAAGGTATATAGCAAATTTGGAAAGGATGGAGAGGGAGTGAAACTCTCTTAGGGTCCCTAACTTGACCCCGAAGGCACTCCACTGCCAAGGTCGTATTCCTCCAAAGTTGGCCAAATTCCAAGCAAGTTAGGCAACAACTCAAACTTCCAAGCAACCGATTAGCACCATGAGCACAAGATGTGTCTAGGCTTCAAGAGTAATGTTCCTAGTGGGATCCAACTCTTTGAAGTAAAATGATGATATCACGCCTATTGCACCCAAAACATGTCATGAGTGATGTCACCTTTATTGCACCCAAAAGAAGGATGATAACAAGCCTAGAAGATTGGTCCTCTCCAACTGCCCCCGGTTAAGTCGTTATGAAAAAGTACTGTCAGAAATAGCTACTTCAAGTAAACAAATTATCTCTCTAGCCTCCGACAATGGACAGAGGATTAGAGAGGTCGTTTGGAACGAGATTCAGTGAACGTTTTAGATTGGCAGATGGAGACGTAGAGTGAAACGGACTTCGAAAAGGTAGTATTTACTCTTAGAACTGATATTGTAGTCGCGGTTTATAAATGATAGTTTGGTCATGTGCACGAAACAAGGGGCACCCCTCATGAAGCCTATAAATACCCTCTTCTCATTTGTAAGGAGATTGGAAACTTGAAAAACTTGAAGAACTTGACCTTCTCTCTCTAGAACTCACTGTCTCTCTCTATAATCATAAGCACCAAGCTACTAGTACCAAGGGACATACTACTAAGGGACATAGTACCAAGCTTTGGTTGGCTAGGTTCCATAGATTCCACAAGCCCAAGGGTCTTCTTTAAGGACTTAGCCCCAACGAAACTAAGTCCCCAATCACACCCAAACCCACACACACACACACACATACACCACGACTCTAACACTAAGGTTATGCCTATATTGCCTTGAGGAGTTTAACTCACGATCTTCTCTCTCGCCCAAGTCTTCGCTCAATCCTGCAGCCTTTATGGAAACCCCAATCAATCAAAAAGAACCTGACCGCAATGGGAAGTGTAACAGTATAAGAAAAAATTACTATATTGTGTCCAATATTTGTGAAGTTATTAAATGAGCAAAGATTAATAGCAACATTTGTTAGTTAATCTTGTTGTCTAATTGTGCTTAACATTTTTCGGCCTTACAAAAAGTTTAACGAGAGTGATGAGCTTAAAGTAGCAGTGTCAGTTCCCTTTGCAGTGACACTAAGAATACGAGACAGTTTGACCATGGAACCATCTACTAAAGTGACACTAGAAATAAGGGACAATATGAAAATGAGAGAGTATTAGGTGTAATTGTCATGTCATTAGTTGCCCCTGAATCTATTAGCCAATGATGAGAGGTAGTGAGACAAGCACTAACATTACCTATCTGAATAAAAGTAACAATGGAAGTGGATGATAGCCATAGTTGTCACGGCGCCAAGGTGGGACGCGCGGTGAGTCGATCGCCAGACGCCTTAGGCGATAAAGGCACCTACCATGGCGTCGTATGGTCACGTAGGCGTCGATGTATGGCGACAAGTCGTTAACAATGTTCAATTTATACATTATTTATTTTATTTCAAAAGTATATTACACAATAAAATTTTATATACACTAAAACCCAAAACATAATAACTAACAAAGTCTCTACTTTGTTTTTAGTCATAGCTCGAGCAAAGCCATCAATTATGAAGTCTTTCCGTCTCCCTCACGAGCATTACTCTCATTCAAAGGAGTAGGGTCATGGATTGAGTCACTTGGGTAATTGAAAACATCAATGGGTTAAATGATTACGTAAAAAATTACTTAATCACTTAACTTGAGTCCGCTACCAATGCATGAGCCTTGACGGCTCGGCGTCCAAGGCGTTGCCTTACCCTTGTCCAACGCCAGTAGTCGTCGCCTAGACGACGCTATGGCGACGCCATGGCAACTACGATGATGGCTATCGAGAAACCTGATACTGTGTGAAGGCAACATATTTTGTTGGGGTCATAATCACTATAATCACTGTCTTTTCCTCAGATGATGTAAGAACATAGGGTTATCCTCCATCCTCCGAACCAATAACAACATTTACAAATCGTTGTTGTCCCTAATTTTGAAGATGTCTACAAAAACATTGAACATGACCAAGCTCTCCACAATGGTTACAAGCTCTACCTAGTCCAGCCCCTCCATTGCTTTCTACCTTGTCCAACCCCTCCGCTGATATCTAAACTCTGACCCCTATTACTCCCTCTGCCTCCAAAATCACCTTCACCACGATTCCTAACAACCTCCACGAGCAGCATTCACAGGCCCATAAGACTCGTACATCTCCATAGGAAGCAATTACTTAATGGAAGTATCAACAATAGGGTACCGCACGAGACATGTAAAACTCTAGCAAAAGTATCTAAGATAGTATCGACAAGTTGCTAAGTATCTGGGAGCGAATAGTTTCAAACTCTGATCCAAAAGCACCTAGGAAACCCATAACTGTCAACTGCTCACGTTGGAGAGCAGTGAATTTAAATTCCTTGTATATCTTAAAATCAGTAATAAATTGTGTAAGCGTAAAAGTCCTAAGACCTTATAGAATCGAGTAAGATTATTCTATCCCGAGTATAATACCGCCAAGTACTCCCATAATTCTTTGACGGTATTAATGAGTAACCAAATCAACAATTTGACTTTCCATGGAAATAAGCATATGATAAAGAATCCTGACATCAATTGTCTTCCATGGCTCATTGGAAACATTCCCCCTATTATCAGCTAATCACAGCCAACCCCAATCTTCTGTTACTGTGGATAATTATGAACTACTTCCAATTTCTTATTAGTAAGACAAGTTGATGAAATTAGTACTTCCGTAACATTCATTGACTGTCGAGAGTTAGATGTACTCTGGCTCACAATAGGCTCAGGTATTCCTGATATCTTGCTCGGAATCATCCTGTATTAAACTTTTCCAAACAACAAACTATGACAAAGGTTCACACCTAAACAAGAACCACATTTACCCAATCCAAACGCCTCAGATATCCAATCACAAAGTAAATTCCATGAGGCAAAAAGAAAATCAAAATTATGATATTAAACCAACTAAAAATTGCCACATGCAAGTACTTCATATATATATATATATACATATATCAAAGGAAAGCACATAACAAAACACCACAAAAAACTCAATATTTCAGCTGGGAATAAAAAGACTTGATGTTGCAGAGGATCAAATTTCTGGCCTGATGAAGTGTCGTTAGTGTTCACGATGAACAGTGTCATTAGTGTTCATAATGAAGATTTTTTTTTTTTGAAAAAAAGGGAGGAAGAATAAAATTAAAAAATACTCGGAAAAACTTAAAAAACCATGGTTGTGATACCATGTGAAGTAGAGAGGTTTATTCCATAATCATATCAAATACATAAGAGAGCTGAGCGACTAAGCCTTTTAGACTTAGATTCATGCTATACAAGGAAAGCACCCATTACTCCTACAATCATGCTCCTAGAATCCTCTAAAATCCCCAACAAGCCCTAAATAACCACTAAAAAAAGAACTAGAAAACCTATTCGAATTTGTACTACTTCAACAAGGAATATCTTAGTGAACAATATTTGTGAATATATCATCATGCAGGCTATTTTAGGTTTTTTTCACCTAATAATCGTGGAATGGATAATAAGAAATGACGCAGGACGGAAGCGTCCGGGGGGTAGATATCGTTCTACTGCAGACTACCACTTTGTTGAATAACCCTATAATCCACTAGGGGCCCTCAAATCCACAAGGAAAATTGTTCTGCAATCCACCAGAGAGAAATAAAACCCAATGAAAAATTTCTTTTTACGAATCAAATTATTGCCCACAAAAAACACATCTCTAGCACATACAAGCAAACAAAATCACTATCATATGGTGCCACAATTTTCCAAGTATACAACCCGGGGAAGTCTGATACTATTACAGAATTATACCACTTTAAATACCTCTCCACTTCATCGTGTCTATGCTATAAAATTACGGAAGAAATCTATAAGTCTGTCAACCTCAGATACCACTTTCAATATTTCTAAACATTTACAGGAGGGAGAAGATACAGAAATAATAAAAAATTTGAAGATTAATAAATCAAAAGTTTAAGATTTCATATTAGGTTGGGCACATGTCACCTTGATTGCAGCTGTAATGACTTTTTCCTCAATTGCAGAAACAGATTGTCCAGCATTACTCTTACTTGGCCATACGGCAAGTTGAGGATAATTAAGACTCAAGAATCGAAAAACAATACAGGAAACTTGATCCCAACACACGGCCATGATATTTGGATAATTGTGTGCCACAGCTCTAAGTGCCTGCAATAAACAACATATGAAACAAAAAGGATACAACATCAAACAAGATATTCTGTAAATAGGATCCATTTAAGAAAATAAGGAAATAAATTATTCATATAGAGGGTAAAGGTTTGACTAGAGCATAAGAACTCAAATAACATGTCAGTTATGGAAACTATAATCCAATCACACGCATCCGAGATGTTCAACAGTTCATGGAAAAGAATGTTTCACTTGAATAACAACAAGGCTATATAATCATAATTACTTGTTGCAGACCTGAGACTGTGTTGTGACTTGTGGATATGTGCCCAATGAAGATATAAGTCTTATAAAGAATGTAAGATTGATTTCACGAAAAACTTTTTAACATCAATGCGACATTCCTCTCCTTATATAAATATTGTAAGGCATATATCTAAGTTCACCTAAATAAATAAAAACAAAAGATAAGATAAGCAGATGCACAGTGGCCACAATTTGTTAGGGCTTACTAAACAAACTATGATGTTCATGAACAGCTTGCTTGGGGATAGACCTGAGCTAGTTCATTATCAAAGCAAGTCTAGCTTGAACTTTCCAAGTCTCGCGCGGATAAGCTAGTGAATGTAGAGCTAGTTAGAATAAATTAATATAATATACCCTCTGTTCCCAAATCAGTCTTCTAAGGTTATTTAATGCAAATTATGTTCATAGTTGTTATGGCGTCGCCTAGGCGACGCCTGGGTGAGACGCCGAGCTGCCCAGGCGGCCGCCTTGGAAGAAGCTTGACCAACGGATATTTACCCATGGGCTAACCCATGACCCATCAAATAAAAAACAAGAGAAAAACCTTATCTATAGAAAAAATAGGAGAAGTCGATCGCGAAGAAGACCCATCGCGAACTAGGTCAGCTTCATCCTTTGCAGACCCACACCCATCGCGAACCTCCGACCAACTCCATCCATCGCCTTCGACTTCGCGGCCCCGACTTCGCAGCCCATCGCAGCGAGAGGCGACGACACCTCCGACCGACCAACTCCGTGCCTCCGACTAGCTCAAAGTTCGGTGACGACTCTCACAGGTTCTTCTTCTCTTCTCTTCTCCTCTGTTTCTGGACTTCTCCTTTTTTATCGACTAATTCTCTTCTCTTCTCCTTTGTTTCTTTTTTTTTCCCTGGTTTTTCTATGTATGGCTGTCATATGTATATGTATAAGATATAATTTTTTTATACTTGGCGTATGTGTGGCTGCAATATTAGGAGATAATTAATGTATATAATTTTTCAACTGATGACTAATATACATATGCCAATGTCAATTTTCTACTGTAATATCATGTCTCTGATGTATGTATTTTAGGCAAGCTAATTTTAAGAATATATTGTGATTAAAGTTTAAAATGTTTACTGATTGTACTTTAAAGTTTAAAATGTACACTGAGAGATGTACTTTAAAGTTTAATCAATTTTCCACTGTAATACCATATGCAAACTGATTGTACTTTAAAGTTTAAAATGTACAAAATTATATGAGAGGTGTTTATTGTTTACTCTTTTTTTGTTCACAAGTAAAAATTAAAATATGTCAATGACTCAATTGTGTCTAATATATTGTTTGTTTGATCAGTATTTTGTAGAAACTAAAAATAAAATGATGTAAAGTTCGGGAACCGATGGTTATGATATAACCAAGGACCCAAAAGAAAAGCCAAATCAAATGACCCGGGTTAGAAATATGGATATTGGGTGGGACATGAATAATAAGGATATAGTGCAATGTATCTTTTGTGGAAGCAATGTTGTTCGGGAATCAAAACAACAATGTAAATTATGAGGAGATGCAAGCTGGCTTTGAATAGTAAAAAGAGTAACAAGCCACTTGAGCTAGATGTTGATGATGTAGTAGAAGTGCAAGAAGCACAATCATCTGCTCGTCCAAGCATGACTTCTAATACTTCTTCTAACACTATCCCAAGTTCTGGGACAACAACTTAAAAAGGAAGAATGTCAGATTTCAATTCCAAGTTCCACAACCAAAAGCTAAGACGGTTGAAGCACTTCTAAGGAAGACTCCCGAAGAAGTTGTAGAGGAGAGACATAGCAAGCGTTTGAGCCAAACGAGTATTGAAAGTCGTTTGAAGACACCAGAGGAAAAGGAGAGAGTCCAAATGCACGTTGTCGATTTTTTTTCATTTAATGTGGCATACCATTCAATGCTGCAAATTCAAGGAGATTTTGAAGTAATGGTCGAGTCCATAGGGCAATATGGGCCGGGTTTCAAGCCTCCAACGTATCACGAGTTGAGGGTTCCTTTACTTGAGAAGGCAAAGAAGAAAACCGATGACTTAAAGAAGAAACATGAAGTTGCTTGGAAGGAATACGACTGCTCACTCATGTCGGATACATTGACAGATAAGAGGGGAAGACACTTATTGAATTTCCTTGTTAATAGTCCGGAGGGGACTTATTTCACGGGTTCTCATTGATGCCTCCAAATACCTCAAGATGCCACAATGATGTTGGTAAATCTACTTGATAGCAAGATCGAGGAAATTAGCCCCAGTATGTTGTTCGTGTGGTTACGCATAATGCCTCTAATTACAAGGCAATGGGCATATACTAATGGAGAGAGAGATATACATATTTTGGACACCTTGTGCCGCCAACGCCTCGACCTTATGTTAGAGGACATAAACAAGTCAAGCAATTCCAAAGACACAATCACAAATGCAAGGAGAATTACAACATTCATTTATGTATACGGTCGCCTTCTTAGTGCGACGATGAGGAGAAAACGAATGTGAGAGATCTTGTGAGACCGCGATTATTAGATTTGCTCTGCTTTTCCTCACCTTGCAGAGTTCAGACAAAAATAAAAATGCATTGAGGCATTTGTTCATCAACGAGGATCGGGTCAAAATCAAAGTCATTTGGCCATCAAGCCGGGAAGAAAGTATGTGATATCGTTATTTCAACAACATTTTGACATACTATCGAGGATTGCATTAGTAGGCCACAAACCACTTCTTATAGTCTTGAGGATTGTTGATAGTGATGAGAAGCTTGCTAAGTTATTCTTTGCGATGGAATGCGATGAAAAAAAAATCAAAGATGAATTTGATAACAAACAAAGACTATATAAGAAGGTGATTGAAATTGTTGCTAGCGATGGGAAAATCAAATGGAGCAAAAAATTATACGGGTCGCTTGTTTTCAATCCGCAAGTACTTTGATATCAAAGAGGAACGCCGATTATTTGCTAATGCTTTACGAGATGACTTCAATGACGTTTTGCAAAGATGGTGCCCGAAAGTTAGATTTGCTAGACAAGATAAGCAATCTATTTATAACCATGATGCTTCTCGAGATACTTTTGCAAGAGAAATGGTGATTAAAGCAACGGAAAATAAAGAATCCTCGACGTATATTAAAATATATGTAAATATATAAAAGCTAAATTATAATTTATGTACATTCTTCCTTTCCTCCCTTTAAAAATATTTATATTTCTTTTAAATGTTTGCTAGTTGATTGGTGAAATGCTTTTGGAGTGCGGGCTATCGAAGTTATCCTCGTTTGCAAAAAGAATTCTAGGCCCTCGTTGTTTCTTAGGTTCATGAGTGCAATTGGAGTACATTTGAGTTTGTAAGCACTTTCTATTGTTAGTTCAAATTTCAAAAGTAATAAATCATTTACTATTATTAAAATTTTATCATTAATATTATTATTTTTTGTTCTATTTATTTTAGATTCATACGAAGAAGAGGAATAGATTGGAACACAAACGATTGAGTGACTTGGTGTATATCCAATACAATCGAAAGATCGACTCAAGGTTCCAAAAGAGGCGTGAACTTGGCAATAATTTTGATCCATTAGTCATTAATGACTTTGAATGGGGTAATGAATGGATCGATAATGATGCCGATGTTGTTCATCCCGGGGGGATCTTACATGTAATGATGTGGATCGAGCAACCGATGCATCCAACACGCTTGGGGGTCGCAATCTTTCAAAGAGTGCTCGTGCTAATACTAGTAATAATCTCATGACGTACTCTCGACGTGGTGGTGGTTCAACTTCAAGGAAATCAAGGTTGATGGATTCCGACTCCGATAATGAAGTTGATGAAGAAGAGAGAATTCCAAATGATGATGAAGATGTGGAGGATGATTTTGGAGAAAGACCACCACCTACGCCTTTGAATGAGAGTAGTTCTCGGAGAAGAGATGGAGATGACCTTTTCTATGATGATTTTGATTGAACGATGTTTCTAGACTAGTGTAGAGAGTCTAGACATTATTTTGGCTTGCTATGGTGGTGTTTTATTAATTATTAGACTACATATTTGTGATGGTTGGTTGCAACTTTATTTTCTATGTGGTGTTTGTTGAATTCTTCATTTCTTTTTCAATATTTGTTTAATATTAAGTATTTTGTTTTTGGATTGTTATTGTCAAGTATTTACATAATTATGCCTTTAATGTTATTCCATTGTGTTATGTTTTGAGTTTTAATGTATATGAAATTTTATTGTCAATTATACTTGTTAAGTAAAATAAATAAAATATAAATTGCACATTATAAACGACATTGTCATTTTACTGGACGCATATCCATCCACTTTCAAAATGCATTTTTACAATAATAATAATACCCTATTTTACTTGCATAATGTACCTTACTTACATTATGAATCCCTATTTAAAAAATTTCTTTTTCTTTTCAAAGAGGATATTTATTTTAGCACCCCCAAAACAAAAATAATGCCAAAAGAATACTTAATATAAATTGAGGGAGTAATACTATTCTTAGAATCAGTATTTTTCTGATAAATTTTAATGCATGATTATAAAAGTTTTTATATGTATATTTACTTAATATTTAAATGTGTCAAATCCCAACCGACCCAAATCCCCATTTTTCTGAAATTTGCCGAAACATCAAACTTAAATCCTTGCTTCTAAGCAAGTTTCAGTTATAAAATGCCGAATGGGGATATCTTGGTGGTTGCAAAACCACCCCAACTACCACATGTTTTGTTGTAAATCCCACATTCATCAAGTTCCCAAATTTCACCCCAGAAAAATAAATAAATAAATAAACTTCCAAGTTTAGGCTATAAAACCAAGACATAAGGCCTGCAGTCAACAACAGTTGTAGACTCATAACCTGTAAGTTTAATGTTCCCCGACCAGGTGGCATGTCTACACAAACAATAAGATGGACCCGGCTAATGGAGAAGAAAACCAAAAAAAATTGGATTCTGAAACATAAAATACTGCCCAACATGGAATGGACTGAACCCAGATCTTTTATCCAAGTCTCCATATCAATAAAATTTATTCAAGTTTGCAAAGAATTGCATGTATACCACCAGGGAGTCATATGGTGACCAGACAACATTTCAAGATAAATGCAAATTATGCATATACATCAATAACTCATTAATGGATTATTGATTGTTCACGAGAAAACTTTAACACCAATATTACCTGCAGCACCTCAAAGCTAATAGTGGAGCTTGTTACTGGTTCCGAATGGCGAAATAAGGTAGAAAGAACACCTGACCTCATTTGGTACTCTGGAAACCCTGGAGAAAGTCTTCTTATGAACTTTTAATGAAATATTAAACAATGTAATGTGTACAAAAATTTAAATGGATATATACATACACCTGTGTAAACATTTATGATAAGAATATTCTATGTTCACATAAGATTTTGCAAAAACCAGTTGCAACGAAAGCCCTATAAAATTTCAGCTTCAATGGGTTGACAAAGTATATCAGTTCTTCATATTTAGACAAAAGAAGAAAATTTTATTAACTACGAAGGAAGAGATTACAACGCAATAAAGCAACCCAAATGAGGGGGAAAAAAGGCATTAGTGAAATGGCCTGCCAATCCCCGCAAGGATCTCAAACAAAGAAATTACTCGGAAAGCTCCAAATCCATGAGCCCAAAGAAAAGCGAAGAAAAATAGAAAAAGAAAAAGACATTCTAGGCAAAGTAAATCAATATTCATTGCCCAGTAACAAAACTTCTACCATTCCTCTAAATCGGAACACCCACAGAACCATAAAAGAAACTGTAATTCTCCAATCCTTGTTACTGCCAACACCCTCAATCTGCAAAAGAAAAAGAACAAAAAACACCACAACCTCAAAGCCAACGTAACAGTGAAGAATCACATGAAAACATAGTTGCCCACGATGCCACGCCGAGTCATGATTCAGTAGCCGATCATGAGGACGCTTAGGCGATAAAGCGACCATCATGACGTCGTCAGATGGTGATAAGTCGTTTACAATGTGCAATTTATATATTATTTATTTTACTTAACAAGTATATTGGCAATAAAATTTCATATACATTAAAACCCAAAACATAACACTATGGATTAACATTAAAAATACAATTATGTAAATACTTAGCAATAATAATCCAAAAATAAAGCGTATAAATTGTACCACTATAAACCAAATCAAGTAGATAAATGTTACATATCAATGAATAAAATGTAAAGAGTACATATATAAAATATAAATAAATATATATATATATATATAACCAACAATCTAGGATAAGGATAATGGGAATAAAAAAGAAGCAGCAGCCAACGGAAAGAAAAAGAAAGCAATACGCACTTTACATATTTATACATTAAAGAAACCACTTCGGAGTCGCGCAAGCAGCCAAGGAGAAGAAAAAAAGAAGATGAAATACTTGCCGATCAAAATCGCAAATAGCGTCGCCGTCACCGGAAGTCTCTCTCGCTCTCAGTCTCTCTCTCGGAGTCTCAGTTACTTTCACAGTCTTGATCTTCTTCTAAGTTCTATTGCGATGTTACTGCGATGCGATTATGCGAATCGAGTTCGAGTTTGACTACAACTAATTCTACTGCGTTGCTACATTGTTTTACATTTTTTTAAAACCTAGTTGACATTTGGGTCGATCCGGAGTGGCCAAGTCGCTCAATCTGCCTGAAAGTCGTCAAAGTCGATGTCGAGTCGTCTATGACAACGACTGCCTTTGCTAGGCGGTCGACTTTCAACCCAAGACCAAGTCGCCTTGGCTGCCTCTTACCGACTGGACGCCTTGGTGTCTCTTAGACGACGCCTGAACAACTATACATGAGAATGAGAATTACTTTTTCAGATACACATAATACACGCCTAGTGACAAAAATTTGACAGTATATATGCCTATAACACATGTTATTAGTATTAAAACAGATCAAGGTCAAAGACCACACAAAACCATAATTTCAAGAGAACCTTCGATTTCAAATAGAAAGAAGTGTAGACGGAAAATGATTTGATTACAAGATAACCGAAAAGCGAAAATAAACCAACAAGTGAAGACTCACAAGGAAACAAAACACCAAACACGCCTATATAAGGATTGAGAATCTTCTTTCTAACTCTAAAAGTGTCGATAGATATTATCGAGGAACAGATTTAATCAATCATATAAATCAATAAGAAGTCGTATGAAAATAATAAACATAGAAAGAAAGAGAGAGATTCATATTCCTCCTTATCATTTAAATTGTAAAAAAAGGTGGGAATTCCAACAAATTGTATTGCCCTCCAACAAATAGAAGCTCAAAATGGAGAATTATGCCTATGAAAGAGATAATAAAGACGATGCAAAACAAAAGAGAAATATCTCAAATCCATATATCCTCCCTAAATGCAATTGGGAGATGAACATGGATTATAAAGGAATTATGCCATTGGGAGATGAACTTCTAACGACTAGAATGAGTAACAGCGTGATTTGGATTCGAATACCACCTATTTTGCTAAAGTCTAGACTTGTTTCTGGTCACCTGATGCTAAAGAGAGTCGGGTTTCAAACGAAAGCCTCATCGTTATTAGCCTACCAAATATAGGTTTTTAGATACCATGTTCCAAAAACCTAAATCGCCATCCTCTCTAGGACAACAAACATTATCCCAATCCTCATTGAAACTAGCGCATGCGCTTAAACGACCCCCATTGTGATCTTGAACAACGAAACCTGTCCACCAATTCTCATTGAAACTTGCACATGCACTTAAGTGACCCCCATCGCGATCATGAACAAAAAAAAATAATAAATAGGGATATTCGCTAGGAATGAGTGTTATCTTCACACCCTGAGTGAAGTTAGCCTATTTACAATAATTAAGTCTCCTACTACTACTCTACTATGGGATTAAAAAGATTGACAGCTCTGCTTTTTTACCCCCCCCCTCTCCACAACACACAAAAGAAACACTATACAAGTCATGATTAAAGATTCAACCTCACAACCAACAAAAAAAAGAAAGCATAGGAAGCAACATCCTCGCTAATATTAACCCTAGTAATGGATACACCTTATGAGATTAATTTTCATACTTGAGGTAGCCTAAAAATATGCAACAAATCTTAAAACTTTCAACACCCTCATTGAAAAAGTTATGCAATTACTAATGGACAGCACACGGGAGTATTAGTAGATTACATTATATTACCATATTTGATTAAATTTACAGTAATTCAAAATTTCAGTTACGTAATAATAACACATATTACATAATAATTTTAGATATTGTAGTATATAGTAATTAGGAGTATATCACTTCTTGAACTAGGCTTCAGATTTATATATAATTAAAGGTTTGTATTTCCTTTATAAAGTGATGTAATCCCCATCAATTAGAGTTGAATGTGAATTTGAAAATTGAGGCTTTGTACCTTTGTGGGCTTCCATCATGGTTCTCTTTATATCCCTTCCCTAATCCTTATAAATTGTCCCTTCATCAAATTGATATCAGAGCCTAATCTCAGCCTTAACTGCATTCTGTTGTCATATCAGAACCGACTATCACAATTACCTTCACAACATCACCATTGAACCAGCCCCCTTGCCTCATGTGTTACAGACGCCATCGCTTCACTTGAACCACACAAATCTTCATCACAAATCCAATATCAGCATCAACAAGTCACATCCGCACGACCAAAACCAAGATAGAACCAACAATTTGCAAACCAAAAAGAAAAGAAAATAACCATTGCCTTCCACCATGATGCAGTTCATCATCGAAAAAAAACCCACCCTCCCTTGTTGCTCAACACCAAATCACACCCCTCTGCCTTGACCCACTATCCAATTGCCTATAACCAAAGTCTTCAAAATAAAATAAAAAGAGGAGGCGATTGACCAACGCTGATCCCATCGAAGCGAGATGTCATCTCCCCGCCGACAAGGCGACAACTATCAACAATTATAAACCAGACCAAACCTTCCCATCCATCTCTCACAATTGCCATCATTGAGCCCCATCAGTGCCGCCCATGAACCACCTATGACTATATCCCTCATCTTCCCTCATCACGACTCTTGTGTTGCATGCAGCCAATGACATGACCCATCTCATTTCTTCCATATATCGTGACAAAATTGCAATTAGGACCCGCTTAGTTAATATAAATATGCCCCTGAACTTTAAGTATTTATAGATGTACTCATTTTTATTTCTTTCAGTAAGATTTGCATTGAAAAATAATATTAACCCTGAAGAAAAATATATATATAACTTATGTGAGAAGAGACGAGAGGAGTTTGTAAAGCCTTTACCCTAATCAGGTAGGCAATTGATACATATACTAAATGCAAAAGGTTACAACCGTCTTAAATACCCTCTAGTATAAAACCCATTAATACATAAGTAATTTATATAATCAACACTCTCCCACAAGTCAGCATAGATATTAGTCATGCCCAACTAGTTACATAAATAGTCAATCTGTCTCCCACCAAACGCTTTTGTGAAAATATTTGTTAGTTGTTCACCGGTTCTAACATAATTAGTAACAATGAGTTTATGCTGCATCTTTTCACGAACGAAGTGAATCTACCTCAATATGCTTTGTCCTCGCATGAAAGACCGGATTTGAAGCTATATGAATGCCTGGCTCATTATCACACCACAATTACATAGGCGAAGACATCCCAAAACAAATCTAAGCTAAAAGATGGCATACCGACATCAGCTCACATGTGGCTTGTGCCATAGCCCTGTACTCTAATTCAACACTTGAACGAGCCATAGTTAACATGACGCCATGGCGAGACGCGGTGGTAGTTGACCGCTAGGATGCCTAGGCGATTCCGACCTTCCAAACTGCCCAATTGTTCCTCTGTTGCTTTGTTCTAAATGAGCCTTTGTCATAGTTGGAGAGAGCGCCCCCTAGCATTGCCAAACCCTAGGTGGCCATTTTCGATACATAGCCAATTTATTGTTGTCTTGTCTCATTCACCTGGAATCTTGTCGAAGGTTCAAAATGAAGCAAGAAGACATCGTTGGGGCACTTCACCTAGGGATGAGCCCTAGGGCTAGGGTGGTCAAACCCCGTAACTTAGACAATTTTACGCCTTTTCATTCCGGTTCTCAATCAATGCTAGGGTTCTAGTGGTATTGCATTGTTCAGGTCATCCAGACTGTACACTAAAAAAATTACCGAAATCTATTCAACATAAATGGGGTAAATTTTCAGTAAAATTAGCCTCCATTTTTAGTTACCACACTTGATAATCCTAATAGACTATAATAGTTATCACCGACTATATAGTTTGACAATAAAATACCTGGTAGAAGAGTCAAGTATATCATAACAAAACATGTGGGATTATGACTGTAAAACTCTTTGTAGAATAATTTCAACAAGCGCTAATATACAATATAAGATCCAAGACTCTCTTATGGAACAAAATACAAAAAGAAAAGAAAAAAAAGTCAAAATATCTAGTATTCCAAAGCTTGGTGTTTAAAAAAAATCCTTACCTGTTGATAGCTCTGCTAGAAACATTTCGTTCACCTTTGAGGAGGAAGGTGAGACAGACAAAGCGACAGTCAAGCAAGTAATAGCAACAGCCTGTAAAAAGACAAAAGTATAATCATTATGTGGTGGGGGAAAATATGAAACTTTAAGGGGAAGGTTGGGGGACTAGAAAACACTTTCTGATAGTGATTAATTTCCCACACTAATTCAAACTCTCAGAAGTAGGATAATAACAATGACACTGGTTTTGGACTGCAGGAATCCTATTAACATGCAATATTGTTTGTGTGTGCAGCTTTAGAAAGGTTACTATAACTACAACACTTCATTAAGTTTATTACAGCAAAAAAAGTATTGCATAAAGATTATACCGGCTATTGTAGGACTAGGTGATATGAAGAGAGGATCTCCTTTTTAATTGAGATATTTCAATCTTAATTACCCTTTTCACTGGAAGATGCACCCAGCACTTTCTTGAAAGGAACAAATGGTGCAAACCATTACTAGGTGGATCCCTGAAAAGTCTTATCTCCAAATGTTTGTGCATTGCACATGTGCGCTAGTGAGACTAGTTCTTACATGTTTCTTCATGACGTATGATGTGGAAGCTTTGGACTTTGGTCTTCCCTATAGGGGCATTGGGAGAGGTTTGGGTTTCTCTATCGGATGTGGAGTACTGGAGGAGTTCCTTATCCAGTGATTTTTGTGGGAAAAGGATTGTAACTATCTTTGGCAAATGCGGATGATTTGCTAATGTCAAGGTTTGCACATGTATTATACAAACCTAAATATTCGAAAGAGGAGAAGTGAACAAAAAATTGTAGGGCTCTCTTTGCCAGACATGGGAGTAATAAACAAGCTAATCATAATAAGGGTAATGATAATATTGGAGCGACCATTTGGTGTATTCTATATAAGTACCAGATAAAACAAGTAAAACAGAAACTTAAGAGGAATGAGTGTTAAATATTCGCAATGATTGTGTTCATAAGGAGTTTTCAATGACTGTGTTCATAATCATCACCACTACAATACCATATATCCTAGTAACACTAGTAACTATTACATTGATATTTTCAATGTTATGCCTTTTATTACTCGATTTGCACAACAGTGGACGTACATAAAAAACAGGCACAAGAATGTAATCACACTCAATAAACTACCATAATTTATGTAATGCAACCATGAGATGATCAACCTTGTACCAAAAATTCACCTAGGACATCACAAAATTATACTACAAAATTTACCCAAGCAATTTAAGCACTAAGCATAGTAAGAAAGTTTCACATACTTCAAATTAATACCCAATTCACATATAACAATAAAAATATAGATAATGTTGTAGATAAAATAGAGATACCCAATTCTCTATATGCATGAAATGAAGGAACAAATGAATATATATGTTGAAAATTTTATCCAGGGGCTGAGCCGCATATAGGACCGCGGCTAGGCCAAGCCATCATTTTGTGCACGGCTTTGGGTGTGGAATTTTAGGACAAACACATGGATTGGTTTGATGTCTTTTTTCTCTCCTATACCCCTTGATTTTCCTGGTTTTGTTGTTTAGAATTTGAAATTCTATTTTTCACAATTTTATCACTTTTGGGTGATTTTTATTTTTTTTGAGCATGAAATAAAAAAAAATTTGATTATATATATATATATATATATATATATATATATATATATATATATATTTGTTCACATTATAATTTCAATTGTAGGATTTCACAAATTGACCTGAAAAAATTCAAATGAGACTTTTTTTTTTTTTTTGGAATAGAGACTTATCAATCTCACAAAGTATCTCTTTTGTGGTACTGTGAGAGTCTGTGAGAACATGAACAGCCAGGGATGGTTATCAATTTATTGTTAAGCTTTTCAAAAAGAGATTTTACCAATATGACCAGTTTACTTATCTTAATAAAAAGAGTTAATGTCAAACTATTAAAGGACGCTGTCAAGGAACACTCGGAGACCAAATAATAAGTTATAAGCTTCTAGTAGACTAGCCATGCATATTTAGTATGTGATTCAATCCATCTTTAAGAAAACTCAAAACAGAAACACACTCTGCCACATTGAATACATAGATTCCTTCCAATACCCCTAGATTGAGCATAGAAGGCCTACAACATTTGATTTTAAGCTCTGCCTCAATATTTGATGAATTTTGAAATGTAAAAAACCTAGACAGTATTTTTCAAGTTCCACGAGGGCACAGACACGAACCTGAATCTGTGTTTCCTCTCCCAACCCGCTACATCCTCAAAAGCATGTTCTGGAAGATTTTCAAAAGGCTCCTTCCAAGGATCATTTTAGCTAAATCATATGTAGCTCCCCTCAGTGCTCTTTTTATTGGGTCCACAAGGTCTCTTTGAGGTAAGTATACTGTATGCCGTGTTCAACTGCTCCGATAAATCAAAACCAGAAAAGTAAGAGACTCGTAGTTTTGCTGCCAATTTTCAGGACATGACAACAATGGATTTAAAAAATGAGATTAGGGCTGATACTGAAGTGAACATTTGAGGACTTACATCCATGTCGCAGAACCAGAACATGTAAGCAATTGCAACAGCAGGAGCCCTACCTAATCCAGCAGTACAATGTAGATATACTCTTCCTTTGCCCTCTGAAATGGCCCAATCTAGTGAGGAGACAGCTTTTGTTAATCCAAATCTCAAGGAATCAGGATCAAAATCTCTTGCCTGTCAAACGACAACGATAAATCAGGGAATGTAAAGCAACAGTAATAACCTTAATTATTTTTTCTGATACTCAAAAAGTTGAGGTGAAGGGAAACAAAAAGGAAAGTAAATTTAGAGGAAAACAGAAGAGGGAATTGATATTTCCGCAAATGAAAATGTTAGTTCCACAAGCTTCTACTCACATGAATAGTGAGGTCCACCCTTATGCGAGAGAGGACTTTGTGGGGAACTAACATTTTCACTTGTGGAAATATTAGTTCCCCCAAAAAGAAACTTTTTTTACTGGATATAAGTTCAACCATGTATAATGTTGAAAGTAAGTGTAACAAATTGTTTTCATTCTCCTTTTCTTTTCTTTCCCCCACGCAGTTCCCAAGTTCCAAATAAAGCATTAGTACGTTTTCTACCAGTAGTATCCATGAGTCCTTTATATGTTGGAAGTTTATTGAACTTCTCTACACAGATATGTTGCTATCTGCATCCAGAAAAATCCAAAACTTGGCATACAGAACATGAAAAACTAGCTATGCATACACCATGTTTTTTTTAGCAATTGTGAAAGGATTGTGTAGTTTTGCTTATACATTGTTATAGCAGCCTAGTTTACAAACATGAAAACCAGCTATATTGTTACAGCAGTTCGATTTACAAACCTACACTTGCATCTTAAGATAGACAAGGCATTAGACATAACAACTCCCAAGATCAGAAATCTCAGAAAATTAAATACTACTCTTATGTTTGTGAATTACTACAACGATAGTAGAAATATGTTATCATGTTCAAGTTTTGTATGTTTGAGTAATAATAACAATAGAGTAAAACAATGAAGGTTGCAAAGATATGTGATAGTGACAATCATTTGAAGGCATAGTACACTATTTGTGGGGCAATTTAACAATAATAAGGGTGCAGTGGTTATTTAACTACCTCCGTTCCAAAATATAAGATCCTTATTGACATTTTGAAGTCAACGAAAGACATTTTCAAACTGAAAATTGACATAGATTCCTTTCATTTAAGCCAATACAATGACGAATATTGTAAATTATCTCAAAAGTACTACTCATCGTAAGATTTATTATTTTATAATTTTTAATGAAACATCTCTATTTTGAGTTTAAAAATATCTCAAATTGACTTTCAAAAGTCAACAATCCTATAATTTGGAACGGAGGAGTACTTATAAGTTACTTCATAACCTCCTTCCATATGAAATGGTTGGTACTAAAAAAAAGATCTGCTTACAGGCCTTCTCATGTGACGTATTCCTGCTCTTTGACAGCTTTTTATTATAGACGATAGGTCTATTACCCAATATTCAATGTCTTTGTCCTGCTGCAAGTTAAGAATGTAGGCCACATTCTCTTCCTCTTTTAGATGATCTATGTCTTCACCTTTCGAGAGGTGAGAGCCCACAATCATTTCTTCCGTTATCAATGAATAGTTCATGCCTGAATCAAGGATTATACTGTTTAGAATTTAGATCATATAAAGAGGTAAAAATCTTCACTACAAGGTTTTGCGAATGTGGTACACAAAAAATGAGTTCTGCATAGAATGAACCAAATAAGAAAAGTGGTGGATCCATATGATACTTTCAACTAGTCAAATGATATAGGACAACACACAAAATAACTAGGGTTTAGGTTCCGCACCTAAACAATAGGATCCCTTGATTCCAACCAAGATTAGATGGATGCCAATCTCCCTAGACGTACGATGGTTTGGGGTCACTCCGCTGAGATTACTCGTGCACGAGAGAGAAGATTGATCGCAATCAAAATCTAAATTTTATAAAATCTCAAAATCAATAATACGTCCCGTAGAACAATTAAGCTTGGCCTCATATTACTCAAGACCAGTAGCATACAAGCTAGTCTATTGACCACCAATTTTTGAGTTGGGATATGACAGTATGAACAGAATTTTTTGATGCTCTGGTTTATATTACTATGATAATGTACATGAAGGAAAGATCAAACTTATAGTATAAAAAAAGATGAAGCATAGTACACTATTTCAGGGGCATAGGCGCGTGGACACTTAATAGACACAGTGACGAAAGAAAGTCTAGATCGTTAAACATGGAAGACATTGTATATAAGTATAGGGGCTGAATTGAAAATTTCAAAAACTTAAGGGGCTAAATTGAAATTTTTAGAAACCTTGGGTGTCGAAATGTCATTTAGCAGAAGAATCAATGATGAACATTGCACAAGGTACTGTAGGAGCAGAAAAAGAGAAGCAGAAGACCGAAAACTCTTATAACAGGGCAACATCTCCTTATAACAGGGCAGCCATTCAATCTTCATATGTAGAGAAAGACAATCAAGCATATGCAGACAAAGACAATCAAAAATATATTATCAATTTAATAAAGAAAGTGGAACCTTTATATTATCAAAACAAGTACTCCATATTCAAATTTACAATCATAGACCATTCATTCTAATCACTATACCAAATGTGAAATGTATGTAGACCCTAAACCTTCCCTCTACATTTTAGACCCCAAAAAACTTTCACAAATTTAACTAAAGTTGTATATGCAAGAAATTCGACCAAGAAAAAATATGTTGTTGTAATTTCCACAAACACCTAGATTGCAATTTAATTTCCAATATTAATAGAGCATATATAAAATACCAAAATAACACAGAAGTAAAATGTAGTAAAACTCATAACCCCTCTAATTTGTTCTTGATATGTTAGTTCGCTAATTACAGTATTTTTATATACATTAGATTCATAATACATAGCCTTAAAAACCAACAATTACCAGAAATTTTAGGAGTCGAACAGAGACTGAATGTAAAAAAAGGAACCATCGCCAGAAATTTTAGGGTTTTGTTCGTAAAAGTAACACTGCTCAAATCATTACCGAAATTGCAAATTGATAAATCCATGATTAAAATTGTCGGTAAAGAGAGTGTGAAATTGAATCGCTTAGATCGCTTGAAGGATTTTGTAGAGGAGTCAAGGTCGAGGAATGCCCAATTCAAAGAGAATCTAAGCTGCAGGCATAGTCCAACGCAAAAATTGAGTTTCAATCCTAAACAAAAACACTAGCATCGAATATGAAAATATGCATTCAGTAAAAACCCAATAAAGTTGAATGTCTTGTCTTAAACTAAATTTTCCAACTTCATGTCAGGTCAAAATAACCTTCAAAACAAAAGATAACAAAACAATGCCTTCAAATCATTCAACCCCAAAATTTAATTTTTCACACATACATGCACTACATATCTGCATTCTTAAGGCTAAGATATAACAATAAACAACAATGAGCAAGTGTACCTACCTTCAAAATATGCTCAACTCAACTTTTTAGAAACCCACCAAATCTGTTACAAACACCATTTTATTGGGTCTACTTGTTTCTCTGATATTCCAAGTTTAAGAAAGTTCAAAAGATTTAAGCCCAAAAAACAAAACCCTAGTTGTTCTACTTTACTCCATACCCACTTCATAGATCTCCGTTTTCACCAAACAATTCAATTTTTTTAAAACAAACAAAATAAATTTCTGCTAAATATAACTCCAAATGGGTCTCCTAGATGTTCTATTGTTCCCTTTAAACTCGCCACTAGATCATTCACTGCATTTCTTTGTTTCTTTTTGAAATTTTTTTGTATATCTGTATATAAAAAATGGGAAGGGATAAAGACACAATGGTAGAGACTTGGAAATTGTCAGAGACAATCACTGCTCCATGGACTGCAAAATACTGGGGTAAGTTTTTGTGGGTCAAAAGCATCATCCTTCCCAAAATCAAATTCATGCTCCAAGTCATCAAAATCGTCATCTTCTTCATCATCACCCTCAACCCTTGGACTACCTGCAAGTAATGCCAAACCTCAACAAAAATTCCTAGATGGAGGTTGGGATGTACATGAAAACTTTTACCTTTAATGCGCTTGTATCTAGTTTTGCACTGAGGGCAAACCTGGCCACCCTCTCATCTTTCATACTCATAGCAAGTCCTACAAACAGGGAAAACACATTCATTACAGGCAACAAAGAGCTCCATATCTACGGTTATCTCAACCATATCCCCACAAATTTGACATATTTGCCCACTCAATTCTTTTGCGGCTTGTATCTGAAACAAAATGTAGTTCCGTCAACATTCAAACATAAAAGGTAGGAACTTAATAATTGCAAACCAATTGCAAAACAAGATTATGAATGTTTGCTAGAACATGTGTAGGATATTGCCAAGTTTACAAGCACCCGTGTCCAAATTGGAAAACATTATGGCTTCATTTTAAAAGTCAAAATGATACAATACAAGCTACTGAAATCAAAACTTTGAAATTAAATCCATAATTTCAAATTACAAATAATTTTTTTCTATTTGCTTGATCTACTCCTGAAAATAAACCACATTTAGTAGACTTGTCAAACTAATTTTTTAGAGCTTGGCATATTCGATTTGCTCCACACCAAAAAAAAAATTACCAGACCAGAGTTGCAGCAGAGACACAAGGTGGCACTGTATTAGGACTGAAGTGGGCCTCCACTAAACTACTAAAAATATCATCCACCCCGGCTTAAATCTGCCACCAAACAGATATGATAGGGGAAAAACGCGGATCCGACTGTCTCAGTCGGTTTGTTAAAAAGTAAAAAGAAATCAGAGGAGGATGACATATGCATGTGATGGTTGAGAACAAAAAGAGAGAAGCGTTTGAAAGAATTGGAGAAAAATAGAGTACACGAGCGAGGGAACGGACAGATACGGAACTGCAGCGATGCCCGCCGGAGCAGAGCCGACGAACATCAAAAATTCCTCCTACTTGGACTCCCGAGAAATCCGACGATGGAACAAATCAGCACAAGAGATCCCAAACCAGCAACCATGGCCAAAACAATTCTTCAAGCTACGTATGTGAAGAGTAATAGGCTGAAGACCCAGTAGAGATACTCTGGAAATCAAGACGGAAAGTCCATGGATACCAACAAGAAACCCAATGCACAATGAATAACCATAACAACATTCAAATATGCAACCACAAGGTCGGGGTTGAAAGCAACAAAGGCTTGGATAGCCTGCACCACATAATGGATTCACATCATCCATTCAAAGACATTCATGCAATTAACAACACCAATAAGAGTAATACTAGCCAAGGAAACCAAGGAATTTAGAACCTATAGAAACAGTGTTTGGCTAGAGCATCTAAGCCTAGCCTTGACATAACCATCAATCACAAAGCTTCAAGGTGGCTTATGGTCGGTCAACCTTGATTGTTGTTTCACCCGCTCGGATGATATTTCAAACAAGATTTGAGAGCACGGAATGAAATGGTAGATAAAGCATCCTGCTTTGCAAGGTTAACTTTATCAATCAAGAGTTCAACACGATCAAAGTGTACTCTTACCATTAGTAGATCTCATTGGGCTACTCCGGAAATCAGGACGGAAAGTCCATGGATACCGACAAGAAACCCAATGCACAATGAATAACCATTACAACATTCAAATATGCAACCACAAGGTCGGGGTTGAAAGCAAACAAAGGCAGATAACCTGCACCACGTAATGGAGTCGCATCATCCATTCAAAGACATTCATGTGCAATTAGCAACAACAATAGGAGTAATACTAGCCAAGGAAACCAAGGAATTTAGAAACTATAGAAATAGTGTTTGGCAAGAGCATCTAAGCCTAGCCTTGATAAAGCCATCAATCACAAAGCTTCAAGGTGGCTTAGGGTCAGCCAGCCTTGATTGTTGCCTGCCCGTCGGGGGAATTCCAAGAAATTTGACTGCACGTAAAACAGGGCAAAAAGGCCGAATCTCATTCATCCAGTTGCCAAGAGTGGATTCTGGAGCAACACTCACATGAGGACCAGTTATTCCACTAAATTCGTGCAAATAACCAAGCAAGGAGATGGTTTGTAATGTTTTACCAAGCCCGTGGACGACAACAATAATATTAACCGGTAAACAATTAGATTAACTGGTTAAAGTAGATATGCTTGTAGTTACATGCAAAGGTAGCTGACCTATTGGTAGAACAAGGATATTAGAGAAGCCCAATTTTCAGAACATACCATTTCATCTAGAAGGGTTCCATTTATACCATTCTCATATATAATCGTATAAGCCGATTTCACCCAGCAAGTTGGTAATCCCTCATCTTCCCCTGAATACCTGCAGATGACAAGTTGAGAAAAAAGCTAAAACTTTTCTCCTTGAAATTGAAAATCACCTTAGCCTGCAGGAAACTAGCCTAGACAAAACTCATTTACATATAAGAAAACTCTCAACCACCATCTACCAGTGTTGCACATGAAGATGATGGATCTATATTTTGAAAAGAAACACCTACAATAAGATTGCCGAACACCCCAAACATATGAAAAATTGGATCAGATATCAACAGTTGCTAAATAATAGGTGAAAGAATTGAACTTTAACTGGGATAATTCAAAAATCAACTCTCACTGCAAAATTCAAACAACCACAAACATAATAAGATATCATACCCAAAATAAAGAGAAACTCAATTATAAACAAAACACCATAACATAGAATGAAGAAAACTATAGCTTCTTTACATAAATTTTAAAACAGGGGTTGAATCTTAGAGTCCATCGATTGCTTCTACATTACATCTCCGACTGAATTTCACTAATCCATAGGTTACAGTTATCGGATTGCCAAAGGAAGAAGAAGAAACCTGGGAAACGAACGAAACCGAGCAGAAATAGTCATATACAGCAGAGAAACCAAATAACCTGATGAAACCCGAACCCGTTTCACAACCCGACCCAGATCCAACCCAGATCCGGAACTGTACGAACCGTAAAATCACTAAACGCGTACTGCACGAACTGTAATTCAGGTTAGCACTGCAGAGAAGGGGAACCGTACGCAAAGAAAAGAAGCGCGTACGGGCGCGTCGCAACTCCGATTGGGATGCGCCGTCTCCGACCAACTTTTCGGCGAGCTTACACTGTCAACTGGGTGCGCTTATTTTGGGAAAATCGAATAATAGATCTGTAATGGAAGCATAGAGTTTTTATGGGTTACTTAGAAGTGAGCAAGCTGATTAAACTTTACACCACAGGCTTACCAAAATGACTAGCCAGGTACGCGAAGCCATCATCGTGCCGAATAGCAAGAGGACGTTACGAAATCTGATCCAAATTGGGATAGAAGAAGGTTCAGCCTTGATCAAGTCCAAACCCTGCTACCATCGAGTGCCCCAAATGGTCTTGGTCCAGTAAGTTGCACAGTGGATAGATTTCTTACCACCAACAAACACTGAGGGAAATTTGAGTCTTGAGAGGACGGATCTTATGATGGAATAAGGAGAAGCCCCTTGAAGAGGAATCAGGATCATCACTCACGTGACCACTTGAAGAGTAGGAGGCAGCCTCACAGACGAGGAGATAGGAAGTCACCAAAGTGAACAGAGGACTCTGCCAGAGTATTTTCTGAAAATAGCCTAAAAAAAAAACTCAAATGGCTTCCGCTAACATTTGCTGACACATTAGCTTTTATAAAAAATAAATAAATAAATTGTTCCAAGAAATGGCGTTCAATTTTTTTATTTTCAAGTTTGCTCAATAAAAAAATTATTAAATTTCTTTCTTTTTTTTAAAAAAATAAATTTGTTTTTTTTAATTCAGATAAGTTTTTTGTTTTAAAAGAAATGATTAACAAGAATAAAAAAAACTGATTAAGAACAGTAATGATCATGACAGCATTCCAAATCCAGTCCAAGTGATTTTGAATTTGAATTTTTATTTTCAACATTAGTTCATCTGACATTTAGCCTATTTTTAGAAAAAAGTGAACAAAATGGATGTAAACGAAAAAGTTTAACTTGTTTGAGGCTATTTTCAAAAAATACTCCAATCACATAGCCCTCGTCTAAGGAAAACTCTAGGAGTTTGAAACATAGTCTCGTCCCACATAGCCCTTATCTTAAGGGTGTAAACGAGTCGATTATCAATGAATAATCTAATGCTCAGATTCAGCTCGACTCGAAAAAATTCAGCTCGGATTCGATAAAGAATTTCTAATTTTGCGTCAGATTCGACTCGGATTATTAGTCGAACCAACTCTGCTCGTAAGTGTTCGACTAGTTTACAAAACGAGTTACTCACGAGCTTTCAAATCGAGTTTCGAATATGAACCATTTCACTTGATACTAAACCACTACATGGTAAATTTATTATTAAACTAATGTTTATTTATAAAAGTTTTTTATTCTTATTTATGTAAAAAAATTACAAAGAATGCAACACAAATTGATAATCAATTCATTGATTTATTTAAGTACAAGCTTACACAATTTAATACTACACTTTATAAATTATAAAGATCGATACAAATATCATATATTTAGCTTGTTAGTATAAATCAAACCAGTATTCGAATATGATTCATGATATCAAGCATGTATCTAGTATAATTCGAGAAAAAAATAAAATACTCGAACCTTAATCTAAGCGAACACAGGAATACTCAAATTCGACTCGTGTAACATTAAACAGAAAATGAGTATGGATCATATTCGACTCGAATCAACTTCAAATTTGAGCCTTGAATTATATTTTCGAATCGATCTCAAGTCGAATATCGAGCTACTCTTAAGACCCCAACCCTTATAAAATAAATGTTTATTTTTTTTTATGATTATTTTTCAAAAGTAAAGTGTTTAATTGATAAAATATTATAGTTATGAGTAATATTTGCAAATTATATGAAGTGAACAGTCTGTTATGAATATTCATTTTGTTGGGGAATATTCGTACGCCGCCGCCGAAATAATCAATCATTGGTGGACCCCACAGCGAAATAATTGTCAAATAAGGAAAGCGACAGAAATAACCTTTTTTTAAAAATTAATAGAAAAACTTTTACAGTTAATTGTTGAAATGCACGGTGATAAAAATACAGTAGCACGCGGTACTCCACAGTAAGACCCCATATTTTAGCATGGGTAATATTTGCAAATTATATGTACTAGCAGTACATGAAGGGAAGTTTGAAAGTACACGATTAAAGTGAGAGAAAAGGGAGGGATGGACACAGATAGATTATAGGTTATGGGTTGATTTTATCTTTACATTGCACTACTTATATATAAAACGGGTCAGATATGGCCAAATATAAGTATACTCATATTTTAAATTTAAAGTTATTATGATACAATTAAATTAATTATTTATGATATTTAGTTTGTATATTTTTTTATTTTTTATCTCTAATATTTTATATATTTTCTTCTCTTTAAAAATTTTTACACACCTTTTCTAAAAATTTTGTACACTTATTTTTTTAAAAAAATTCTTCTATCCTCAATTTTTTTTTATATATGCTTCTCTCTCTCTTTCAAAATTTTATACTCTTAAATTTTTAAATAATTTCTCTCCCTCTCATTTTTTTTTTATGTTTTCTCTAAATTTTTTAAAATTTAAAATATTTGTTGCCTAGTATACGCATGTGACATTAATTCACATATTATTTAAATATTTTTTGTTTAGAGTACCATTATATTCTCCCCCCAGTGAAATATGCTAACTAAATTCCTCCCTATGAAAGGATGAAAAGCCCAAGTAATTCATATGCTCCTTCGGATGCATTCTAAAAATAAAAAGTCTTTCACAACTAATCTTCTACATTTTTAATCTATATTCTATTTTAGTACATAAAAGTTACAACGAGGAACAAAAATATAATAAAATAATTAATATTGTAAATTAAGTATTATTAGTTTAAAAAATTATTATTTCATAATGTTCAGTGAACTTGTTAATTTTAAGTATTAAAGTGTTTCAATTTAACTATTAAAATTTAGTAATAATCTTATAATTTAGAACGAAAAAAAAGTACAAATGCATGACATGGTTGCTAAAGGCAAAAATTGTTCAACGATAATTTTGAAAAAATATAAGAGGTATAGTAATTAGGAACACGTTTTGTTTTTATTTTACTTAAAAAAAAAAAAAAAAATAAGAGAAGGAAAATGAAAGCAATTAAAAGCTTAAACTTGGTGTTAAAGAATTCTATATGACCTAAATTTTTAATATTAATTAACTAAATATCACCTATTAGAAATAAAATTTGTCATAAAAGTTTAATCATTAATATATTTTGTAATATATATTACACTTTTTAATATTAATTATTATTTTCTCATAATATTTTTTATATTTTTTTAATATATAGTTATTTACAACTATTATTATTATGGAATGAAAAGACTACCTACCCATCTCCACGAATCACAACAATAGCATTCAATCCTACATTAAGCAGATCATATCAATATCCATACTTCACAAATGAAATGTTGAGTTGTACAAATCCGTCATCGTTCCCTTTTAACAGCAATTAAGGAAATTAGAGAGCATAGCCAAATAAACAATTATGATATAAAATTAAAAATTACTTTAGTGAATAAAAAAGGCTACAATTACAAGACTATATACGTGACAGTCCGGATTAACTATCTCAAATAGTGTCTAATTAGTTTTTTAACAAAGAGAGAGCGTCATATGCCAAGAAAAAAAGAAAAAGAAACTCCAATTAAGCTATAGCTAAAATATCCCAAATTTAATTCTTTTATCCCCGTTACAAGTATATCCGAAATTTAATTATTCTGTATATATTTTATTTAAAATCTTAATAAAAAAAACACTGACGCATGCTTTTAGAAAGCCACTGAAGTATAGACATCTTCAAGGAATTCAAGCAACTGATCTTTTTAAATTGAAAAACTGCAATGCATCACAACCAACATAATCATGGCTGTATTCAAAACTGGTCATTCAGTTCAAAACAAAACGCCGAAAGTCCCAACCATGTACCAGAAATTTCCAACCAAACTTCTCTTTTCACTACTTTGATGCCCTATAAACCAAAGCAAAACTCCCTAGATTTCTTCAACATGTCATAGTCTGTAAGAGAAGTTCATGCTTGATCTTCTAAGCCAGTAAAAGAAAAGAACTGATCCTCGAATTCTTGTGGGCTGAAGATAGGGCTGAAGATAATGCGTAGAGGTTTGAAAAATGCTGATCATCACGCTTTTCTCACATTATGCTGCCCAACTTGTCAAACCTTTGTGCAATTTTATGATGGTTTTGACCTTCGAAGACCTCAACTAGTGAATGTATTGCTTTACACATTACCTCTTTCTTTTGGTTCCTGGAATTATATTCTGCCTCTGGTCTACTACTTGCCTCCTCAAGAGATAAGCATAACACCTTAAGCCACTCATCAAGAAATGAAGATTTCTATATATAAATTAAAACAATAATAAGTATACAAACAAAGACAAAATGTTCTAAAATGTAAATTCAGAATCTGGGAATGTGCTAAATTACTGAGTTCAAAACGAAATATATATGTTTTTCAGTTTTTGGTCATACGTGCAGGTAGAGATAAAAAATTAGGAGTGTTAACCATTTGAATGAAGCCTTACAGAAGCAAAAATAGTACCATTAGCATCAAACTGTAATTTGTCTAACACAAATTATAAGCAAATGTCCATAAAAGATAATTTAGCTACATTCTTCAAGATATCCAAAACTATCAAGTGCTTACTTTGACGAGAAAATCATGTATAGGTTGATGATCAGTACTTGAAGTGAGGCTAAGTAAATGCAACATTGTTGAGGTTAGCTGTAACAAACAAATATAAAAATTCAAAAGTAAATCAGAATAATAAAGAATGAAAGCAAGCAAAATTTGTGTTTTTCTTTGCTTCTTTTCTTACTTCAATAAAAAAAAATTGACATAAGTAATGAAAAGAGAACAAGACTAAGTTCATTAGAAAATGATTTCTAAAATTCATGTAAATAAAAACTGTTTTATTTTATTTTTATATTTCCTGGAATTTCATAGCAAAGTTCAATAAGTCAGAGTCTCACAACTTATGGTTTAAACTTGAAACCTTATCAAATCACAATCCAAATACATGCTAAATTTACAAGTGAAATTACAAACTCATCCTTCCATCAATGTCTTGTTGTGGTTTTGGGTTGACCAAATACAAGATAAAGGAATTTCAAAAATGAAATCTACTTTAAAGTACTTGGTTCACAAATGCTTGTCACCTCAAAAATCTCTATCATCCCAACACTCTAGACATCTTTCCTTTTAGTTTCAAAGACCCCACACGCACTAGCGAGTAATTTCTGAATTGAACTTTATGACGACAAAGTATGTCCGTCACAAATGACAAGGATGTAATTAGAGGGACTGGTGTAGCATATGAATTGTCAAACTGTACAAGTTGAAGTGCATTACATGCATTTGCGTATAACATGGTTTAGAGCCATCGAGTAGATATAATTATAATTAGAAACTTGCAATAATAAATGACAAAACGAACTTGATATGCAAATGAATGAAGGGTATAGCGAAGAAATAACGATATTATAACACCTAAAGATGTAGCCCAACATATGAAGTATATAGCTTTTTGTTAGGGAGTCGGGAAACTACTGAAGGACTGAATAATTTTGTTAAACCCAACTTGATCCAAAGCTTCAACCAATAGATTTTAAGCCCCGCCTTATATATTAAGTGTTCAACTTCACACTCGAAGACATGACAGATGTGAAGTTAACAAGTATCCACCTTCACAAATCTCCACCATCACATATTAAGTTTAACATTGTTGAACTCCTTAAATGTGAACATATACTCCCAATAAAGGCTTCTTGGCGTTACTTTTTGCAATGAGTGAAAACTCTCAAAACTCAAAACGTTGAGGCATAATTATTACTTCAGAAATAGTTGAGAGTAATAAGATCATGGATTGTGGATTGGTCCTTCAGTGGTTCCCCTAAACACCCTAACAAATTGGTATCAGATCCACCATTAATGATCACGACACACTCTGAAGTAACTGGTAAAATAATGTGCATGCCTTAACATGCCGAGTGTTATGAGTTTTCAAGTAACTGCTCAAGTGATAATTAAGCTTCAAATTGTCAAATGTTGCAAGTATATCTTCACAGTCAAGGGGGGTACAATTTGTCCATGTAGGGTCTCACATGTTAAGTGTCAGATTTGCTAAGGTAACATCTGAATTTGCATAGACTAATGAGAGGTGTCGATATATACAAAGTTGAACACAAGATCTATCATCTTAACCTTTGGGTTAGGTTAGGTCCAACAGGTGTATTGGGCTTTTGTTAGTGGACTCCCAAACTCCCCAACACTTCTCCATTTGGTGCATAGATTGGCTGAGAAATCTTGTAAGACTCAATCCCGTACTCACAGGCTTGGAAACTAGACTCTTTTTCCAGAATAAAACCCAATATCAATGTCTGACATTAAGAAAGAATTGATACAAAAAGCACTTAAAAGCTTATAAGAGATGATATCCTATTACAAGAATAATTGAACATGTATAGTTGGTGAGCTAGAATCTACCTAAAACTTTAAGAATCAAAAGCAAAACGAATGCAGTTAGTCTGTTGTGTCGTACTGTTTGCCCACAATCCACATGGAATTTGGGCGTAGAATTTTTCAAATAAATTTGGATTGAGGAACTTGACCTGCTTCTCAAGAGGAATCTCAGATCTCAAACTAGGCGATTGTGGAAACACAGTGCAATTTAGATTCTCAAGTATCCGCTCCCACTTTGAACAACATCCGAGAATGATCTCCCATAATCTGCATTTATTAGATGAGAACAACATATCAACACAACACTCCAAGCTATGGATTTAGCCAAAAAAAAAAAATGAAAGCAAAAGCCATATTATAGAACCAGCTAGGAAGAATGGATATGGACACGGAACACATATTTAACAAGATGCGCGACATGGGACACAACATTTTCTCAAAAAATAGGATATGATACGTTGGGGGATACTTTAAACTTTATATATTTTTTAAATAAATATGTATGTATAAATAAATTGACGTGTTAATTAAACATGATAAAAATCAAGGAAAATAATGATTAACCCATATACCATAACCATCTCCAAGACTAATAACAAGTAAGATTATAACATATAACTCAAGAAAACTATGTATACTGAAGGCACATATATGTTCATAGCAATAGAAGTTGGATTATATTTGATCCTTCTAATTATACAACTGAATACTAATGGTAGAGCAAACTAAAATAAAAAAACACTAAGGAATAGTAAATATGGCATATAGAAATTTGAAAATCAATAAGTTATCAACAAACTAACATCAGACTTCACCATATAAACAAGATTACATTTTATAGATATACATATATGTACCTAATCATAACTTCACAAGCAACTCTTCAACTTCAAAGTTTATGTTAAACTAAAACACTAGCAACTATCGTAACGTATGAGGAAGTATTAGTAGAGTGGAGATAGTGGTGTGTCAGCGTCCGACACATCTGATACGGATACGTCAACATCCAATAAGTGTCTCTGCTTCAGAGGAACCATGTATAATCATAAAGAAAGACTTGAGAGAACATACGATCAATGGACTCGAAAGAAATTTGTTCAATGTGGTCGCCTATAAATAAAACAAGCAATTCAAATATAAACTAAAAAGGCACCCATTTCGAAAGTGTACCGACATATAATCTTTATTTCATTTTATCCATCTAATGGGACACAAACTTACATTTACATAATTCAGATCAAGTCGTTTGCAAAGACAAGATGGCAATGCTAACACGACAACTAAGAATAGGGGTGAAATTATGTGTTCAATTCTCATTGTTAACAATTATGAAACAAAGATTTGACACTCAAATTTTCGAGAGAATAGAATCTTAAGAAACAATTTAATATTATTTTATTTAAATAAACCAAATTCTCGCACCCAATCTTTTCTACCGATTAGTGTCAATGGTCTCTCGAATTTGTTAGAGTTTCTTTTAGTAGATCATTCTTCTCTTTTCATCGGGGAGAACTATCGGTTTGCTTTGGCAACTTATATTTTGAAGAAAATGGCTCCAACAATTAGGCTTTTGTTTAGTCTTTGGTTCACGACTCGATATTTATAATTTGCTTCAAAGATCATGGATCTCATAAAGTCTTATCTCCAAATGTTTGTGTATTGGGCGTGCGCTTAGTGAGACTAATTCTTATCGTATGGCGTGTATGCTTTGGACTTTGGTCTTCCCTATAGGGGCATTGGGAGAGGTTTGGGTTTCTCTATATCGAGGAGTTCCTTATCAAGTGATTTTGGTGGGAAAAAGATTGTAACCATCTTTGGCAAATGCGGATGATTTGCTAATGTCAAGATTTGCATAGGACACACTTTAAAATTTAATATTATAAAACTCGTAAAAAAAATTGTGCCTAACCATGTCTTATACAGACCTAAATATTCGAAAGAGAAGAAGTGAACAAAAAAATGTAGGACTCTCTTTGCCAGACATGGGAGTAATAAACAAGCTAATCATAATAAGGATAATGATAATATTGGAGCGAGCATTTGGTGTATTCTATATAAGTACCAAATAAAACAAGTAAAACAGAAAAAGGAAACTTAAGAGGAATGAGTGTAAATATTCGCAATGACTGCGTTCATAAGGAGTATATTCTCTTCAACGAAGGCCATACAATAATTGCATGAAAACTAGGAACACATGAAACAATTGAGTTAGCAATTTGTGGTAAGACGGAATGTTCATTTACTGGGGAAATCAAAACAGAACCGCACTTCAATGGAAGATAAATGTGGGACCAAAGAAAAAAAAAAGAAAAAAGATAAAGAAATACTACCAATTATTGATGCTGGGACAGCCAAAGCAGCAGCAGCATGTATCTTGATCTTAAAGTTTGATGAATCACGAAGCAATAGTAAAAGAATACTAAAAACAAAGGGAGCCCTGCAAAAATTTGAGTACAAACATTATCTGAAAAAGGGATACAATATCGCTTGAAAGAGATTCACATAAAAGCTTGTCATTCTGCTTACAATATAGAAGGAGCATGCATAACATGTAAAAATATATATAAATACAAGAACGTTAAAAATGTAATCACCACATTAATTGTAGCCAGATTGCAACTAAGAAACCAATAGTGTGCCTCAAGAAGATAAAATGGGAAGTACTCATCAAAGCATGTAACTAACCTATTAGATCGGAATTGGTAAAAGCAATAACATCAAAAGAGAGAAGTACATGCAGGATTATTTCGGGGTTGATGATTGAAGTTTAAATTGATTATAGACAATTAGATACTAAAACTAGAATGGTGAATTTAGAGTGAGAAAAGATAAAGTTCTTCAAGATTTATATAAACGTATGCGGGGAGCTTAAAATGACATAAAACCCATGATTGTTGTTGCACTATGGGATGAATTAATCTTTATATGTCCTTTCTACATTTGTGAAACGCAAAGAGGAAAAAGGAAGCACCTCCATATGGTGTTCATCTATCTGGAAAAAGCATATGATAGGGTTCTGAGGAAGGTCCACTTGTTGGTTCTTGAGAAGAAAAATTGCCTATAAAGTACATCGATGAGATTAAGGACGTGCATGATGAGAAAAAATGTATGTGTTAAGACTCTTGTCCATCCATATGAACTTCAATCCTAGCCTTGGCTTCACCATTGGCTTCATCACCACTTTATTTCTAGTTATGAATGATTTCAGAAATCATGCTTCACAACATAAAAGCTAGGACCATACTGAGAGAAAAAATGGAATTAGAAGAGACCTAGTGCTGAAAGATGAAGAGATGTGAGAGGCTAACAATGTGACTCAAATTAAAGTCCACTAGGATCAATTTTGATTAAGCACAATATTGATACTGATCAAAGAAATAAAACAACCAAATATAAGGAAAGGGAAAGAAATGTAGTGGCAACTTTCCAGCCAACTACATGAGATAGTCTAGGTAGTTTAGCAGTACTCCATGGTACCCTTTGGCCTTTTCGTATCAACAAAATATGGAATTCCGAAATTAAGGTGAATATATTGAGGCTGATTCAGTTTTGACTGTATCATTAGGATTGCCTTTGATTTTCTACTAGCGTATTAGTGTTATATACAAAAAGAACTAATATATATTGTCATGCATGTCATGAATTCTACTCCAGGATTCTATTTTTGACCCGAATTGGAATCAAAATTGCGGCAATCCGAAGGAAAAGAAAGATGAGGTTTAGTAGCGATATTGGAGGATTGAAGCTGATGTTATTGTAGCTAAGGTTTCTGTATTCTTTTCTTTTTTAGTTTTTAGCCGCATTCAAAGAGGAATAGTTTGGGTGCATTCGAGTATTGGGGTGTAAGAGTTCTCTTGATAGATTCTATTCACACCTTGATAGCGAGATTTTCTGCCTATTGCTCATGGTTTTTCTCTGGTTGAGTTTTCCACGTAAATCTTGTATTCTAGTCTTTAATATTTTATTGTTTTTATGTATGGCCATATTTTGTCACAACACACACACACACACACACACACACACATATATATATATATATATATATATATATATATATATAGAGAGAGAGAGAGAGATGTGATATACTCATATATAACTGCTTCTACAGTTGCTATAATGGGTGGTCTGGTATTGATATAACTTTTATGTGAGAGAAAGTGAGTAAAGTGAGCGGGAGGGTAAAAGTTTTAAATAGGGAACAATAAGAACGAGAGAAAGGGAATAACTAATTCAGCAACTAAAACCTTTCACATTTGTGGTTGCATTTTTTCTTGGTTTAATATATAGTCAATGAGTCACATCCTAATAGTGCCAACAAATGCAACATGTATGTATGGCCATAATTTGTTGCAACACACACACACATATATATGAAGAGATAGAGAGATGTGATATACTCATATATAACTATATATAACTACTTCTACAGTTGCTACAATGTAGTAGTAGTAGTAACCTCTCACATTAGTGGTTGCATTTTTCCTTGGTTTAATATATAGTCAATGAGTCACATCCTAATAGATAAACGGACTTATGTGATTATATAATACTAGTAGGTGAACCCGTGCGAGGCAGGGGCCTGTTTGAGTATTAGTATGTAAAATTCATTTAAACATTATAATTATAAATTTTAAAACATGTTTTTAAAATTTTAAAATTGATATAAGTAATTGTAAGTTTTAAATATAAGCAACACAATTGTAGTGATTAAAGTCAATTGAATCACATCATATTTTAATTTTTAGAATTTCGTAAATAAATTTTTATTTGAGCATGGGATTCAATGTCATAGATATTTGAACTTCTTCCCCCCTTTCCACTAAATCCTCTATGATACTCCATAATTTTGTCAAATAGAATGATAATCTACATTATTTGATGAGTGTGGAGATGAAAAGTTCAATTGTGTTTTTTAGAATGATTTTGTCCCCTGGATTCTAACTAATAAATCATTTCCTAAAATTTTCTCTCTTTTTCTTTCTTATGTAATGTTCATTCTTTATCTCAAATTACACACGTATAAATTATAATCAAATCAAGAGAATGTTTACACATTTAAATTATCACCTAATATTCGGGAAAGCGATGGATTTATCTCTTGGGAGAACAAATTAATGAATTGAGTCCATGTACCAACCGAGTCAACTCATCGAATTTTAAAATTTGTAAATGAATGAACCCATATACCAACCGGGTCAACTCAATGAGTTTTCAAATTAAAATTTAATTAGATGTCGTGCTTTTATATATAGGTATGGATATGCTTGGTGTCCCCAACCTATTTCTAGAACATTCAGCATAATCATTATTCAATATATATAATAGGTTTTTCTTCTTATTATTAAGTTATTATCTATCCCCACATGTCAATTTATACCCCTAATTTTTTTATCCTCCGCTTTCCCTCTCTAAATTTTAGAGAGAGAGTGAGGAGAAAAAAACTAAAAGAGGAGAGAATATTTTGGAGAGAAAGTGAGAAAATTTTAGAGAGAGTGAGAAATTTTAAAGGAAGAAAGAAAGAAAATTTTAGGGAGAGAGTGATGGGAGAAAAGTTTAGAGAGAGCGATGAGATACAAAAAATAACTAGTACTATTAAAATTTTTTGGATGAGTGAGTCGAATCAAATCTGATTCATGATCTGATCCACTTATAATTTTGATCCCACCAGTCAATATCATGAATCAAGGGATCAAAATAATGTGGAGCTTTGATCCACTAAAATAAGATGAGGCAAATCAAATCAAGGCCATGATTTGCCCCATTGATAGGCCGACCATACACCATACTGTGAGAGCCACAGGACCAACCACCCAATTGAATAACTTTTTTTTTTTTAACAAATTCATTTCAAGTATTGTAAAGCTTCAAATCGAGGTAGTAGAGGACCGCCTACCACCTACCCCATTTTTAGAACACGGCGTAATCCCACATTAGAACCATTTATACACAATTATAAATCTTATTATCCAGCTGTAAGTCCTCGTTTCCTCTCTTATTTTCTCTACTTATAATTTCTATCACATGCATATAATATACACGTCTTTTCTTCTTTCTCCATATCACATCCTTTCAAACTTCAACATTTTTAAAAGTACCCTGATTTGATAAAAGTATAAATAACCTTACACATAAGAGTTGTCCTAAATCAAGGAGTGACACCATCTCGAATCAAGGAGTGATACCATCATCATCATTGTTTCTCTCTTCACACACCAGACTACAAATTCATACATCCACAAGTCTCAATGGAACTTCCCATAGAACTCTGAGTTGTTAATCTAGTAATTCAAGATCCTTCCTAGCCATGTCTAAGAGAAAGGTAAAAACCTTTTATATAATACATTTATCTTTCCCACAATTGTTTTCAAGGATATTTGATACCATTAAGCATCAACATACATTATGAATTCACAAATAGACTTCAACATAAAGCAAATTTTCTATGGTCATTTAATCCATTAAAGAAAGTGATGCTAAATTGCTAATAGTGCCTTACCAATCCATATCTCGCAATTTTAATGTCTCATTCAGAAATAAATTGCTCAATGCGTGACAAACATTCCACTGAACCTGCTCTCAAGTAAAAATTGTTAAAATAAAGATAAAAATGAGAAGCAAGCACATCACCCATAAGATAACTGAAAGTTTAAAGTGCTCTCACTCCAAGTATTGTAGTGAACTAACCTTCACGTTTCCAGTAGTAACACAAGAAAGAAATGTCTGTACCATTCTTTCCAACCAATATGAATTTCCCAAAGATGGTTGCTGGAAATAGCGTGGTGACAGATGCTCACTGTAACAATTAGTCACTAACGGTAAGGTCGAAGTCTCCATTGGCCCATCATGTGCACCTGATTGACTTGTAAAATGAACAACTCTCGAAAGATTTCCTAGAGCTCTGACGGCATTTGCTTTAATCTAATGTCATTAATGAAAAAGAAAAACAAAAAGTAAATAAGATTGATTTATGAGCTACAAACACATTGAGTACAAGTAAACTACTAAAGGCGCAGAAATAGGGCTGTAAATAGTAACAGGAAAATCAGATATTAGTTTTCTAGTCCTAACCATTGTCTAACATCACATCATACTGACACTCGTTTCTATCCGAAACCATTGTCTAACATCACAATCATAATGGTGCAAATTGAGCGTGACATGGAATAATTTTACTTCAATCAACAATCAAAGCCTAAGTTTCTCACGGAACATAGGAGAAATTTTGAAACGGTGCTGAAAAGCAAAAGCTTAGAAGATTTTAGAAGAACTTGAAGCCAAAGAATAATTTTATTACTAATAAAAAGGATCCTCTCAAAGTTTCTACGGCTACTACTTTAATACATCACACTAAACCCTACAAAGATTTAATCAAAACCACAATTCTTTGGGGGCGCACTAGATAAACCACCAGTGCCCACAAAGTTTCCACAGCCACAATCCTTAGGTAGACACTAGATAAACCACCAGTGCACGCAATACCCCACCAATCATGCACACTGGGATATCTTGTAGTAAATTATGTGTGGATGGCCCCACGGAGATCATTGCCTTTGCTAGAGTACTGAACCCATTACCACAAAATATTAATTGCTACAGTATTCAAAACTATTCATCGCTGCAGTAGTTGAAAGGATTCGCTCTACAGTTGTCGGTATTATCCATCGTCTTATTTTTGAAAAAAAAGGGAAGAAAAACTTGTGGTGTCGTTTATTTTGTTCTTGAAGAAAAGAGAACAAATAGATTTTGTTTTATATTATGACGCTGCTACTGTTGCTGAAGAACAGATTTTCATGGGCATTAGATGGTTTCCTGGCAGACTAGCTTGAGAAGAATTGGTGACTGTATTTTCTGGACTTGAGATGATGTCGCTGGTCCATCTTCAACAGTCTCGGCAAGCTGGGAAAAATAGAAATTCTGGTGGCTTTTGTTTGTAGGCATTTTGATTTTGTTTTTCCTCCAGTTTCTAGATTGCAATATATTGTCTGCTTGAACTTTAGATTTGTTGGAATTTGTTGTTGGTTGCCGGAAGATAGCTCGTTTGGTTTAGCTTGGTCGAAGTTCAAGCCTGGTAGCAGAAGAAGGTACACTTGTTCATGTGTTATACCCACAATTATTTGGACGAATTGGCAGTGATTGCCAGAATAATGACCTAAATCAACATTAGTTTTTGAAGTCTTATTTGATTTGGTTGGGTTCGAGGCAGCTGGTGTCATATAATCTGTCTATGGGGTCCCAACGGTTTCACACTTATTCTCTGTTAGAGACTAAATTTAGAAGATTGCGTGTTGTATCACTCAACAACAAGCAGGTCCATTTAGTTTTAGTCCATTGATTGTTTACAGCTGATTATCACTTCTGTTTGGCTCCAATTTTGGCGGGTGGTTATGGTCTTAAATCAGCCCTCTGGTTTTCCATGGTTTTTCGCTATCGAACAATGTACAATACCTTCACTAGTGATAGTGTAGTCGTAAATTAGGAGGATTACAAAATATACAAGATGCTGGTATATATGCAGATCACTCAGATTGCTTTCATACCACTTGATTTCAAAATGACTCATTTACAAGACAATTTATATGATTCGTATAGCATTTATAGTGTCACTCCATATAATCACCACTAAACCTAATATATATTCATGTACCACATATACATTAACATGCACATGCACTATGTATGAAGACAATATTCTTGACCTGTCTAGGAACAATTTTATGTTTCAATAAACCTGTTACCCAAATTAATTCCTTAACTTGCAAAAAATCATCTTTGACGGGCCTTTCTTAAACCACTTTAATTTCTTCCAATGTTCTTTCTCGTAGTTCTTGTGAATCGAAAAATTGCTCCATGTTAATCCAACTTGTATATTCCAACACTCTAAACCTTCAAACTGAAAATTATGATTCACATAATGCATCATGACAGACTTTTAAAGAAATTCATCAAAAGAATCTTTGCTTGCATAAATTTCCAAAATTTCCCTACCTGATTTGCAAATTTCCCCCCTGCATTTTTACAACATTTCTTCTGTCAATTTTTAAATCTTTACAGCTCTCCAATGTCAACATTTTCACCAATTATTTCAGTTTCTTTGACCATCTCCTTTTTTTCACATTCATTTTTTAAAACAAAAATCCCTACAACTTTAGTATTTTTGTCAACAAAACTCCTATAGTACTTGCATGAATGCACCATGTATGAGGACAATATTCTAGAACTGTCTAGTAACAAGTTTATATTTCAACATGTTTCATCATATTCTTTGTTCTATATTGCTTAAGATCTGTTTCTGGTTCCTTGATTTAACTCATGTTGTTTGCTTACTAGGTTCATTCTTTATCTTTAGAGAGAATTGGGTGTAATTTGATCCGCTCTTCTGCATGGTGAGGAAGAACTGGACTTTAGCTGCTGGTTTTCCCCCTCAGGTTAGGAGTTCCTTCTCTTTTCAGAAGATACGTGACTAATGTAGTGGGTTCCTGAAAGTGGAAGACAAAGGCGGTGGAGCTTTCACGATGGTGGTACAACTCTGAGTTCAGTGACAGCTTTAACTCATGGTGTTGCCATGTGATAACTAAGGAATGTCACCCTTCAACGGGGTTCAGCCCATTGGATTTTATTTCACAAAATTAAAACCTGGACCAAAGAACAAATAAGCTATGATTCAGAATTTTCCAAAAACGTATGGCAGTGCGTAGGAGTCTCAGACTTTGCTGTTGGTGTGGAGGATTGTTGTGCGTGAGTAGAAACAGTGGAAAGGGAGGGATAACTTTTCACTCGGTCGAAATTTGAGGGATAGGTGAAAAGGGTAGTTCAGTCCAACCCAATCAGAATTATAAATTGAATTTAGCGGATTCACATTCTGGGCCTGGCTAAAATTTGCAAAAAGCCCAAACAACCTAAACCACAGGGAATTAAAGGTCACGATTATGCTAAAAATAAGAAAATCCTGCCCCAAAAACCTAAAAACTTAAAAAGAATAAAACAGAAAATATAATAGTATCTTGTGATGGATGTAGGACAATTGTCCGATATCAGACCCTTCCACTTATGGAAAAACATGACCTCTAGTTTGCATCTAAATTTTGAAAACTTTAAAGCCAAAGAATAAGATATCTTGAACACTGATTTTATACTCATTTGTAGCCGCATTATGTAAAATATCTTCTCAGCAAATCTCATTCATATATATGATCACTGGTAAAGTTTTATTTGTATACTAAAACTCAATCAAGGCCAAATGCAAACAAACAAGACAATAAAGGAAAGAAAATACACCCTCAACCTCACTACATCATGGTGTTAAGGCGTCTCCTAGGGGTCAGAGCGGCTCATGAATCGTAAGGCATAACCTCGCCTTGCTGACAGGCTCTAAGGCAAGTCCCTTAGTGAGGTGTCTCCTTTCAACCCAAGGTGTAGGCCTTGGACTCCTTGTCGCGAAGGGGGTCACCTTAGCCTTAATTTTTGTGCTTGGTTTTTTAAGCAGTGCAACATTTCCGTCTAGAGACACATTTCCGTCTAGAGATTTCACAATATCAAATAAATATTAGATGAAATTATGAATCTTTTGAGAATTTTAAGAAGGAACATCTATATACATTTCAATTGAAATATAAAACAATAAACGCCGAGTTTGTGACAACCCGGAAATTCGGATTGTCCAGAATTTAAGGTTTAAAGAATTAGTTATTAATAAAATGAATTTTTATTAATAATATTATGTGCTGTGTTTATTAATCGTTCTAGAACCTATGATGATTATAATACAGGAGGATTCTGGCTATGAGCTGGACTGAACGAGTAATAATTTTCAAGACGAAATTTGTTGAAAGATTTGACGATAATATATTGTGAAAAGTTAAGTCAATAAAAGTTTTTCTCGAAAAACGTGCAGAAATCGGACGAAATAAAAATGACGAAAAGTACTGTTATGTACTATTCATTCGTTTAACTACGTTAGGGAAAAATGTGAAGGAAAACGCTTAACGTCAAAAAGTATTTTTCAGTTTTTCGGAGATCCGAATAATACGTAAAAGTTAAATCAGAATGACGAAATATCCAAAAATATTTGGATTCCGAGAATCGCAGTTTTTAAAACTGTCGGACGAAACATGAAAGACGGAAGGGAAGTTTCGTGAATAGTAAGGAGGTGTGAATAGTAACCGGAGGGGCGAAATGACTATTTTGCCCCTAGCTTAGAAAATCTATAAATAGGAAGCTTAATTTCATTTGTTTGGAATTTTGAAAATCCTCCAACATTTGAGAGAGAGAGAGAGAGAGAGAGAGAGAGTTCGGATGGGAGAAAGAAGAGGAAAAGGAGGAAAAGTTGCTCGTGAGCAAACTTTGTCCGACGGAAAGAGATTAAAGGAGAAAGGTAATCCGAAACCTTATCTCGTATAATTTTTTCGTTAAGTTTATATGTTAAAAACATATCTTATTGAGAATAAGAGTAAGAATGTTAGGAATGATTTCATATGGTTGAAATCGTAAGAAAATGAAGAAAATAAGAATTTGAAGTTTATGTAAAAATTTCTAAGTGTAAGATTTGTAATGAATTAGAACGATCTGAGTGAATCATATGAACGATTCGGTAAAATAAGTAAGGAATGGTGTGTTATAACATCGAATTCCAAGAAAAAGTAAAATCGTAATCAAAATATCGATTAAAAATGAAGAACGAACGAAGAATGCGAAGAACACGCGAAGAACACGAAGAACGTTGTTGATGAACAAATTTAAAACCATCGTAGGATAATTTGTTGTTGATGGACAAGTTTAAAACCATCGCGTATAAGTTAGTTGCTTATTGCTTGGTTAGGAACGATAGAACGTTCATGAAGAACGGATTAAACTTAAGCTATAATGAAGTTATGATGAAAATTTCGTAAAAGACGAACGAGAATTAGAAAGTTAGTAAATGAACCCAACGTAGGGTTTCATAAGAATGTAAGAGAACGTAGAAAACGTGAGTCGTGAACTCAAGAACGAACGAGTTCCGAGTTCGGATGACCGAATTACGGACGAACGAAGAACGTTAATAACGTAAAATGAACGAAGGACGAAGATTAAGCCAATCGAATGGCACGTTAACGGATTTAGAACGAAGTTCTGTCCGAGGGGGGTTGAAGTATGTAAGATAAGGAAGAGAATGACTTTGGAACGACCTCGTTCCGAGTTATAACGAATAAGTTATGAGATCGGGAAGTAACCGTCTCAAACCAGTATAAACACTTAGAAAATTTTTCAAGAATTAGGGCTTGGCGCCCGGCGCCAGCCATGCTTTGTAAGGTGGCGCTGCAGCGCCAGACCGGAGAGCCAATTACTGGAGACTTGCGCCGCGCCGCGACGCAATCACGGCAGTAGAAAAGCCCAAAGAATGAGCTTTTTAACGCTTTCAATCTCGGAGAAGTGTAACGAAGGCTAATAAAAGTGTAGTTATTTAAATGTAACACTTAAACAAGTGAATTAAACCTTAGATGATGGTTGAACGAAAAGATTAAATGAGATTAAAAGACAATGAATGTAAACGCGGGTTACGGAACCGATGTCCGGGGACCGTAGACAGTAGTCGCGATAAACGAACGTGGGGGATTGCTATGGTGTGATTCCTTAGACGTTGAGTGACGAGGGTAATGAATAACATTTTGATGTTATGTCGTGGTAATGAGAGATTAGTGTAAAACGTATAGACGCTGTGAACGCAACGTAGTTGCGATCGGTCTTAGCATACAACGAACGGTATGACTTCGACATTAAGAACAAGTAATGAACGTGGGGTTCATGTAATGGATAACTAAAGTATTAAGTAAGATACGAATGGTATCAAGAAAGCCGTAACGAACGGTAATAAGATTAATGGAAGCTGATAGTGATTCAGATGGAGAATTTTAAAATGAAATATAAGCGTTAAACACTTTAACCGACGTGAAGGTTGAGTGTACGCAAACACTAAACGGATAGAACCTACACCCCGTGTATTGGTTTGACCGTAAGATAATGAAGATCAATGATTAAACCATGAATGGTAAAGAACTGAATTAAAGACGATGTTAACGTAACGAATCCGAGTTCATGATTAACTTGAATGATCGCTCTGAGTGTACAAAAGATTGTATGACTTAGGGGGTGTTTGATAAAAATTGAATAAATCTGAATCTGAATCTGAATCTGAATGAGCTGAATCTGAATGAAAAAAAGTTGTTTGATAATTGATATGTCTGAAATATCTGAATAACAGTATTTCAAAGAGGAATAGTTTGGGTGCATTCGAGTATTGGGGTGTAAGAGTTCTCTTCACATATTCTATTCACACCTTGATAGCGAGATTTTCTCGCTTTATCGCTTCTCGTTAAAAAAGGAAGTAGTATTATAATATAAAAATTGAAACAACAAGGTAAGCAACAATGATTGTTGGGTAGAATAAATTACTTCTCTCTCTTTACTTCATTTAGTTCACGCCATTATTCCACCCATTCATTTGCATTACCGAAAAATAAAACTCATTCTCGCAATTAAGAACTCCATCCCTAAACCAATTGAATTTTAAAAAGAAAAAAGGAGAGCGATCGAGAAGTATATATCTTTTGGAAAAGAATTGATGTCTGTAAGATCTAACCAAATTCAAATTTGTTATGCTCCATAATTACCAGAGACTCGTAGAAAAACGAACTCGCCGGAAAAGAAGTTGAGGGAGCTTTAAACAATCTCACAGATAATAATTTACAAATAATAATTTACAAGAGAAAGGAAATGCGATCACTCTTGATTTCATTATGTTGTTGGAGGGTGTAACAGTAAAAGGTTATTCAGTTGTTCTTCTGAGCGAGTAAGTTGGTAATATTTGGCTGATTCGGTCAGTAAAAGCAAGATCTATTCAGAGATTTATTTGTTTCAATCAAACGGTCTTAATAACTTACTCATTCAGATTTAGAGCCATTAAGTCCCATTCAGAACCAATCAAACAGCCCCTTAGACAATAAAGAATGAATCCTGAGGTATGACATTTAGTTGTCAGGAAGCCATAAGGAATGAGAAATTGACTTAACGAACATTATAGTTTAATAGTTCGGATAAGTTAAAATAAGTTTAGGTTGTGGTACAATCGTAACCTTTGATGGTTGACATATGGGAGCTGGGCTAAACAATTCCTTCAGAGAGCGAATGTATATATGAAACTGGCAACCGATCTAACTCACTGTGATGACAGTGTAGATGAGACGGAAACTTGTTTGTTGGTTGTTTGTGGAAACCACTCAGAGTACCATATGGACTACTAGCATGAGACATGATGTGTGCTGAGTCCTAGGAGAGTTATAAGAAGAAGATAAAAATATAAATCATCAAAGATGATGATAGTATTAGTAAGACATCTCCAGATGTCATGTAAGCCAAAAAAACCAGTAGTAAAGAAAGTTAGTCACGTAAACTTAGATTGCGCAGAACGCGAACCTAAGAAATAAAGTTAAGTAAACCAATGCGTAAATCAAGTATATATGACTAATTGGTGTATGTGTTATTTCTTACGCTACATAGAATTGGAATGAGCGATTCAACGTAAACTATAAGTCGAGTCATGTATGTAAGGCAAGTTTCCTAACTTCATTCATATTTTAAATGAATGTTAGTTTTTTAAACTTCTTAGATGTTGAACTTGAGAAGTTTTTTTCTATGTCTTGAATGTGCGATATTTGTAAAAGGTGGTAGAACGTAAGAGGCCTTGTGCCACAATTTGAACACTTCGATATTTCTACGATATGAATCGCTTACGTGGTTGAAACATTTAATATTAGAATGTTCTGTTTATACATGAACCGTTATTGTTAAGTCTGTGCTAATGATTCTAGCCAGGCAGAATGTGTATGAAAAAGGTAGAAGAATGAAAGTATTTCAAAGTGAATGTGATTAATGTTTTAAAATGATAGAATCGTAATTATTCCTATTATTCAAGCTGCTTCATAACCTTTGTTCGGTTATTGAAGTCTTAAAAGAATGTTTAAATTCTTGAAGTTGTTTGTTCAACTGCTATGACTTGCTGAGCAATTGAATGCTCACACTTGCTTTAAATAAAAACATTTTCAGCGAACGATGTTAGAAAGAACTTAAAGATCCCGTAAAGATCAAGCTGACCGGTATCCGGAAGAAGTGTCATTCAATATATGAATGTGCTTGAAGATCAAGCCAAGACTTGTAATGTAGAATAGTTTAATTGAACTATAGATTAGTTTAATGAACTGTTATGTATCCTTGGTGGCGGATAAAAGTCGCTTCAGAAGATGTAAAGAATAATGTAATTATCCTTATTTGTAATGAACAAGGTTATAAGGTATTAGAACCTGTGATTTGAGAATGTATGTTGTTATATTTAGCTATATAATGATATATGTTTGTAAGAATGATGTACTCGTGACGCACGGAATCCGGGTGTAAAGATAGACCGGATTTCGGGGAGTGACAGAGTTGCAGACATAATATCTCATGTTTGTATTTGGGTACATATGCTAGTCTCTCTCTCTTTTTTATTGAATGTATTTAAATGTGACATTAATAATTTGTGTATCGAATGGTATTTCATAGTGTTAATCACTTTATTTTAGGCTTTAATGTATATAATTTTTTTATGTTTAATGTATTTTTCAAGAAAAATATATATATTAAGAAAAGTAAAAGTAGAGGAAAGAGAGTAAAAAAGTTCCAAATTTATCCAAAGTGACCTCACAAGATTATATAAAGTGATGAGTAGTTTTATTTTTTTTATACTAATGGACCCCACTAAAAGACATATTTACCCTTCATTTTATGTACTTTATCACATCCTTTTGGAGACCAAAATATTTGTATATTTAGTCATCCTTTTGGGGACAAAACTAATATATATGTGTATATATATATATATACATATATATAATTTACACTTTGAGGATGACATATCGCCATATGCACGCCTATGTGGGCACCTTTATCGCCTAAGCATCCAAGTGGACAATCATTGCCACGCATCATGCACTACACAATTAGCCAATGTAAAGAAGATTCAACTTCTCAGTATCTCAACGTCTATGAAACAAAAAAAAAGAGAGGAAAGGAGGTATGTTTCCCATACAAATTCCTCTCCTCCTGGAAGTTGAATCCCCAAGCGAGGCATAAGTATCAACACTAGGAATTAGTCACTTACAGAACTATAAGTCTACACATGTTTACCTTGTCACCATCATTTGTCAATCGCATAGCACAGTCAATCAATAACAGAATCAACTGAGAGCTCCCCTTGGAATCTACCATGGCAAACAAAGATAAGATAAAACACAAAATCTAACGGGAAGAAAAGGTCACTTCAATAAAGTTCAAACCCACCTATAGAACACCTGGTGTAGGTAAATGCACTTAAACAATGACGGAGAGAGCATCACATATGTTCGCTTAAAGCCCAGGAGGCTGCAATGCGCACCTGAAAATTATTTTTAAAATTTCTTTACCTGCTTAATTAGAAATCTATAATGTACATAGAAAATGGAGGAAAAAGAATGACCATCATCTAAGATACAAGTTGAAAGAATACCGAGACTAATGGACTAAAAGTGTTGATCTCTGCAGCATAGACAAATTTTTCAACGATCTCTGCACTAAATATGGTTTCAAATACTTCATAAATAATATGTTTGTTTGTGTCGAGAAGAATAACAGGAGGTGTGACAAATACCTTTTACAAATATGTGGGAAACATGCAATGACACCAATGGCACGACAAGCAGCTGACCTAACCGATGGAACCTCATCATTCAGTGCAGCATTGATCTACGCGAAATCAGAAGTACAATGCAGGGAAGAATTGTTATTTACACACATATGATATTAATATTTCAAAGTAAATGTTGGAACAAGACTTACACAACTAGTTAAAATGAAGTCCTGTTTCTCCTTTGGAAGAGATGAGAAAACAGAAGAAGTTATTCCTGCGAAACAAGTAACTGATGCACTCCTTACCTTCCAGGGATAAGAAAAAGTGAATTAGAGCCATGCTGTAGTCAAACAACAAATTATTTCAACACATACTAAAATTCATAACAAAACCATACATCACTTGTCTAAAGACCACTTTTCGCCAGAGCTATTGTAACAACAGCGCGTAAATGTCTGGCTACAACTTCGACAGTTGTGAAAGTGCCAATGCATTTCGAAACCAATTAATGTAAATGAACTTGAAGAATAGATGAGAATGTGTAGAACAATTCAATGAAATTGAAAATAGAATGGTACCTCCAAAAGAAAAATAAATAGGACTACTTCAGATGAAATCTGCACAAAAAAGGATCAATGCCTTCAAATAAGTTTAGTTCATCTTTTTTTTAGAAGGTGGCAAACTAGTAAAATAACAATATTGTGATCCAACAACATTTTAGTACTCTAGCAAAACGACATTTTAAGCGAGTACGCTTAGTAGTGTACAACATAGCTAATTGGCTGTATTAATTTAAAATAAATAAATCAGACAACATTTGAATACATCACTTAATAGGATCCATTAATACAATTCTTGTTCTTAGTTCATATTAACCATCTCAACTGAATTCACAAAAATTATAAACCCTCTTCAAAACAGTGTTATTATATTTAACACGGTATTTTTTACAGCATTCATTCCCACTTAGACATTCAACTCAAATGGAACTCTCTCCACATTAGATGACCCTACCATAGGGCTTTTCCAGGCTTTACTGGGGAAAAATTATCAATTCAAAATACTTGTCTAAAAAAAGAATAGCATACATAACAAAGAAGCTAATCTCTTGGACTGGTTACTTTTTTATTAATACCAAGTGAAAATAATCAAATAACTCCAGAGTAGAGCTGGCAAAATTAATGGTTAACCCATCAACCTGTCCAATGATTAAATGGGTAAAGTAATCCATTTATTTTAACAAATCATAAGTGGGTTAAGTTAAATGGATAATCCAAAAGATAAATGGGTTGGTGGGTAAAATTGTGGGTTACATGGGTAAATGACAAGCATAGTCTAGCGAGTTATGAAGAGACTGTTTACTCCCCACGCTTCTAACCATGAATCAAGTAGCCTCGCCGTCATCATCACCAGCCACCTTGGACGGCAGTGATGGTGCAGCCATGGCTAGCTGATGGTATGGTCAAAGGTGAAGTGACCAGCCATGTGGTTGACGGCGAGGAACTCCTTTTGGTTCCTATTATACAAATACATATAGATAGAGATAGACTAGATATATACACAGTGATTTTTGGTTCATATATAATATAAAGACTTTTAAGTTTTGTCTTCTTCTATTATGCTTTTACTGCTTTACAATTTTGGATTTATTAATAATGACTATTATATACTACCTCTGTTTCAATAGAACAAAATTAGAGATACAATTTGACTTTTGAGAATAAAAAACGCCATATTAAACTTCAAATTTGATATGACTCATAAAAGTTTGGCATTAAATAAATTTTATGATTAATAGTTTTTGTTATATACTATTACAATTATAATAATTGTATCAACTAAAATTAAATAAAGTTGCATCAATTTGAAATTTAATATGTCGTCGTTTGACCTCAAAAGTCAACTTGTATCTCTAATTTTGGGTCCATATGATTATTGCTGCTTTTAATTATCTAATAGCAAAAACATATTGATGACTCACAGTTATTACAATTTAAATTATATCTTTTCATTTATTAATAATTTTTTTTTAATAATTTGTCCAAAAATGAGGTCACTAATTGTATTGAAAAAATTGCAAGACTTAACTTTTAAATTTTATAAGAGTTGATGGGTTCAACCCATATCCATTTAGATTAATCCACATTCAACCCATTTAAAATAATCCATTTATGACCCAACCCACCCATTAAACTTTATCCATTACCCACTAAATCAACCCATTTGCCACCTCTATTCCAGAGAGTCGTCCCTAAATGTCTACAACAAAATTAGTAGAATTATTAGATTAGTAATCAATAGCAATAAAAATAATCTAGCCACGGAAGTCAAAGAAACTTTGAGCAAAAAGGTTAATTGTCTTCACCAACCATGGCTGAAGTGTGATGCAGAATCAAAGACATGTGACTATCAATTGTTATACACCACAACCTGCTTCCTGACCTGTGCGTTTCAGGTTCTTCTATGATTACAGAAGGTCTTTCTGACACATATGATGGAGCTGATGAAATTGTTTTTATCTTCACACAATCAGATGTGAATGGGCTGTCAAGTACTTTATCATTACACAAATCTTCCATCCCTTTGAAACCGCTGATTGCACGAAGACATTCATCTAAAACCTGTAAATGGGTCAATATTAGAAAATGGAAAGGGAGCCCCACATGGGAGCACAATCATTTTTTTTTTTTTTTTTTTGTGACATGTAATTTAATTATACAAAGAAGCTAGAAGGAGGAGAAACTAGAAACTACAAAACATACACGGGAAAACAAGAAAATTTGCAACATGTTGAGTTCAAAAAAAAAGAGAAGAAGAACTCTAGGATGAGAGGCTCCTTCCAAAGCAATAGCCTCCTACGCTGCAATATAATCCACCTACCAGATAACAAACAAGATCTATCATTTCAAGAAATTCTTCTCGCATTCTTCGCTCCAAAAATATCCTCAATAAATTCTCAATAAACCAAAAATGGAAGTGTGTCACCGTCACTCTAGGGAAAGACTTGTTAAGCGAAAACAATAACACTCAACATCAAAGATTTCAATTTACAAGTTGAAAATTATACCCCTTCTAAATACCTTCTTTTTGCTCCCAACATTTCAAAGTATTTATCTCTGATTGGGTCATGACTAAAACACGCCAACATAGTGAAACATAGAGTTCCAAAACCTGCTACAATACTGGCAGTTAATCAACCAAGGGCCTCACCCTACCTAGCTTCCTTAGTCCCTGAAACTATAACAGTAATCAATTAAATATTCCCCCATATAAAAAGTGTATGAACATTAAGCCACAAATGGCACCGTTGCTACCAAGAAAGTCACAAGCATACCAAAGAAGTTGAATTTAGCAATGAAACAAAATAATAGCCTAGGAAGCATGGATACTTCTCGGAGGGCCACTTAATCTGTATCAGACATAGATTAGCTTGGACATGCACCCGTGAGCTCCTCCTTTTTTTGGTTTTTTAAAGCCTGGACACGTTCGGACACATCGGGACTCACCAAGAACACTCGCTTCATATTTGAGTCATCGAGTGGCTGCCCAAATTCTTAGCTATTAAGTTTATTCCTTAATTATATGGCTTACATATTCGAGTCCTTGAGTGGCTGCCCAAATTCTTAAGTTTATTCCATATATGTTTGACTGCGGGCTGCCTAATGGGTATGTTATAAATGTGCATTTGAAATAGGCTGCATATTTGAGTGGCTAGCAGGCTGCATATTTCATCTTATTATAGTCTTGGTTAACATCAAATATTATTACAAATTTACAATGTTAACATTAATTTTATTCCATATATGTGATTAAATACATAGTTAGAATATATCTAGAATATTTGTATTCCCTATGTAATAGGTTTGATGAGTGGTTGACCCATGATTAGCTTCGCGATAGTTGGAGTAATCTGTGGGATTTCCAGCAACAATGGATTAGATTGTAATCCCATAATTATAGGGATATAATCTCATAATTATGGGGATTTGATTGTAATGCTTGATATTATAAAAGGAGATGACTCCTTGTATACAAACTTGGTATCAAAGCTTAGGCTCCATCCATTAGTGCTGTAACCAGACTCACTTCTTTCCTCATCACCCCAAAACTTCTCATAACCACTTTAGCCATCACTTAGCAAACAACCTTTGTTTTGTTTTTTCTTTAAAATCAGACCCTTTCTCCCCCCCTTCCATTGATGGTAAATATAAACCACCAGGGGGCTTAGTTTGAATCTATGATATAGGTGAATCATTCACCCTTTTTGAAGATCTCGCAATTTTTTTTTGTTTCACCAACATGTCTACAACAGGAGAAAATAGTTCCACAAACACTAGTTTAAATACCAAAACTAGTACAGGAAGGCGAAATTCAGAAACACCAAACTTCCCTTTGAGTCTTGTTAAATTCAATAGAACAAATTAATTGTTGTGGGCACAACCTATTCTTTTGTCCATTGCCTCGGGAGATTGTACTGGATATCTTACGGGAGACAGGGGTGCAGATTGGTAGTGGCAGTGTCCATGGAGTTCTTTATTGGTTGGATAACCCTACCACAACAGCTCTCTAGGCAAACCAAGCTTGTTCCAGTGTTGCTGTTCTTACTGAACTAACTATAGAGATGGCACCGGCGTTTAGGACATCCTCCTAGTATTTTACGTTTATGTTTTCTTGAACTTTTAAATAAGTATCCTAATGAGGATTTTTTTGTGTGACACGTGTCCTTTCAAAACAAACTAGAACCAGTTATCCAATTTCTAATACTAAGAGTTCGAATCATTTTGATTTATTACACTGATGTTTGGTGGCCTTCTCCAATTTTATCTATATCTGGTTTTAAGTGGTTTGTGACCTTTATTGATGATTATAGTAGAGTTCCTTGGATTTACTTAATAAAACATAAAAGTGATGGTTTTAATTGATTTAGAGATTTCTTGAACATGGTTAGAACTCAGTTTAATGCATCGATTAAAGTTTTGAGGTCTAATAACGGTAGAGAATACACTGATTGAGATTTTTGAAAATCTAAAAAGAACAAGGTATTTCTTTCATGGTTAAACTCAGTTAATGCATGGATTAAACCAGGTCTAACCTCAGAGAATACGGATTGAGATTTTGAAAAAAAAGAACAGGCACCTTCATCAAACTAGTTATTGGAGACACCAACCTCAAAGCTAGTGGCTCTCCATATTGGAGTGAGGCTATCTCCACAGATGCCTATTTAATTAATCGCGTGCCATCAAGAGTTCTAAATAATAAGAGTCCAATCTCTATTCTTTTATTTGAATGTGCTTGTTTTGTTAGCAAAGGAAGAAGGAAGTCCCTAAAATTCAACCCATGGGGAACACTGCATAAGGGAGAGCATCCCCCATGCCCCCCCTCTCCAACACTAAGCCATTTCAAGGGTATTTTGGCACCGAAACTTCCGAAGCATTCAAAAAGGTATATAGCAAATTTGGAAAGGATGGAGAGGGAGTGAAACTCTCTTAGGGTCCCTAACTTGACCCCGAAGGCACTCCACTGCCAAGGTCGTATTCCTCCAAAGTTGGCCAAATTCCAAGCAAGTTAGGCAACAACTCAAACTTCCAAGCAACCGATTAGCACCATGAGCACAAGATGTATGTCTAGGCTTCAAGAGTAATGTTCCTAGTGGGATCCAACTCTTTGAAGTAAAATGATGATATCACGCCTATTGCACCCAAAACATGTCATGAGTGATGTCACCTTTATTGCACCCAAAACAAGGATGATAACAAGCCTAGAAGATTGGTCCTCTCCAACTGCCCCCGGTTAAGTCGTTATGAAAAAGTACTGTCAGAAATAGCTACTTCAAGTAAACAAATTATCTCTCTAGCCTCCGACAATGGACAGAGGATTAGAGAGGTCGTTTGGAACGAGATTCAGTGAACGTTTTAGATTGGCAGATGGAGACGTAGAGTGAAACGGACTTCGAAAAGGTAGTATTTACTCTTAGAACTGATATTGTAGTCGCGGTTTATAAATGATAGTTTGGTCATGTGCACGAAACAAGGGGCACCCCTCATGAAGCCTATAAATACCCTCTTCTCATTTGTAAGGAGATTGGAAACTTGAAAAACTTGAAGAACTTGACCTTCTCTCTCTAGAACTCACTGTCTCTCTCTATAATCATAAGCACCAAGCTACTAGTACCAAGGGACATACTACTAAGGGACATAGTACCAAGCTTTGGTTGGCTAGGTTCCATAGATTCCACAAGCCCAAGGGTCTTCTTTAAGGACTTAGCCCCAACGAAACTAAGTCCCCAATCACACCCAAACCCACATACACATACACATACACCACGACTCTAACACTAAGGTTATGCCTATATTGCCTTGAGGAGTTTAACTACGATCTCTTCTCTCGTCCAAGTCTTCGTCAATCCTGCAGCCTTTATGGAAACCCCAATCAATCAAAAAGAACCTGACCGCAATGGGAAGTGTAACAGTATAAGAAAAAATTACTATATTGTGTCCAATATTTGTGAAGTTATTAAATGAGCAAAGATTAATAGCAACATTTGTTAGTTAATCTTGTTGTCTAATTGTGCTTAACATTTTTCGGCCTTACAAAAAGTTTAACGAGAGTGATGAGCTTAAAGTAGCAGTGTCAGTTCCCTTTGCAGTGACACTAAGAATACGAGACAGTTTGACCATGGAACCATCTACTAAAGTGACACTAGAAATAAGGGACAATATGAAAATGAGAGAGTATTAGGTGTAATTGTCATGTCATTAGTTGCCCCTGAATCTATTAGCCAATGATGAGAGGTAGTGAGACAAGCACTAACATTACCTATCTGAATAAAAGTAACAATGGAAGTGGATGATAGCCATAGTTGTCACGGCGCCAAGGCGGGACGCGGCGGTAGTTGACTGCCAGGACGCCTAGGCGATAAGGCACCTACCATGGCGTCCGTATGGTCATGGCGTCCGTATGGCGACAAGTCGTTAACAATGTTCAATTTATACATTATTTATTTTATTTCAAAAGTATATTACACAATAAAATTTTATATACACTAAAACCCAAAACATAATAACTAACAAAGTCTCTACTTTGTTTTTAGTCATAGCTCGAGCAAAGCCATCAATTATGAAGTCTTTCCGTCTCCCTCACGAGCATTACTCTCATTCAAAGGAGTAGGGTCATGGATTGAGTCACTTGGGTAATTGAAAACATCAATGGGTTAAATGATTACGTAAAAAATTACTTAATCACTTAACTTGAGTCCGCTATTACCAATCGTGAGCCTAGCGGCATTTCGGCGTCAGCGTTGCCTTACCCTTGTCAGCGCCGATGAGTAAATCGACGACGCAACGGCTACGTAAACGCAATGCAACTACGATGATGGCTATCGAGAAACCTGATACTGTGTGAAGGCAACATATTTTGTTGGGGTCATAATCACTATAATCACTGTCTTTTCCTCAGATGATGTAAGAACATAGGGTTATCCTCCATCCTCCGAACCAATAACAACATTTACAAATCGTTGTTGTCCCTAATTTTGAAGATGTCTACAAAAACATTGAACATGACCAAGCTCTCCACAATGGTTACAAGCTCTACCTAGTCCAGCCCCTCCATTGCTTTCTACCTTGTCCAACCCCTCCGCTGATATCTAAACTCTGACCCCTATTACTCCCTCTGCCTCCAAAATCACCTTCACCACGTATTCCGGAACAACCTCCATGAGCATTCACAGGGCCCATAAGACTCGTACATCTCCCATAGGAAGCAATTACTTAATGGAAGTATCAACAATAGGGGTACCTGCACGAGACATGTAAAACTCGGGCAAAAGTATCTAAGATAGTATTGACAGGCTGCTAAGTATCTGGGAGCGAATAGTTTCAAACTCTGATCCAAAAGCACCTAGGAAACCCATAACTGTCAACTGCTCACGTTGGAGAGCAGTGAATTTAAATTCCTTGTATATCTTAAAATCAGTAATAAATTGTGTAAGCGTAAAAGTCCTAAGACCTTATAGAATCGAGTAAGATTATTCTATCCCGAGTATAATACCGCCAAGTACTCCCATAATTCTTTGACGGTATTAATGAGTAACCAAATCAACAATTTGACTTTCCATGGAAAGAAGCATATGATAAAGAATCCTGACATCAATTGTCTTCCATGGCTCATTGGAAACATTGACTGTCGTTAAGTGATCCCCCAGTTCTCAGCTAATCACGACCAACCCCAATCTTCCGTTACTGCGGATAATTATGAACTACTTCCAATTTCTTATTAGTAAGACAAGTTGATGAAGATAGTACTTCCGTAACATTCATTGACTGTCGAGAGTTTGATGTACTCTGGCTCACAATAGGCTCAGGTATTCCTGATATCTTGCTCGGAATCATCCTGTATTAAACTTTTCCAAACAACAAACTATGACAAAGGTTCACACCTAAACAGTAACCACATTTACCCAATCCAAACGCCTCGTATATCCAATCACAAAGTAAATTCCATGACGCAAAGAAAAATCAAAATTATGATATTAAACCAACGAAAATTTGCCACATGCAAGTACTTCATATATATATATATATACATATATCAAAGGAAAGCACATAACAAAACACCACAAAAAACTCAATATTTCAGCTGGGAATAAAAAGACTTGATGTTGCAGAGGATCAAATTTCAGGCCCGATGAAGTGTCGTTAGAGTTCACGATGCACAGTGTCATTAGTGTTCATAATGAACATATTTTTTTTTGAAAAAAAAGGGAGGAATAATAAAATTAAAAAAGACTCAGAAAAACTTAAAAAACCATGGTTGTGATACCATGTGAAGTAGAGAAGTTTATTCCATAATCATATCAAATACATATGAGAGCTGAGCAACTATTCCTTTTAGACTTAGATTCATGCTATACAAGGAAAGCACCCAATACTCCTACAATCATTCATGCTCCTAGAATCCTCTAAAGTCCCCAACAAGCCCTAAATAACCACTAAAAAAAGACCTAGAAAACCTATTCGAATTAGTACTACTTCAACAAGGAATATCTTAGTGAACAATATTTGTGAATATATCATCATGCAGGCTATTTTAGGTTTTTTTCACCTAATAATCGTGGAATGGATAATAAGAAATGGCGCAGGGACGGCCAAGCGTCCGGGGTAGATATCGTTCTACTGCAGACTACCACTTTGTTGAATAACCCTATAATCCACTAGGGGCCCTCAAATCCACAAGGAAAATTGTTCTGCAATCCACCAGAGAGAAATAAAACCCAATGAAAAATTTCTTTTACTGAATCAAATTATTGCCCACAAAAAACACATCTCTAGCACATACAAGCAAACAAAATCACTATCATATGGTGCCACAATTTTCCAAGTATACAACCCGGGGAAGTCTGATACTATTACAGAATTATACCACTTTAAATACCTCTCCACTTCATCGTGTCTATGCTATAAAATTACGGAAGAAATCTATAAGTCTGTCAACCTCAGATACCACTTTCAATATTTCTAAACATTTACAGGAGGAGAAGATACAGAAATAATAAAAATTTGAAGATTAATAAATCAAAAGTTTAAGATTTCATATTAGGTTGGGCACATGTCACCTTGATTGCAGCTGTAATGACTTTTTCCTCAATTGCAGAAACAGATTGTCCAGCATTACTCTTACTTGGCCATACGGCAAGTTGAGGATAATTAAGACTCAAGAATCGAAAAACAATACAGGAAACTTGATCCCAACACACGGCCATGATATTTGGATAATTGTGTGCCACAGCTCTAAGTGCCTGCAATAAACAACATATGAAACAAAAAGGATACAACATCAAACAAGATATTCTGTAAATAGGATCCATTTAAGAAAATAAGGAAATAAATTATTCATATAGAGGGTAAAGGTTTGACTAGAGCATAAGAACTCAAATAACATGTCAGTTATGGAAACTATAATCCAATCACACGCATCCGAGATGTTCAACAGTTCATGGAAAAAGAATGTTTCACTTGAATAACAACAAGGCTATATAATCATAATTACTTGTTGCAGACCTGAGACTGTGTTGTGACTTGTGGATATGTGCCCAATGAAGATATAAGTCTTATAAAGAATGTAAGATTGATTTCACGAAAAACTTTTTAACATCAATGCGACATTCCTCTCCTTATATAAATATTGTAAGGCATATATCTAAGTTCACCTAAATAAATAAAAACAAAAGATAAGATAAGCAGATGCACAGTGGCCACAATTTGTTAGGCTTACTAAACAAACTATGATGTTCATGAACAGCTTGCTTGGGGATAGACCTGAGCTAGTTCATTATCAAAGCAAGTCTAGCTTGAACTTTCCAAGTCTCCGCGCGGATAAGCTAGTGAATGTAGAGCTAGTTAGAATAAATTAATATAATATACTCCCTCTGTTCCCAAATCAGTCTTCTAAGGTTATTTAATGCAAATTATGTTCATAGTTGTTATGGCGTCGCCTAGGCGACGCCGTGAGACGCCGAGCTGCCTAGGCGGCCGCCTTGGAAGCACTGACCCAACGGATATTTACCCATGGGCTAACCCATGACCCATCAAATAAAAAACAAGAGAAAACCCTTATCTATAGAAAAAATAGGAGAAGTCGATCGCGAAGAAGACCCATCGCGAACTAGGTCAGCTTCATCCTTTGCAGACCCACACCCATCGCGAACCTCCGACCAACTCCATCCATCGCCTTCGACTTCGCGGCCCCGACTTCGCAGCCCATCGCAGCGAGAGGCGACGACACCTCCGACCGACCAACTCCGTGCCTCCGACTAGCTCAAAGTTCGGTGACGACTCTCACAGGTTCTTCTTCTCTTCTCTTCTCCTCTGTTTCTGGACTTCTCCTTTTTTATCGACTAATTCTCTTCTCTTCTCCTTTGTTTCTTTTTTTTTCCCTGGTTTTTCTATGTATGGCTGTCATATGTATAGCGTATATAATTTTTTTACACTTGGCGTATGTGTGGCTGCAATATTAGGAGATAATTAATGTATATAATTTTTCAACTGATGACTAATATACATATGCCAATGTCAATTTTCTACTGTAATATCATGTCTCTGATGTATGTATTTTAGGCAAGCTAATTTTAAGAATATATTGTGATTAAAGTTTAAAATGTTTACTGATTGTACTTTAAAGTTTAAAATGTACACTGAGAGATGTACTTTAAAGTTTAATCAATTTTCCACTGTAATACCATATGCAAACTGATTGTACTTTAAAGTTTAAAATGTACAAAATTATATGAGAGGTGTTTATTGTTTACTCTTTTTTTGTTCACAAGTAAAAATTAAAATATGTCAATGACTCAATTGTGTCTAATATATTGTTTGTTTGATTGTATTTTGTAGAAACTAAAAAATAAAATGACAGAAAGTTCGGGAACCGATGGTTATGATATAACCAAGGACCCGAAAAGAAAAGCCAAATCAAATGACCGGGTTAGAAATATGGATATTGGTGGGACATGAATAATAAGGATATAGTCTGATGTATCTTTTTGGGGGAAGCAATGTTGTTCGGGAATCAAAACAACAACTGAAATTATGAGGGAGATGCAAGCGGCTTTGAATAGTAAAAAGAGTAACAAGCCACTTGAGCTAGATGTTGATGATGTAGTAGAAGTGCAAGAAGCACAATCATCCGCTTTCGTCAAGCATGACTTCTAATACTTCTTCTAACACTATCCCAAGTTAAGGACAACTTCTAAAAAGGAAGAATGTTCAGATTTCAATTCCAAGTTCCCTGACCAAAAGCTAAGACGGTTGAAGCACTTCTAAGGAAGACTCAGAAGAAGTTGTAGAGAGAGACATGTAAGCGTTTGAGCCAAACGAGTATTGAAAGTCGTTTGAAGACACCAGAGGAAAAGGAGAGAGTCCAAATGCACGTTGCCGACTTTTTCTACGAATGTGGCATACCATTCAATGCTGCAAATTCAAGGAGATTTTGAAGTAATGGTCGAGTCCATAGGCGATATGGGCGGGTTTCAAGCCTCCAACGTATCACGAGTTGAGGTTCCTTTACTTGAGAAGGCAAAGAAGAAAACCGATGACTTAAAGAAGAAACATGAAGTTGCTTGGAAGGAATACGACTGCTCACTCATGTCGGATACATAGACAGATAAGAGGGGAAGACACTTATTGAATTTCCTTGTTAATAGTCCGGAGGGACTTATTTCATGGGTTACATTGATGCCTCGATCGGTCTCGAGATGCCATGATGTTGGCAAATCTACTTGATAGCAAGATCGAGGAAATTAGCCCCAGTATGTTGTTCGGTGGTTCTGCATAATGCCTCTAATTACAAGGCAAATGGGCGTATACTAATGGAGAGGAGACATCTGTTTGTTTTGGACACCTTGTGCCGCTTCTTTGCCTTGACCTTATGTTAGAGGACATAAACAAGTTGAAGCAATTCCAAAGACACAATCACAAATGCGAGGAGAATTACAACATTCATTTATAGTATACGTGGTCTCTTCTTAGTCTGCGATGAGGGAGAAAAGCGAATGTGAGAGATCTTGTGAGACCGCAGATTATTAGATTTACTCGATTTTCCTCACCTTGCAGAGTTCGTACAAAAATAAAAATGCATTGAGGCATTTGTTCATCAACGAGGATTAGTCAAAATCAAAGTTATTCGGCTCATCAAGCGGGGAAGAAAGTATGTGATCTTTGTTATTTCAACAACATTTTGACATCTTATTGAGGATTGCATTAGGCGTCGCGACCACTTCTTATAGTCTTGAGGATTGTTGATAGTGATGAGAAGCTTGCTTAAGTTATCACTGCGATGGAATCTTGGCAAGAAAAAAAAATCAAAGATGAATTTGATAACAAACAAAGACTATATAAGAAGGTGATTGAAATTGTTGAGCGGCGATGGGAAAATCAAATGGAGCAAAAATTATATGGGGCTGCTTTGTTTCTCAATCAAAGGCAAGTACTTTGATATCAAAGAGGAACGTCGATTATTTGCTAATGCTTTACGAGATGACTTGAATGACGTTTTTGCAAAGATGGTGCCCAGAGTTAGATTTGCTAGACAAGATAAGCAATCTAGCCGACAACTATGATGCTTCTCGAGATACTTTTGCAAGAGAAATGGTGATTAGGCAACGGAAAATAAAGAATCCTCGTACGTATATTAAAATATATGTAAATATATAAAAGCTAAATTATAATTTATAGACATTCTTCCTTTCCTCCCTTTAAAAATATTTATATTTCTTTTAAATGTTTGCTAGTTGATTGGTGAAATGCTTTTGGAGTGCGGGCTATTGAGTTATCCTCGTTTGCAAAAAGAATTCTAGGCCCCTGTTGTTCTTCCGGTTGCGAGTGCAATTGGAGTACATTTGAGTTTGCAAGCACTTTCTATTGTTAGTTCAAATTTCAAAAGTAATAAATCATTTACTATTATTAAAATTTTATCATTAATATTATTATTTTTTGTTCTATTTATTTTAGATTCATACGAAGAAGAGGAATAGATTGGAACACAAACGATTGAGTGACTTGGTGTATATCCAATACAATCGAAAGATCGACTCAAGGTTCCAAAAGAGGCGTGAACTTGGCAATAATTTTGATCCATTAGTCATTAATGACTTTGAATGGAGTAATGAATGGATCGATAATGATGCCGATGTTGTTCATCCCGGGGGGATCTTACATGTAATGATGTGGATCGAGCAACCGATGCATCCAACACGCTTGGGGGTCGCAATCTTTCAAAGAGTGCTCGTGCTAATACTAGTAATAATCTCATGACGTACTCTCGTCGTGGTGGTGGTTCAACTTCAAGGAAATCAAGGTTGATGGATTAGGCTCCGATAATGAAGTTGATGAAGAGAGAATTCAAATGATGATGAAGATGTGGAGGATGATTTTGGAGAAAGACCACCGCCTACGCCTTTGAATGAGAGTAGTTCTCGGAGAAGAGATGGAGATGACCTTTTCTATGATGATTTTGATTGAACGATGTTTCTAGACTAGTGTAGAGAGTCTAGACATTATTTTGGCTTGCTATGGTGGTGTTTTATTAATTATTAGACTACATATTTGTGATGGTTGGTTGCAACTTTATTTTCTATGTGGTGTTTGTTGAATTCTTCATTTCTTTTTCAATATTTGTTTAATATTAAGTATTTTGTTTTTGGATTGTTATTGTCAAGTATTTACATAATTATGCCTTTAATGTTATTCCATAGTGTTATGTTTTGAGTTTTAATGTATATGAAATTTTATTGTCAGTATACTTGTTAAGTAAAATAAATAAAATATAAATTGCACATTATAAGCGACTTACGCTTCTTACTGACGCCCATCATGTACTTTCAAAATGCATTTTACACACACAATACCTATTTTACTTGCATAATGTACCTTACTTACATTATGAATCCCTATTTAAAAAATTTCTATTTCTTTTCAAAGAGGATATTTATTTTAGCACCGCAAAACAAAAATAATGCCAAAAGAATACTTAATATAAATTGAGGGAGTAATACTATTCTTAGAATCAGTATTTTTCTGATAAATTTTAATGCATGATTATATAAGTTTTTATATGTATATTTACTTAAATGTGTCAAATCCCAACCAACCCAAATCCCCATTTTTCTGAAATTTGCCGAAACATCAAACCTAAATCCTTGCTTCTAAGCAAGTTTCAGTTATAAAATGCCGAATGGGGATATCTTGGTGGTTGCAAAACCACCCCAACTACCACATGTTTTGTTGTAAATCCCACATTCATCAAGTTCCCAAATTTCACCCCAGAAAAATAAATAAATAAATAAACTTCAAGTTTAGGCTATAAAACCAAGACATAAGGCCTGCAGTCAACAACAGTTGTAGACTCATAACCTGTAAGCGAATGTTCCCCGACCAGGTGGCATGTCTACACAAACAATAAGATGGACCCCGGCTAATGGAGAAGAAAACCAAAAAAAATTGGATTCTGAAACATAAAATACTGCCCAACATGGAATGGACTGAACCCAGATCTTTTATCCAAGTCTCCATATCAATAAAATTTATTCAAGTGTGCAAAGAATTGCATGTATACCACCAGGGAGTCATATGGTGACCGCATAACATTTCAAGATAAATGCAAATTATGCATATGCATCAGTAACTCATTAATGGATTATTGATTGTTCACGAGAAAACTTTAACACCAATATTACCTGCAGCACCTCAAAGCTAATAGTGGAGCTTGTTACTGGTTCCGAATGGCGAAATAAGGTAGAAAGAACACCTGACCTCATTTGGTACTCTGGAAACCCTGGAGAAAGTCTTCTTATGAACTTTTAATGAAATATTAAACAATGTAATGTGTACAAAAATTTAAATGGATATATACATACACCCATGTAAACATTTATGATAAGAATATTCTATGTTCACATAAGATTTTGCAAAAACCAGTTGCAATGAAAGCCCTATAAAATTTCAGCTTCAATGGGTTGACAAAGTATATCAATTCTTCATATTTAGACAAAAGAAGAAAATTTTATTAACTACGAAGGAAGAGATTACAACGCAATAAAGCAACCCAAATGAGGGGGAAAAAAGGCATTAGTGAAATGGCCTGCCAATCCCCACAAGGATCTCAAACAAAGAAATTACTCGGAAAGCTCCAAATCCATGAGCCCAAAGAAAAGCGAAGAAAAATAGAAAAAGAAAAAGACATTCTAGGCAAAGTAAATCAATATTCATTGCCCAGTAACAAAACTTCTACCATTCCTCTAAATCGGAACACCCACAGAACCATAAAAAAAATCTGTAATTCTCCAATCCTTGTTACTGCCAACACCCTCAATCAGCAAAATAAAAAGAACAAAAAACACCACAACCTCAAAGCCAACGAACATTGAAGAATCACATGAAAACATAGTTGCCACGATGCCACATCGAGTCATGACGGTAGCCGATTGCCAGGACGCCTAGGCGACAAAGCGACCGTCGTGACGTCCGTATGGTGATAAGTCGTTTACAATGTGTAATTTATATATTATTTATTTTACTTAACAAGTATATTGGCAATAAAATTTCATATACATTAAAACCCAAAACATAACACTATGGAATGACATTAAAAACACAATTATGTAAATATTTAGCAATAACAATCCAAAAATAAAGCAGATAAATTGTACCACTATAAACCAAATCAAGTAGATAAATGTTACATATCAATGGATAAAATGTAAAGAGTACATATCTAAAATATAAATATATATATATATATATATATAACCAACAATCTAGGATAAGGATAATGGGAATAAAAAAAAAGCAGACAGACCAACGGAAAGAAAAAAGAAAGCAATCGCACTTTACATATTTATACATTAAAGAAACCACTTGAGTGTATGACACCAGAGAAGAAGAAGAAAAAGAAGATGAAATACTACTTAGATCAAAATCATAAGCAGCGTCGCGTCGTCGCCACATCCGGAAGTCTCTCTCGCTCTCAGTCTCTCTCTCGGAGTCTCGTTACTTTCACAGTCTTGATCTTCTTCTAAGTTCTATTGCGATGTTCTTTGCGATGCGATTATTGAATCGAGTTGAGTTTGACTACAACTAATTCTACTGCGTTGCTACATTGTTTTACATTTTTTTAAAACCTAGTTGACATTTGGGTCGATCCGGAGTGGCCAAGTCGCTCAATCTGCCTGAAAGTCGTCAAAGTCGATGTCGAGTCGTCTATGACAACGACTGCCTTTGCTAGGCGGTCGACTTTCAACCCAAGACCAAGTCGCCTTGGCTGCCTCTTACCGACTGGACGCCTTGGTGTCTCTTAGACGACGCCTGAACAACTATACATGAGAATGAGAATTACTTTTCTGCATACACATAATACACGTCTAGTGACAAAAATTTGACAGGTATATATGCCTATAACACATGTTATTAGTATTAAAACAGATCAAGGTCAAAGACCACACAAAACCATAATTTCAAGAGAACCTTCGATTTCAAATAGAAGAAGGTAGACGGAAAATGACGGATTACAAGATAACTGAGTAAGCGAAAATAAACCAACAAGTGAAGACTCACAAGGAAACAAAACACCAAACATGCCTATATAAGGATTGAGAATCTTCTTTCTAACTCTAAAAGTGTCGATAGATATTATTGAGGAACGGACGAATCAATCATATAGAACTGAATAAGAAGCTGTATGAAAATAATAAACATAGAAAGAAAGAGAGAGATTCATATTCCTCCTTATCATTTAAATTGTAAAAAAAAAGGTGGGAATTCCAACAAATTGTATTGCCCTCCAACAAATAGAAGCTCAAAATGGAGAATTATGCCTATGAAAGAGATAATAAAGACGATGCAAAACAAAAGAGAAATATCTCAAATCCATATATCCTCCCTAAATGCAATTGGGAGATGAACATGGATTATAAAGGAATTATGCCATTGGGAGATGAACTTCTAACGACTAGAATGAGTAATGGTGACGTGATTTGGATTCGAATACCACCTATTTTGCTAAAGTCTAGACTTGTTTTTGGTCACCTGATGCTAAAGAGAGTCGGGTTTCAAACGAAAGCGTCATCAAATATAGGTTTTTAGATACCATGTTCCAAAACCCTAAATCTCCATCCTCTGTAGGACAACAAACATTATCCCAATCCTCATTGAAATTAGCGCATGCGCTTAAACGACCCCCATTGTGATCTTGAACAACGAAACCTGTCCACCAATTCTCATTGAAACTTGCACATGCACTTAAGTGACCCCCATCGCGATCATGAACAAAAAAAAATAATAAATAGGGATATTCGCTAGGAATGAGTGTTATCTTCACACCCTGAGTGAAGTTAGCCTATTTACAATAATTAAGTCTCCTACTCACTACTCTACTATGGGATTAAAAAAGATTGACAGCTCTGCTTTTTTTACCCCACCCCCTCTCCACAACACACAAAAGAAACACTATACAAGTCATGATTAAAGATTCAACCTCACAACCAACAAAAAAAAGAAAGCATAGGAAGCAACATCCTCGTCAATATTAACCCTAGTACGGATACACCTTATGAGATTAATTTTCATACTTGAGGTAGCCTAAAAAATATGCAACAAATCTTAAAACTTTCAACACCCTCATTGAAAAAGTTATGCAATTACTAATGGACAGCACACGGGAGTATTAGTAGATTACATTATATTACCATATTTGATTAAATTTACAGTAATTCAAAATTTCAGTTACGTAATAATAACACATATTACATAATAATTTTAGATATTGTAGTATATAGTAATTAGGAGTATATCACTTCTTGAACTAGGCTTCGTATTTATATATAATTAAAGGTTTGTATTTCCTTTATAAAGTGATGTAATCCCCCATCAATTAGAGTTGAATGTGAATTTGAAAATTGAGGCTTTGTACCTTTGTGGGCTTCCATCATGGTTCTCTTATATCCCTTCCCTAATCCTTATAAATTGTCCCCTTCATCAAATTGATATCAGAGCCTAATCTCAGCCTTAACCGTACCTGTTGTCATATCAGAACCGACTATCACAATTACCTTCACAACATCACCATTGAACCAGCCCCTTGCCTCATGTGTTACAGACGTCACTGCTTCACTTGAACCACACAAATCTTCATCACAAATCCAATATCAGCATCAACAAGTCACATCCGCACGACCAAAACCGCATAGAACCAACAATTTGCAAACCAAAAAAGAAAAGAAAATAACCATTGCCTTCCACCATGATGCAGTTCATCATCGAAAAAAACCCACCCTCCCTTGTTGCTCAACACCAAATCACACCCCTCTGCCTTGACCCACTATCCAATTGCCTATAACCAAAGTCTTCAAAAATAAAAATAAAAAGAGGAGGCGATTGACCAACGCTGATCCCATCGTAGCGTATGTCATCTCCTGCCGACAAGGCGACAACTATCAACAATTATAAACCAGACCAAACCTTCCCATCCATCTCTCACAATTGCCATCATTGAGCCCCATCAGTGCCGCCACTGAACCACCTATGACTATATCCCTCATCTTCCCTCATCACGACTCTTGTGTTGCATGCAGCCAATGACATGACCCATCTCATTTCTTCCATATATCGTGACAAAATTGCAATTAGGACCCGCTTAGTTAATATAAATATGCCCCTGAACTTTAAGTATTTATAGATGTACTCATTTTTATTTCTTTCAGTAAGATTTGCATTGAAAATAATATTAACCCTGAAGAAAATATATATATAACTTATGTGAGAAGAGACGAGAGGAGTTTGTAAAGCCTTTACCCTAATCAGGTAGGCAATTGATACATATACTAAATGCAAAAGGTTACAACCGTCTTAAATACCCTCTAGTATAAAACCCATTAATACATAAGTAATTTATATAATCAACACTCTCCCACAAGTCAGCATAGATATTAGTCATGCCCAACTAGTTACATAAATAGTCAATCTGTCTCCCACCAAACGCTTTTGTGAAAATATTTGTTAGTTGTTCACCGGTTCTAACATAATTAGTAACAATGAGTTTATGCTGCATCTTTTCACGAACGAAGTGAATCTACCTCAATATGCTTTGTCCTCGCATGAAAGACCGGATTTGAAGCTATATGAATGCCTGGCTCATTATCACACCACAATTACATAGGCGAAGACATCCCAAAACAAATCTAAGCTAAAAGATGGCATACCGACATCAGCTCACATGTGGCTTGTGCCATAGCCCTGTACTCTAATTCAACACTTGAACGAGCCATAGTTAACATGGCGCCATGGCGAGACGCAGTGGTAGTTGACCGCTAGGATGCCTAAGCGATTCCGACCTTCCAAACTGCCCAATTGTTCCTATGTTGCTTTGTTCTAAATGAGCCTTTTGTCATAGTTGGAGAGAGCGCCCCTAGCATTGCCAAACCCTAGGTGGCCATTTTCGATACATAGCCAATTTATTGTTGTCTTGTCTCATTCACCTGGAATCCTGTCGAAGGTTCAAAATGAAGCAAGAAGACATCGTTGGGGCACTTCACCTAGGGATGAGCCCTAGGGCTAGGGTGGTCAAACCCCGTAACTTAGACAATTTTACGCCTTTTCATTCGGTTCTCAATCAATGCTAGGGTTCTAGTGGTATTGCATTGTTCAGGTCATCCAGACTGTACACTAAAAAATTGCGAAATCTATTCAACATAATTGGGGTAAATTTTCAGTAAAATTAGCCTCCATTTTTAGTTACCACACTTGATAATCCTAATAGACTATAATAGTTATCGCCAACTATATAGTTTGACAATAAATTACCTGGTAGAAGAGTCAAGTATATCATAACAAAACATGTGGGATTATGACTGTAAAACTCTTTGTAGAATAATTTCAACAAGCGCTAATATACAATATAAGATCCAAGACTCTCTTATGGAACAAAATACAAAAAGAAAAGAAAATCAAGATATCTAGTATTCCAAAGCTTGGTGTTTAAAAAAAAATCCTTACTTGTAGATAGCTCCGCTAGAAACATTTCGTTCACCTTTGAGGAGGAAGGTGAGACAGACAAAGCGACAGTCAAGCAAGTAATAGCAACAGCCTGTAAAAAGACAAAAGTATAATCATTATGTGGTGGGGGAAAATATGAAACTTTAAGGGGAAGGTTGGGGGACTAGAAAACACTTTCTGATAGTGATTAATTTCCCACACTAATTCAAACTCTCAGAAGTAGGATAATAACAATGACACTGGTTTTGGACTGCAGGAATCCTATTAACATGCAATATTGTTTGTGTGAGCAGCTTTAGAAAGGTTACTATAACTACAACACTTCATTAAGTTTATTACAGCAAAAAAAGTATTGCATAAAGATTATACCGGCTATTGTAGGACTAGGTGATATGAAGAGAGGATCTCCTTTTTAATTGAGATATTTCAATCTTAATTACCCTTTTCACTGGAAGATGCACCCAGCACTTTCTTGAAAGGAACAAATGGTGCAAACCATTACTAGGTGGATCCCTGAAAAGTCTTATCTCCAAATGTTTGTGCATTGCACATGTGCGCTAGTGAGACTAGTTCTTACATGTTTCTTCATGACGTATGATGTGGAAGCTTTGGACTTTGGTCTTCCTATAGGGGCATTGGGAGAGGTTTGGGTTTCTCTATCGGATGTGGAGTACTGAGAGGTTCCTTATCCAGTGATTTTTGTGGGAAAAGGATTGTAACTATCTTTGGCAAATGCGGATGATTTGCTAATGTCAAGGTTTGCACATGTATTATACAAACCTAAATATTCGAAAGAGGAGAAGTGAACAAAAAATTGTAGGGCTCTCTTTGCCAGACATGGGAGTAATAAACAAGCTAATCATAATAAGGGTAATGATAATATTGGAGTGACCATTTGGTGTATTCTATATAAGTACCAGATAAAACAAGTAAAACAGAAACTTAAGAGGAATGAGTGTTAAATATTACATAATGATTGTGTTCATAAGGAGTTTTCAATGAGTGTGTTCATAATCATCACCACTACAATACCATATATCCTAGTAACACTAGTAACTATTACATTGATATTTTCAATGTTATGCCTTTTATTACTCGATTTGCACAACATGTAGTGGACGTACATAAAAAACAGGCACAAGAATGTAATCACACTCAATAAACTACCATAATTTATGTAATGCAACCATGAGATGATCAACCTTGTACCAAAAATTCACCTAGGACATCACAAAATTATACTACAAAATTTACCCAAGCAATTTAAGCACTAAGCATAGTAAGAAAGTTTCACATACTTCAAATTAATACCCAATTCACATATAACAATAAAAATATAGATAATGTTGTAGATAAAATAGAGATACCCAATTCTCTATATGCATGAAATGAAGGAACAAATGAATATATATGTTGAAAATTTTATCCAGGGCTGAGCAGCATATAGGACATGACTAGGCCAAGCCATCATTTTGTGCACGGCTTTGGGTGTGGAATTTTAGGACAAACACATGGATTGGTTTGATGTCTTTTTTCTCTCCTATACCCCTTGATTTTCCTGGTTTTGTTGTTTAGAATTTGAAATTCTATTTTTCACAATTTTATCACTTTTGGGTGATTTTTATTTTTTTTGAGCATGAAATAAAAAATTTGATTGTCTATATATATATATATATATATATATATATATATATATATATATATATTTGTTCACATTATAATTTCAATTGTAGGATTTCACAAATTGACCTGAAAAAATTCAAATGAGACTATTTTTTTTTTTTGGAATAGAGACTTATCAATCTCACAAAGTATCTCTTTTTGTGGTACTGTGAGAGTCTGTGAGAACATGAACAGCCAGGGATGGTTATCAATTTATTGTTAAGCTTTTCAAAAAGAGATTTTACCAATATGACCAGTTTACTTATCTTAATAAAAAGAGTTAATGTCAAACTATTAAAGGACGCTGTCAAGGAACACTCGGAGACCAAATAATAAGTTATAAGCTTCTAGTAGACTAGCCATGCATATTTAGTATGTGATTCAATCCATCTTTAAGAAAACTCAAAACAGAAACACACTCTGCCACATTGAATACATAGATTCCTTCCAATACCCCTAGATTGAGCATAGAAGGCCTACAACATTTGATTTTAAGCTCTGCCTCAATATTTGATGAATTTTGAAATGTAAAAAAACCTAGACAGTATTTTTCAAGTTCCACGTAGGGCACAGACACGAACCTGAATCTGTGTTTCCTCTCCCAACCCGCTACATCCTCAAAAGCATGTTCTGGAAGATTTTCAAAAGGCTCCTTCCAAGGATCATTTTTAGCTAAATCATATGTAGCTCCCCCTCAGTGCTCTTTTATTGGGTCCACAAGGTCTCTTTGAGGTAAGTATACTGTATGCCGTGTTCAACTGCTCCGATAAATCAAAACCAGAAAAGTAAGAGACTCGTAGTTTTGCTGCCAATTTTCAGGACATGACAACAATGGATTTAAAAAATGAGATTAGGGCTGATACTGAAGTGAACATTTGAGGACTTACATCCATGTCGCAGAACCAGAACATGTAAGCAATTGCAACAGCAGGAGCCCTACCTAATCCAGCAGTACAATGTAGATATACTCTTCCTTTGCCCTCTGAAATGGCCCAATCTAGTGAGGAGACAGCTTTTGTTAATCCAAATCTCAAGGAATCAGGATCAAAATCTCTTGCCTGTCAAGCGATCACGATAAATCAGGGAATGTAAAGCAACAGTAATAACCTTAATTATTTTTTCTGATACTCAAAAAGTTGAGGTGAAGGGAAACAAAAGGAAAGTAAATTTAGAGGGAAAGCAGAAGAGGAATTGATATTTCCGCAAATGAAAATGTTAGTTCCACAAGCTTCTACTCACATGAATAGTGAGGTCCACCCTTATGCGAGAGAGGACTTTGTGGGGAACTAACATTTTCACTTAATGAAATATTAGTTCCCCAAAAAGAAACTTTTTTACTGGATATAAGTTCAACCATGTATAATGTTGAAAGTAAGTGTAACAAATTGTTTTCATTCTCCTTTTCTTTTCTTTCCCCCACGCAGTTCCCAAGTTCCAAATAAAGCATTAGTACGTTTTCTACCAGTAGTATCCATGAGTCCTTTATATGTTGGAAGTTTATTGAACTTCTCTACACAGATATGTTGCTATCTGCATCCAGAAAAATCCAAAACTTGGCATACAGAACATGAAAAACTAGCTATGCATACACCATGTTTTTTAGCAATTGTGAAAGGATTGTGTAGTTTTGCTTATACATTGTTATAGCAGCCTAGTTTACAAACATGAAAACCAGCTATATTGTTACAGCAGTTCGATTTACAAACCTACACTTGCATCTTAAGATAGACAAGGCATTAGACATAACAACTCCCAAGATCAGAAATCTCAGAAAATTAAATACTACTCTTATGTTTGTGAATTACTACAACGATAGTAGAAATATGTTATCATGTTCAAGTTTTGTATGTTTGAGTAATAATAACAATAGAGTAAAACAATGAAGGTTGCAAAGATATGTGATAGTGACAATCATTTGAAGGCATAGTACACTATTTGTGGGGCAATTTAACAATAATAAGGGTGCAGTGGTTATTTAACTACCTCCGTTCCAAAATATAAGATCCTTATTGACATTTTGAAGTCAACGAAAGACATTTTCAAACTGAAAATTGACATAGATTCCTTTCATTTAAGCCAATACAATGACGAATATTGTAAATTATCTCAAAAGTACTACTCATCGTAAGATTTATTATTTTATAATTTTTAATGAATCATCTCTATTTTGAGTTTAAAAATATCTCAAATTGACTTTCAAAAGTCAACAATCCTATAATTTGGAATGGAGGAGTACTTATAAGTTACTTCATAACCTCCTTCCATATGAAATGGTTGGTACTAAAAAAAAAAGATCGCTTACAGGCCTTCTCATGTGACGTATTCCTGCTCTTTGACAGCTTTTTATTATAGGCGATAGGTCTATTACCCAATATTCAATGTCTTTGTCCTGCTGCAAGTTAAGAATGTAGGCCACATTCTCTTCCTCTTTAGATGATCTATGTCTTCACCTTTTTCGAAGGTGAGAGCCCACAATCATTTCTTCCGTTATCAATGAATAGTTCATGCCTGAATCAAGGATTATACTGTTTAGAATTTAGATCATATAAAGAGGTAAAAATCTTCACTACAAGGTTTTGCGAATGTGGTACACAAAAAATGAGTTCTGCATAGAATGAACCAAATAAGAAAAGTGGTGGATCCATATGATACTTTCAACTAGTCAAATGATATAGGACAACACACAAAATAACTAGGGTTAAGGTTCCGCACCTAAACAATAGGATCCCTTGATTCCAACCAAGATTAGATGGATGCCAATCTCCCTAGACGTACGATGGTTTGGGGTCACTCCGCTGAGATTACTCGTGCACGAGAGAGAAGATTGATCGCAATCAAAATCTAAATTTTATAAAATCTCAAAATCAATAATACGTCCCGTAGAACAATTAAGCTTGGCCTCATATTACTGCACTGTAGCATACAAGCTAGTCTATTGACCACCAATTTTTGAGTTGGGATATGACAGTATGAACAGAATTTTTTGATGCTCTGGTTTATATTACTATGATAATGTACATGAAGGAAAGATCAAACTTATAGTATAAAAAAAGATGAAGCATAGTACACTATTTGGGGGCATAAAGGCGTGGACACTTAATAGACACGTTGTGAAAGAAAGTCTAGATCGTTAAACATGGAAGACATTGTATATAAGTATAGGGCTGAATTGAAAATTTCAAAAACTTAAGGGCTAAATTGAAATTTTTAGAAACCTTGGGTGTCGAAATGTCATTTAGCAGAAGAATCAATGATGAACATTGCACAAGGTACTGTAGGAGCAGAAAAAGAGAAGCAGAAGACCGAAAACTCTTATAACAGGGCAACATCTCCTTATAACAGGGCAGCCATTCAATCTTCATATAGAGAAAAAGACAATCAAGCATATGCAGACAAAGACAATCAAAAATATATTATCAATTTAATAAAGAAAGTGGAACCTTTATATTATCAAAACAAGTACTCCATATTCAAATTTACAATCATAGACCATTCATTCTAATCACTATACCAAATGTGAAATGTATGTAGACCCTAAACCTTCCCTCTACATTTTAGACCCCAAAAAACTTTCACAAATTTAACTAAAGTTGTATATGCAAGAAATTCGACCAAGAAAAAATATGTTGTTGTAATTTCCACAAACACCTAGATTGCAATTTAATTTCCAATATTAATAGAGCATATATAAAATACCAAAATAACATGAAGTAAAATGTAGTAAAACTCATAACCCCTCTAATTTGTTCTTGATATGTTAGTTCGCTAATTACGTATTTTTATATACATTAGATTCATAATACATAGCCTTAAAACCAACAATTACAGAAATTTTAGGAATTGAACAGAGACTGAATGTAAAAAAAAGGAACCATCGCTTGAAATTTTAGGGTTTTGTTAGGAAAAAGTAACACACATTGAAATCATTACGAAATTGCAAATTGATAAATCCATGATTAAAATTATGCGGTAAGAGAGTGTGAAATTGAATCGCTTAGATGCGCAGAAGGATTTTGTAGAGAGTCGAGGTCGAGGAATGCCCAATTCAAAGAGAATCTAAGGCAGGCATAGTCCAGCGCAAAAATTGAGTTTCAATCCTAAACAAAAACACTAGCATCGAATATGAAAATATGCATTCGGTAAAAACCCAATAAAGTTGAATGTCTTGTCTTAAACTAAATTTCCCAACTTCATATCGGTCAAAATAACCTTCAAAACAAAAGATAACAAAACAATGCCTTCAAATCATTGACCCCAAAATTTAATTTTTCACATACACGCACTACATATCTGCATTCTTAAGGCTAAGATATAACAATAAACAACAATGAGCAAGTGTACCTACCTTCAAAATATGCTCAACTCAACTTTTTAGAAACCCACCAAATCATTACAAACACCATTTTATTGGGTCTACTTGTTTCTACGATATTCCAAGTTTAAGAAAGTTCAAAAGATTTAAGCCCAAAAACAAAACCCTAGTTGTTTCTACTTTACTCCATACCCACTTCATAGATCTCCGTTTCACCAAACAATTCAATTTTTTAAAACAAACAAAATAAATTTCTGCTAAATATAACTCCAAATGGGTCTCCTAGATGTTCTATTGTTCCTTTAAACTCGCTTACTAGATCATTCACTGCATTTCTTTGTTTCTTTTTGAAATTTTTTTTGTATCTCGTATATAAAAAATGGGAAGGGATAAAGACACAATGGTAGAGACTTGGAAATTGTCGAGAGACAATCACTGCTCCATGGACTGCAAAATCTTTGGGGTAAGTTTTTGTGGGTCAAAAGCATCATCCTTCCCAAAATCAAATTCATGCTCCAAGTCATCAAAATCGTCATCTTCTTCATCATCACCCTCAACCCTTGGACTACCTGCAAGTAATGCCAAACCTCAACAAAAATTCCTAGATGGAGGTTGGGATGTACATGAAAACTTTTACCTTTAATGCGCTTGTATCTAGTTTTGCATTGAGGGCAAACCTGGCCACCCTCTCATCTTTCATACTCATAGCAAGTCCTACAAACAGGGAAAACACATTCATTACAGGCAACAAAGAGCTCCATATCTACGGTTATCTCAACCATATCCCCACAAATTTGACATATTTGCCCACTCAATTCTTTTCATGACTTGTATCTGAAACAAAATGTAGTTCCGTCAACATTCAAACATAAAAGGTAGGAACTTAATAATTGCAAACCAATTGCAAAACAAGATTATGAATGTTTGCTAGAACATGTGTAGGATATTGCCAAGTTTACAAGCACCCGTGTCAAATTGGAAAACATTATGGCTTCATTTTAAAAGTCAAAATGATACAATACAAGCTCTGAAATCAAAACTTTGAAATTAAATCCATAATTTCAAATTACAAATAATTTTTTCTATTTGCTTGATCTACTCCTGAAAATAAACCACATTTAGTAGACTTGTCAAACTAATTTTTAGAGCTTGGCATATTCGATTTGCTCCACACCAAAAAAAATTACCAGACCAGAGTTGCAGCAGAGAGACAAGGTGGCACTGTATTAGGACTGAAGTGGGCCTCCACTAAACTACTAAAATATCATCCACCACCCGGCTTAAATCTGCCACCAAACAGATATGATAGGGGAAAAGCAGCGGATCCATTGTCTCGGTCGGTTTGTTAAAAAGTAAAAAGAAATCAGAGGAGGATGACATATGCATGTGATGGTTGAGAACAAAAAAAGAGAAGCGTTTGAAAGAATTGGAGAAAAATAGAGTACGGCGAGAGCAGACGGATCTGGACACGGAATCATGGCGATGATACCACCGGAAGCGAGCCGAGCGAACATCAAAATTCTCCTACTTGGACTCCCAGAAATCCGACGATGGAACAAATCAGCACAAGAGATCCCAAACCAGCAACCATGGCCAAAACAATTCTTGAAGCTACGTATGTGAAGAGTAATAGGCTGAAGACCAGTAGAGATACTACTCCGGAAATCAAGGCGGAAAGTCCATGGATACCAACAAGAAACCCAATGCACAATGAATAACCATAACAACATTGAATATGCAACCACAAGGTCGGGGTTGAAAGCAGCGATCTTGAGGATAGCCCGGACCACATAATGGATTCACATCATCCATTCAAAGACATTCATCTTGCAATTAACAACACCAATAAGAGTAAATAGCCAAGGAAACCAAGGAATTTAGAACCTATAGAAAGCAAAGGTGTTTGGCTAGAGCATCTAAGCCTAGCCTTGACATAACCATCAATCCACAAAGCTTGAGGTGGCTTGGTGGGATCGACCTTGATTGTTGCCTACCCGTCGGATGATATTTCAAACAAGATTTGAGAGCACGGAATGAAATGGTAGATAAAGCATCCCGCTTTGTAAGGTTAACTTTATCAATCAAGAGTTCAACACGATCAAAGTGTACTCTTACCATTAGTAGATCTCATTGGGCTACTCAGGAAATCGGGGACGGAAAGTCCATGGATACCAAAAGAAACCCAATGCACAATGAATAACCATTACAACATTCAAATATGCAACCACAAGGTCGGGGTTGAAAGCAGCGGTCTTGGATAACCCGGACCACGGGAATGGAGTCGCATCATCCATTCAAAGACATTCATGTGCAATTAGCAACAACAATAGGAGTAATACTAGCCAAGAAACCAAGGAATTTAGAAACTATAGAAATAGTGTTTGGCGAGAGCATCTAAGCTAGCCTTGATAAAGCCATCAATCACAAAGCTTGAGGTGGCTTAGGGTCAGCCCACCTTGATTGTTGCCTGCCCGTCGGGGAATTCAAGAAATTTGATTGCACGTAAAGCAGGGCAAAAAGGCGAATCTCATTCATCCAGCTGCCAAGAGTGGATTATGGAGCAACACTCACATGAGGACCCGGTTATTCCACTAAATTCGTGCAAATAACCAAGCAAGGAGATGGTTTGTAATGTTTTACCAAGCCCGTGGACGACAACAATAATATTAACCGGTAAACAATTAGATTAACTGGTTAAAGTAGATATGCTTGTAGTTACATGCAAAGGTAGCTGACCTATTGGTAGAACAAGGATATTAGAGAAGCCCAATTTTCAGAACATACCATTTCATCTAGAAGGGTTCCATTTATACCATTCTCATATATAATCGTATAAGCCAATTTCACCCAGCAAGTTGGTAATCCCTCATCTTCTCCTGAATACCTGCAGAGGACAATTGGATCAGATATCAACAGTTGCTAAATAATAGGTGAAAGAATTGAACTTTAACTGGGATAATTCAAAAATCAACTCTCACTGCAAAATTCAAACAACCACAAACATAATAAGATATCATACCCAAAATAGAGAGAAACTCAATTATAAACTAAACACCATAACATAGAATGAAGAAAACTATAGCTTCTTTACATAAATTTTAAAACAGGGGTTGAATCTTAGAGTCCATCGATTGCTTCTACATTACATCTCCGACTGAATTTCACTAATCCATAGGTTACAGTTATCGGATTGCCAAAGGAAGAAGAAGAAACCTGGGAAACGAACGAAACCGAGCAGAAATAGTCATATACAGCAGAGAAACCAAATAACCTGATGGAACCCGAACCCGTTTCACAACCCGACCCAGATCCAACCCAGATCCGGAATTGTACGAACCGTAAAATCACTAAACGCGTACTGCACGAACTGTAATTCAGGTCAGCACTGCAGAGAAGGGGAACCGTACGCAAAGAAAAGAAGCGCGTACCGGCGCGTCGCAACTCCGATTGGGATGCGCCGTCTCCGACCAACTTTTCGGCGAGCTTACACTGTCAACTGGGTGCGTTTATTTTGGGAAAATCGAATAATAGATCTGTAATGGAAGCATAGAGTTTTTATGGGTTACTTAGAAGTGAGCAAGCTGATTAAACTTTACACCACAGGCTTACCAAAATGACTAGCCAGGTATGCGAAGCCATCATCGTGCCAAATAGCAAGAGGACGTTACGAAATCTGATCCAAATTGGGATAGAAGAAGGTTAAGCCTTGATCAAGTCCAAACCCTGCTACCATCGAGTGCCCCAAATGGTCTTGGTCCAGTAAGTTGCACAGTGAATAGATTTCTTACCACCAACAAACACTGAGGGAAATTTGAGTCTTGAGAGGACGGATCTTATGATGGAATAAGGAGAAGCCCCTTGAAGAGGAATCAGGATCATCACTCACGTGACCACTTGAAGAGCAGGAGGCAGCCTCACAGACGAGGAGATAGGAAGTCACCAAAGTGAACAGAGGACTCTGCCCGAGTATTTTCTGAAAATAGCCTAAAGAAAAACTCAAATGGCTTCCGCTAACATTTGCTGACACATTAGCTTTTATAAAAAATAAATAAATAAATTGTTCCAAGAAATGGCGTTCAATTTTTTTATTTTCAAGTTTGCTCAATAAAAAAATTATTAAATTTCTTTCTTTTTTAAAAAAAAATAAATTTGTTTTTTTTAATTCAGATAAGTTTTTTGTTTTAAAAAAAATGATTAACAAGAATAAAAAAAAAAACTGATTAAGAACAGTAATGATCATGACAGCATTCCAACGCCAGTCCAAGTGGTTTTTGTGAGACCCCAGATTTTATTAATAAAGATTTAAATTTGGTCGAAATAATTTTTTAATATTATGGTGTGAATTTGAGATAATATTATAGTTGTGGGTAGTATTTATAAATTTTGCAAAGTATGCAAGTGGTTATATTATATTCGATTGGTACGGGGAATATTAGGTTTAGCGAGGAATATTAATGACAATGCTCAATCATTGGTGGACCTAGCGAAATGTAATTATTCGGATTGAAAAGCGACAAAATATTTTATTGAAATAACGGCGGAAGTTTTACTGGTTGATCTTGTTGAACTACTTCGGTAGTAAAAGTACGATGTACGTGTGGTTGCGTAGTAGACAGCGGTATTGATTATTAATCTTTATGTGAAATTCACTTGGTTTGATTCCATTATTGTCGATTAATAATATGAATTATTATAGCGATAATGACGTTTTGTTTTATTCAGTATTATTAACGTAATAAAAGCGAAACATCTTTTATATAAAGCAGAATACTTTATTAAAGTTATTTTATAAATAAAATATATTATATTTTATTATGCGTAGTGTTTTGCGTAGTGTTTTGCGTAGTGTTTGCGTAGTAAAATGTTTTTATATAAATAGAATATATTATATTTTATTTAAAAGATTTTTTCTTTAAACATGAATCGTCAGATTAAAAGTAAATCAATCTGGAATAGTTCATGGATTTAATTCTTATGCATTCCATTTTCCTATAAATAGAAAGCTCATTCTTCATTATTTTCTTACGAATTCATTGAAACTACAGAGAAAATTATGTAGAGAAAGTTTATAGAGAAAGTTATAGAAAGAAGAAGAGTATTCTCGCTACTTCATTACTTCTATATTCGATTCTTTTTACAGTAAAGGGTGTTATTCTTTCTTCTTGAAGAGAACTTACATTATTCCATTCATTATTATTACATTGGAATAACTCGTAAAAAGTGGCATACCCTATACATAACTTGTATATGGCAGATACCCTATACTTGGTGAAATCCTTATGTTATTCCATTCTTATTTGTTACATTGGAATAACTTTTGTATCATGATTTTACCTATACTTGGTGACATTCTTCTATTATACATTGGAACATCCATGCGTGTGTTTTACAGGACTGGTTAAAATCTTTATTATTATTATTCATTGGAACATCACATGCATGTGTTTTACAGGACACTGGTTAAAATCTTTATCGATATCATTTGGAATATATCTGTCATGTTTTACACCCGGATCCAGTTCCATCTTTATTATTATTGTTGGAACATCCGTCGATTGTGAATTTCACACGACTGGTTCCGTTATTATTATTCTGTTGGAATAACGCATACGCAATCTCGCATGCGTGGTGATTTCTTTTGTTATTCCATTCTTTATTATACTCGGTTGGTTAAAACTTTGACTTATACTCCATGAAATTAGTAGAATATCCTCGATATTTGCGTTTCATCCAAAGATCTTCTCATGGAAATATTCTTACGATCATTCTTGAATTTTACTCTGAAACATTATTATGTTGACAATTTGGGCGTTAATAATTCATGGATTAAATAATTCTTGAATTTGTTTTATTGAATTATTATGTCATTGTCATCATCCTCATGTTATATTATGTTATCTTTGGCTTACGTGCATAGATGAACTTAGTATGATTATGACCACTGAGGATCAATCGGTATAATCATGACTTGATATAAATGATGTGATGAAAGTCCTCGATTGGCATGTAATGCGATGATGGATAGTTTTTGGTATGATTATGACCGGGGTGATTCTAAGATATAGTCGTGACCATTGATAATTTGATGAAAATCCTTGGCCAAGTGATGCAGAGGATGATTAGATGTGGTGGTTTATTTATTAAATTTGAGTCTCGTGATAAAAATTGATGAAAACCTTTTAAAACCTAAAAGATAGTAGACTTTATTCTCTTGACTCTTTTAATGGGTTCTTTATTCAGCTGCAGATTAAAGCTGATTTGTCTATTGTATTTTATCGGTTTAACATTGTTGAAGGCTAATGATAATTTATTACGCATTATCTTAGTCATAATATTTCTTCTTGGGCTAGTTGAGCTCACCTTTTTTTCATTATTCTCTTGAGGAAATGAGAACATGCCGACGGAGACGAGTCGAGGAACGAAGTAATGGTCAGGAGGATAGCATTAGTAGTCCTCACTATTACGTGAAATAGTGTGATAATAGTTATAATGAGGACTCCTTTTGAGTTTGTATAATATCTAGTAGATAATATTTGTATTCAAACTCACGATTTATGTCATATATGATACGACAGTTATATTAGTAAGTTGTATTTGAATTTATGTACCATGTAAGTGGCGACCCAAGATGGGTGACGTATACCTAATTTTGGGGGCGTTACAGTTTTGAATTTGAATTTTTATTTTCAACACGAGTTCATCTGACATTTAGCCTATTTTTAGAAAAAAGTGAACAAAATGGATGTAAACGAAAAAGTTTAACTTGTTTGAGGCTATTTTCAAAAAATACTCCAATCACATAGCCCTCGTCTAAGGAAAACTCTAGGAGTTTGAAACATAGTCTCGTCCCACATAGCCCTTATCGTTAAGGGTGTAAACGAGTCGATTATCAATGAATAATCTAATGCTCAGATTCAGCTCGACTCGAAAAAATTCAGCTCGGATTCGATAAAGAATTTCTAATTTTGCGTCAGATTCGACTCGGATTATTAGTCGAACCAACTCTGCTCGTAAGTGTTCGACTAGTTTACAAAACGAGTTTCGAATATGAACCATTTCACTTAATACTAAACCACTACATGGTAAATTTATTATTAAACTAATGTTTATATATAAAAGTTTTTTATTCTTATTTATGTAAAAAAATTACAAAGAATGCAACACAAATTGATAATCAATTCATTGATTTATTTAAGTACAAGCTTACACAATTTAATACTACACTTTATAAATTATAAAGATCGATACAAATATCATATATTTAGCTTGTTAGTATAAATCAAACCAGTATTCGAATATGATTCATGATATCAAGCATGTATCTAGTATAATTCGAGAAAAAAATAAAATACTCGAACCTTAATCTAAGCGAACACAGGAATACTCAAATTCGACTCGTGTAACATTAAACAGAAAATGAGTATGGATCATATTCGACTCGAATCAACTTCAAATTTGAGCCTTGAATTATATTTTCGAATCGATCTCGAGTCGAATATCGAGCTACTCTTAAGACCCCAACCCTTATAAAATAAATGTTTATTTTTTTTTATGATTATTTTCAAAAGTAAAGTGTTTAATTGATAAAATATTATAGTTATGAGGTAATATTTGCAAATTATATGAAGTGAAACGATCATTATGAATATTCATTTTGTTGGGGAAAATTAAATGCAGCTATGGCAAAATAATCAATCATTGGTGGGCCCCACAGCGAAATAATTGTCAAATAAGGAAAGCGACAGAAATAACCTTTTTTTAAAAATTAATAGAAAAACTTTTACAGTTAATTGTTGAAATGCACGGTAATAAAAAACAAAGAAGACGCTTGATGACTCATGATAAGACCCATATTTTAGCATGGGTAATATTTGCAAATTATATGTCTTTGGCGGTACATGAAGGGAAGTTTGAAAGTACACGATTAAAGTGAGAGAAAAGGGAGGGATGGACACGAGATAAATTATAGGTTATGGGTTGATTTTATCTTTACATTGCACTACTTATATATAAAGCAGGTCAGATATGGCCAAATATAAGTATACTCATATTTTAAATTTAAAGTTATTATGATACAATTAAATTAATTATTTATGATATTTAGTTTGTATATTTTTTATTTTTTATCTCTAATATTTTATATATTTTCTTCTCTTTAAAAATTTTTACACACCTTTTCTAAAAAATTTGTACACTTATTTTTAAAAAAAATTCTTCTATCCTCAATTTTTTTTTTTATATATGCTCTCTCTCTTTCAAAATTTTATACTCTTAAATTTTTAAATAATTTCTCTCCTCTCATTTTTTTTATGTTTTCTCTAAATTTCTTAAAATTTAAAATATTTGTTGCCTAGTATACGCATGTGACATTAATTCACATTATTTAAATATTTTTGTTTAGAGTACCATTATATTCTCCCCAGTGAAATATGCTAACTAAATTCCTCCTATGAAAGGATGAAAAGCCCAAGTAATTCATATGCTCCTTCGGATGCATTCTAAAATAAAAAGTCTTTCACAACTAATCTTCTACATTTTTAATCTATATTCTATTTTAGTACATAAAAGTTACAACGAGGAACAAAAATATAATAAAATAATTAATATTGTAAATTAAGTATTATTAGTTTAAAAAATTATTATTTCATAATGTTCAAAGTGAACTTGTTAATTTTAAGTATTAAAGTGTTTCAATTTAACTATTAAAATTTAGTAATAATCTTATAATTTAGAAGCGAAAAAAAAAGTACAAATGCATGACATGGTTGCTAAAGGCAAAAATTGTTCAACGATAATTTTGAAAAAAAATATAAGAGGTATAGTAATTAGGAACACGTTTTGTTTTTATTTTACTTAAAACAAAAAAAAAAAATAAGAGAAGGAAAATGAAAGCAATTAAAAGCTTAAACTTGGTGTTTAAAGAATTCTATATGACCTAAATTTTTTAATATTAATTAACTAAATATCACCTATTAGAAATAAAATTTGTCATAAAAGTTTAATCATTAATATATTTTGTAATATATATTACACTTTTTAATATTAATTATTATTTTCTCATAATATTTTTTATATTTTTTTAATATATAGTTATTTACAACTATTATTATTATGGAATGAAAAGACTACTACCCATCTCCACGAATCACAACAATAGCATTCAATCCTACATTAAGCAGATCATATCAATATCCATACTTCACAAATGAAATGTTGAGTTGTACAAATCCGTCATCGTTCCCTTTTAACAGCAATTAAGGAAATTAGAGAGCATAGCCAAATAAACAATTATGATATAAAATTAAAATTACTTTAGTGAATAAAAAGGCTACAATTACAAGACTATATACGTGACGGTCAAATTAACTATCTCAAATAGTGTCTAATTAGTTTTTTTAACAAAGAGAGGCGTCATATGCCAAGAAAAAAGAAAAAGAAACTCCAATTAAGCTATAGCTAAAATATCCCAAATTTAATTCTTTTATCCCGAATTCTACAAGTATATCAGAAATTTAATTATTACAGTATATATTTTATTTAAAATCTTAATAAAAAAAAACAACGCGCATGCTTTTAGAAAGCCCTTTCAAGTATAGACATCTTCAAGGAATTCAAGCAACTGATCTTTTAAATTGAAAAAAGCGCAATGCATCACAACCAACATAATCATGGTTGTATTCAAAAGCTGGTCATTCGATTCAAAACAAAAGCGTAGAAAGTCCCAACCATGTACCGAAATTTCCAACCAAACTTCTCTCTTCACTACTTTGATGCCCTATAAACCAAAGCAAAACTCCTAGATTTCTTCAATATGTCATAGTCTGTAAGAGAAGTTCATGCTTGATCTTCTAAGCCAAGAAAAGAAAAGAACCGATCCTCGAATTCTTGTGAAATTTGAAGATAGAAATTTGAAGATAATGCGTAGAGGTTTGAAAATGCTGATCATCACGCTTTTCTCACATTATCTTTGCCCTTAACTTGTCAAACCTTTGTGCAATTTTATGATGGTTTTGACCTTGAAGACCTCAACTAGTGAATGTATTGCTTTACACATTACCTCTTTCTTTTGGTTCTGGAATTATATTACGCCTGGTCTACTACTTGCCTCCTCAAGAGATAAGCATAACACCTTAAGCCACTCATCAAGAAATGAAGATTTCTATATATAAATTAAAACAATAATAAGTATACAAACAAAGACAAAATGTTCTAAAATGTAAATTAGAATCTGGGAATGTGCTAAATTCTTTGAGTTCAAAAGCGAAATATATATGTTTTTCGGTTTTTGGTCATACGTGCAGTAGAGATAAAAAATTAGGAGTGTTAACCATTTGAATGAAGCCTTACGAAGCAAAAATAGTACCATTAGCATCAAAGCGTAATTTGTCTAACACAAATTATAAGCAAATGTCCATAAAAGATAATTTAGCTACATTCTTCAAGATATCCAAAACTATCAAGTGCTTACTTTGACGAGAAAATCATGTATAGGTTGATGATCAATTACTTGAAGTGAGGCTAAGTAAATCTGACATTGTTGAGGTTAGTTGTAACAAACAAATATAAAAATTCAAAAGTAAATCAGAATAATAAAGAATGAAAGCAAGCAAAATTTGTTTTTTCTTTGCTTCTTTTCTTACTTGATAAAAAAAATTGACATAAGTAATGAAAAGAGAACAAGACTAAGTTCATTAGAAAATGATTTCTAAAATTCATGTAAATAAAAAAAGCATTTTATTTTATTTTTATATTTCGGAATTTCATAGCAAAGTTGATAAGTCGAGTCTCATGACTTATGGTTTAAACTTGAAACCTTATCAAATCACAATCCAAATACATGCTAAATTTACAAGTGAAATTACAAACTCATCCTTCCATCAATGTCTTGTTGTGGTTTTGGGTTGACCAAATACAAGATAAAGGAATTTCAAAAATGAAATCTACTTTAAAGTACTTGGTTCACAAATGCTTGTCACCTCAAAAATCTCTATCATCCCAACACTCTAGACATCTTTCCTTTTAGTTTCAAAGACCCCACACGCATTTCAATGAGTAATTTCTGAATTGAACTTTATGACGACAAAGTATGTCCGTCACAAATGACAAGGATGTAATTAGAGGGACTGGTGTAGCATATGAATTGTCAAACTGTACAAGTTGAAGTGCATTACATGCATTTGCGTATAACATGGTTTAGAGCCATCGAGTAGATATAATTATAATTAGAAACTTGAAATAATAAATGACAAAACGAACTTGATATGCAAATGAATGAAGGGTATAGCGAAGAAATAACGATATTATAACACCTAAAGCTGTAGCCCAACATATGAAGTATATAGCTTTTTGTTAGGGAGTCGGGAAACTACTGAAGGACTGAATAATTTTGTTAAACCCAACTTGATCCAAAGCTTCAACCAATAGATTTTAAGCCTCGCCTTATATATTAAGTGTTCAACTTCACACTCGAAGACATGACAGATGTGAAGTTAACAAGTATCCACCTTCACAAATCTCCACCATCACATATTAAGTTTAACATTGTTGAACTCCTTAAATGTGAACATATACTCCCAATAAAGGCTTGCGCGTTACTTTTGCAATGAGCTGAAAACTCTCAAAACTCAAAACGTTGAGGCATAATTATTACTTCAGAAATAGATGAGAGTAATAAGATCATGGATTGCGGATTGGTCCTTCAGTGGTTCCCCTAAACGCCCTAACAAATTGGTATCAGATCCACCATTAATGATCATGACACACTCTGAAGTAACTGGTAAAATAATGTGCATGCCTTAACATGCCGAGTGTTATGAGTTTTCAAGTAACTGCTCAAGTGATAATTAAGCTTCAAATTGTCAAATGTTGCAAGTATATCTTCACGCGATCGAGGGTACAATTTGTCCGTGTAGGGTCTCACATGTTAAGTGTCGATTTGCTAAGGTAACATCTGAATTTGCATAGACTAACGAGAGGTGTCGATATATACAAAGTTGAACACAAGATCTATCATCTTAACCTTTGGTTAGGTTAGGTCCAACAGGTGTATTGGGCTTTTGTTAGTGGACTCCCAAACTCCCCAACACTTCTCCATTTGGTGCATAGATTGGCTGAGAAATCTTGTAAGACTCAATCCCGTACTCACAGGCTCGGAAACTAGACTCTTTTTCCAGAATAAAACCCAATATCAATGTCTGACATTAAGAAAGAATTGATACAAAAAGCACTTAAAAGCTTATAAGAGATGATATCCTATTACAAGAATAATTGAACATGTATAGTTGGTGAGCTAGAATCTACCTAAAACTTTAAGAATCAAAAGCAAAACGAATGCAGTTAGTCTGTTGTGTCGTACTGTTTGCCCACAATCCACATGGAATTTGGGCGTAGAATTTTTCAAATAAATTTGGATTGAGGAACTTGACCTGCTTCTCAAGAGGAACTCAGATACGAAACTAGGCGGTGTGGAAACACAGTGCAATTTAGATTCTCAATATCTGCTCTCCACTTTGAACAACATCCAAGAATGATCTCCCATAATCTGCATTTATTAAGATGAGAACAACATATCAACACAACACTCCAAGCTATGGATTTTGTGAGACCCCAGATTTTATCAATAAAGATTTAAATTTTGTCGAAATAATTTTTAATATTATGGTGTGAATTTGAGATAATATTATAGTTGTGGGTAGTATTTATAAATTTTGCAAAGTATGCAAGTGGTTATATTATATTCGATTGGTCGGGGAATATTCGGTTTAGCAGGGAATATTCGTACAACAGCTCAATCATTGGTGGACCCTAATGAGAATTATTATCGGATTGAAAGCGACAAAAATATTTTATTGAAATAACGGCGGAAGTTTTACAAGTAGTTCTTGTTGAACTACTCGGTAGTAAAAGTACGATGTCGTGTGGTTGCGTAGTAGCACCAGCGGTATTGATTATTGATGCTTATGTGAGAAGTCACTCGGTTTGATTCCATTATTGTCGATTAATAATATGAATTATTATAGCGATAATGACGTTTTGTTTTATTCGTATTATTAACGTAATAAAGCGAAACATCTTTATATAAAATAGAATACTTTATTAAAGTTATTACATAAATAGAATATATTATATTTTATTATGCATAGTGTTGCGTAGTGTTTTGCATAGTGTTTTGCATAGTATTGCATAGTGTTTGCATAGTAAAATGTTTTTATATAAATAGAATATATTATATTTTATTTAAAAGATTTTTCTTTAAATATGGACCGTCGATTAAAGTAAATCAATCTGGATAGTTCATGGATTAATTCTTATGCATTCCATTTTCCTATAAATAGAAGCTCATTCCTTCATTATTTTCTTACTGAATTCATTGAAACTCTGAGAGAGAAATTATAGAGAGAAGCTATGAGAGAAAATTATAGAAAGAAGAAGAGTATTCTGCTACTTCACTACTACTTCTATATTAGGTTCTTTTTACGGTAAGGGTGTTATTCTTTTTCTTCTTGAAGAGAACACATTATTCCATTCACTATTATTATTACATTGGAATAACTTTTGTAAAAGTGGCATACCTATACATAACTTGTATATCATGGATACCCTATCTTGGTGAAATCCTTATGTTATTCCATTGCTTATTATTACATTGGAATAACTTTGTATACATGATTTACCCTATACTTGGTGACATTCTTCTATTATTATACATTGGAACATCACATGCATGTGTTTTTACAGGACACGGTTCCGATTTTATTATACATTGGACACATCACATGCATGTTTTTACGGACTGGTTAAAATCTTTATCATTTCATTGGAATATCCTATCGTGTGTTTTTACAGGATCTGGTTCCATCTTTATTATTCTGTTGGAACATCACATCGGTGTGTGAATTTCATTCGACTGGTTCCGATTATTATTATTATGTTGGAATAACACATACATCAAGAAATCTGCATGCGTGGTGATTTCTTTTGTTATTCCATTCTTTATTATACCCGGTTGGTTAAAACTTTGACTTCTATACTCCATGAAATTAGTAGAATATCCTTGATATTTCGTTTCATCCGATATCTTTTCATGGAAATATTCTTACGATCATTCTTGAATTTTACTCTGAAAGCAATATCGTGTTGACAATTGGGACGTTAATAATTCATGGATTAAATAATTCTTGAACTTGTTTTATTGAATTATTATGTCATTGTCATCATCCTCATGTTATATTATGTTATCTTTGGCTTACGATGCGTAGATGAACTTAGTATGATTATGACCGAGGGGATCATTCGGTATAATCATGACTTGATATAAATGATGTGACTAAAGTCCTCGGTGGCTGTAATGCGATGATGGATAGTTTTTGGTATGATTATGACCGGGGTGATTCGGTATAGTCGTGACCATTGATAATTTGATGAAAATCCTTGACCGTAGTACGAGGATGATTAGATGTGGTGGTTTATTTATTAAAAATTTGAGTCTCGGTGATAAAAATTGATGAAAACCTTTTAAAACCTAAAAGATAGTAGACTTTATTCTCTACTTGACTCTTTTAATGGATTGCTTATTCCATTGCAGATTAAATTTGGTTTATCATTATATTTTATCGGTTTAACCTTTGTTGAAGGCTAATGATAATTTATTTCGCATTATCTTAGTCATAATATTTCTTCTTTGGGCTAGTTGAGCTCACCCTTTCTTTCTTTATTCTCTTCAGGAAATGAGAACATAAATTGAGACGAGTCGGGGAGCGAAGTAATGGTCGAGAGGATAGCATTAGTAGTCCTCACTATTACGTGAAATAGTGTGATAATAGTTGTAATGAGGACTCCTTTTGAGTTTGTATAATATCTAGTAGACAATATTTGTATGCAAACTCAAGTTTATATCGTATTGCATACCTGACAGTTAGGTTAGTAAGTTGTATTTGAATTTATGTACCATGTAAGTGGCGACTCAAGATGGGTGGCGTATACCTAATTTTGGGGGGGCGTCGCGGTTAGTATCGAGCTTAGGGATATGATCCCAGCTAAGATGTGAGAATAGTACTAGGAGGGGGAGGCGGGAATTCCTTCGCTAGTATGTATGACTAAGTTTATTTGGTATTTAATTGGTCGGTGGGAGTATAGGGATAATATGTGATATGTTAATTAACCCTTATTTTATGGCGGTATTTGAAAATGGCATCCAAGAATGTTGAGAATAGCAATGGAGCACGAGGCTGTTGATTCTCCACAGATCGATAATCGAGGACAATGTACTGACGGGATGGCGATAATCCTCACGTAAATAACAACAACGATCGATTGACTAACGATGAGACGTTTAAAAGGTTTTTAAATTCATGCAACATCGGTAAAGCGACTCTGTTCAAAAGCGTAGGTGGAAACACGGAAAACTCTCGAGCGGTCACCGCTAAACAATTCAAGGAGTTGGGACCACGGAGTTTAAGGAGAGCCAAAACCACTTGGCGGAAGCATGGATTAATGATTACCAAGATATTTGATGTCTTGGGATGCTCGAGGAGCAAAGGTTCCTTTTTACGCCTTTATGTTCTTGTGAGGCGGATTCTTTGGTGGGAATCGGTAAAAGCGTACTCAACTTCTTTCAGACTAAAGATATCTTGGGAGAAGTTTCAGGGGAGTGCATTCAACGACAAATACTTTCACGAAAGTATTCGCCCACATGAAGGAGGTGGAGTTTATCAAGTTGGAACAAAACAATATGGACCGTGTCGCAATACGAGGCAAAATTTGCGGAGTTATCACGATTTCGTCCCACTTGGTGGATAATGAAGAAGAGAATGGCGCGAATGTTTTTAAGAGGTTTGAAGCGGAGATACATCAACATCTTATTTCTCATAAAGCGTGTTTTATTGGATGTTGTAAATAGGGCTCGATTAGTGGGTAGCGATAACGAGTCAACCATGACTAAAAGAAGCGTACCGGCGCAAAATTATAATACCGGTGAAAGTAGTCATGAGCGGGTGCGTGACAAAGCGTGGAGGAATCAACAGGCGGATATGGTAACCACCCGGTGGTAATTGGGGCCAAAATAATAAGAATGGACATTTCAAGAAAAGGAGATTCAACAATGATGGAAAGGCGTCAAGACCAAAGACCTTTTTGTTGTTAAGGAAGGAGAAGGACCACTATCATATGCTTCAAATGCGGAGGAGAGGGACACATCGGTCGAATCGCTGTGCCATGCCATCAAAGCGTGTTATAATTGTGGAAGAAGGCCACTTAGCTCGATTTTTGTCGTTTCTAGAAGACGAATTCAACTAGGATGGAGGCACCAAAGGTACGTCCCGGATAAAACCAGAGCCAGTAGTTTAAGAGAGGTTTTTTTTTTTCGTGACGAGGATCCCGAATAAAATTATCACGGGTAAGTTAATCGTAAGCTCTTTGAAGTCTATACCTTATTAGATACCGGTTCTACCCATTCTTTTATCTCTCTTGCTTTGCGTTCAACGTTTAAATTTGACTCAAGAAATTAGACTTTGATTTATCTATTGAAACTTCGTTGGGAGAAACCTTACGTTACCTCCAACATTTTATTAATCTTGTTGTTTCAAATAAACACTTTCACGTTACCGTCGATCTTATCTCTTGAAAATACTTGCCTTTGAGGTAATTTTTGAAAATAATTGATTAACTACTCGTTATTCTTTTTGTAAGGTTGTTAGCTTTCATATTCCTAACCAAACTTGTTATCTGAATTCAAAGTAACCAAATCCTAAAGTTAATCATTGTTATATCAATTTATAAGTAAAAGAGCCCCGATCCTTTCGTTGTTGACTTCCTTGTGTGGAATGCAAAAGCCGGACTTTTACGTGGCGACGTCGTATGTTGAAGATGGCAAGTTAATAGGTATCATTGTGAGGTCTTATCGAGGTTAAGGATAGAAGTCACAGATTGGTATTAATGTGACGTATTATCCAAGTCTTGGACGAAATAATGATTTTGAATGATATTTCTATCATTAATAAATTTCTTGGCGTATTCTTGAAGACTTCTTAGCCTACCCTAGGCGTGAAATCGAATTTTGTGACCCAAAGATCAAAACCATTTCTTAAACCCTCAAATATTTCTTGACTAAAAGGATGCATTTTACGTGGATTATGATGAAAGTCATAATAAAAGTATAGAACTAATAAAAATCATGGGTATATGAAGTATTAGTAAGTTTTATGATGAGTTATGTTGGTTAGTATGTGAAAACATGAAAGTTTCTTAGAAATCACAAATTAAAGAGTTGAAAATCAGATTTTAGTGAAAAAGCGTAACATGAAATTCAATTGACCATATCTCTGTTATATTTTGAATTTTTGAATGTGGTCAAGTCCTAGAGTTAGATCTATGAGTTACCTAACTAATCCAAGTGGAATTACTGGAAAAGGTGTTGTAGATTTTTGTGTGGACTGATTTTAGCAAAAGGAGTGCAAAGCTGCAAAAACCGAAAAAGCTTACGCCATGATTTTAGAGAGGCTGTTTTGGCCACTTAAATTATGAGAAAAATTCTGGCCTTTTGGGACATGAAAGTATATGGTATAAAGTACCTCCTGTCCAAAAATGAGCTCATTCGACTTAAAATGAGCAAGTTATGACTATTTCAATATTTAGGTTTTAAATTAAAACGCTATAACTTAGGAGTTCTATAACTCAGATGACCATGAAATTTAAACTGGAAGCTCACGTTAACATGTGTAAAGTCCCCTGCCAAGATTTGGGAATTTTTGGAGTTAAACTTGAGGTAGCTAATTTCTTAAGGAATTAAGTGGAAATTGATTTTAAAAAATAGTAAATGAATTTTAAAATTCGAGAAAATATATTTTCATTATGGGACTATATTATGCTAAATCCCAGAGAAAAAAAATATTTTTGGGGCTGATTTGGTATTTTTCATGAAAATAGTTTAATTCTGAACATATGAGTTAAATATGTTATGTGAAGTAACAAAGTTGAAAATAGGATTTTATGCATTTAGAGAATCCTATATAGAGTATATGCATATTTTTTATGAGGATTTGATAATTGGTGATGATATCTTATGAGTATGGCATTTTTGAATGATTAAATGCATTATATGGTAAAAGCGTAAACAATTGAGATAAATTGTTTATAAATTTAAAAGTGATTAAAATATTATTATAATATTAATGATATTAGATTATGAGATTATTAAGTGATTGATAACATGGGGATATTCTTGAATCTGGATAAATTATATTATAAATGTTTAATATTTATCCTTTATCTCATTTGATTGATTCTTTATATCATTATCCCGTATTTTATATTATGTTGAAAGTCATCTACGTGGCTTTGTAGTGCGTAGATGGACTTGGTATGATTATGACTACGGATTATTCGGTATAATCATAATGTAGTAAATGAATACACAATTATCTTTGGCCGTAGTGCATGGATAATTTGTGGTGGCGTGATCTTAATGAATATCCTTGGGCAGAGTGCGGGGATGATTCGATGATGTGGATTAATTATTGAAATTTGAGTCTCGTGAATGAAATATTAATTCATGGATGTGTTCAAAGTCATACATGGCTTACGTGCATAGATGGACTTGGTATGATTATGACCGAGGATTGTTGGCATAATCATAACCGTGAATTGAAAATCTGATTATCTTTGGTAGTAGTGCATGGATAATTTGTGGTCGTGATCTTAATGAATATCCTTGGCACGTAGTGCGGGGATGATTCGATGATGTGGATTAATTATTGAAATGAGTCTCAAAGAATGAAATATTAATTCATGGATGTGTTCAAAGTAAATACCGCGCTTACGTGCATAGATGGACTTGGTATGATTATGACCGAGGATTGTTGGCATAATCATAATCTTAAGTAATTGAAAACACAATTATCTTTGGTAGTAGTGCATGGATAATTTGTGGTCGTGATCTTAATGAATATCCTTGGCACGTAGTGCGGGGATGATTCGATGATGTGGATTAATTATTGAATTTGAGTCTCGTGATGAAATATTAATTCATGGATGCGTTCAAAGTAAATCACGCGTAAACTACGTGCATAGATGGACTTGGTATGATTATGACCGAGAGTTATTCGGTATAATCATAATCAGTAATTGAAAACACAATTATCTTTCTTTGTTAGAAAGTCATCTTTGGTAGTAGGATAATTTGTGGTCGTAATAATGAATATCCTTGGCACGTAGTGCGAGGATGATTCGATGATGTGGATTAATTATCGAAATGAGTCTCAAAGAATGAAATATTAATTCATGGATGCGTTCAAAGTCATCTGTGGCTTACTACGTGCATAGATGGACTTGGTATGATTATGACACTGGGATTGTTCTAAGATAATCATAATCAGATTAAAACACGAATATCCTTAGCAGATTAGTGTGGATAATTCGTGGATGATCTTATTAATTTGAGTCTCAAATTATTATTGATTTTACATCTTTGGCTGTGGTGCAAAGATGAATTGTTAATAAATATCTTTGGCCTGTAGTGCAAAAATGAATTTAATGTTTTCAACGATAAAGGTATTCAAGGTATCCTCATCTCTTTATCATATCAGGTTCGTACCCTAATTTCGAGTGAGAAATTCCATAAGGAGGGAGATTGTGAGACCCCAGATTTTATCGATAAAGATTTAAATTTTGTCGAAATAATTTTTAATATTATGGTGTGAATTTGAGATAATATTATAGTTGTGGGTAGTATTTATAAATTTTGCAAAGTATGCAAGTGGTTATATTATATTCGATTGGTGGGGAATATTCGGTTTAGCGAGGGAATATTAAATACAATGGCTCAATCATTGGTGGACCCTGAGAATTATGTCGGATTGAGAAAGCGACAAAAATATTTTATTGAAATACTTGGCGGAAGTTTTACTAGTGGATTCTTGTTGAACTACTCGGTAGTAAAAATACGATGTCGTGTGGTTGCGTAGTAGACAGCGGTATTGATTATTGATCTTATGTGAGAAGTCACTTTCGGTTTGATTCCATTATTGTACCGATTAATAATATGAATTATTATAGCGATAATGGCGTTTTGTTTTATTCATTATTATTAACGTAATAAAAGCGAAACATCTTTTATATAAAATAGAATACTTTATTAAAGTTATTACATAAATAGAATATATTATATTTTATTATGCATAGTGTTGCGTAGTGTTTTTGCGTAGTGTTTTGCATAGTATTGCATAGTGTTTGCATAGTAAAATGTTTTTATATAAATAGAATATATTATATTTTATTTAAAAGATTTTTCTTTAAATATGGACCGTCAGATTAAAAGTAAATCAATCTGGATAGTTCATGGATTAATTCTTATGCATTCCATTTTCCTATAAATAGAAGCTCATTCCTTCATTATTTTCTTACGAATTCATTGAAACTAGAGAGAGAAATTATAGAGAGAAGCTATAGAGAAAATTATAGAAAGAAGAAGAGTATTCGCTACTTCACTACTTCTATATTAGGTTCTTTTTTACGGTAAGGGTGTTATTCTTTCTTCTTGAAGAGAACTTACACATTATTCCATTCATTATTATTACATTGGAATAACTTTGTAAAAGTGGCATACCCTATACATAACTTTTATGTCTGGCATACCCTATACTTGGTGAAATCCTTATGTTATTCCATTGCTTATTATTACATTGGAATAACTTTGTGTCTGTGATTTACCTATACTTGGTGACATTCTTCTATTATTACATTGGAACATCACATACGTGTGTTTTACCGGACTGGTTAAGATTTTATTATTATTGTTGGAACATCACATGCGTGTGTTTTACAGGACGGGACCGGGTTAAAATCTTTATCATTCTGTTGGAATATCCTATCGTGTGTTTTACAGGATGCGGTTCCATCTTTATTATTCTGTTGGAACATCACATCGGTGTGAATTTCACGACTTTGGTTTAGATTATTATTATTATGTTGGAATAACTCGCATACATCGAAATCCGCATGCGTGGTGATTTCTTTTGTTATTCCATTCTTTATTATACCGGGTTGGTTAAAACTTTGACTTCTATACTCCATGAAATTAGTAGAATATCCTTGATATTTGCGTTTCATCCGATATCTTTTCATGGAAATATTCTTACGATCATTCTTGAATTTTACTCTACGAAAGCGATTATCGTGTTGACAATTTGGACGTTAATAATTCATGGATTAAATAATTCTTGAACTTGTTTTATTGAATTATTATGTCATTGTCATCATCCTCGTGTTATATTATGTTATCTTTGGCTTACGATGCGTAGATGAACTTAGTATGATTATGACCCGGGGATCATTCGGTATAATCATGACTTGATATAAATGATGTGACTAAAAGTCCTCGGTGGCACATGTAATGCGGTGATGGATAGTTTTTGGTATGATTATGACCGAGGGGTGATTCGGTATAGTCATGACCATTGATAATTTGATGAAAATCCTTGGCCGTAGATGCGAGGGATGATTAGATGTGGTGGTTTATTTATTAAGTGAGTCTCGTGATAAAAATTGATGAAAACCTTTTAAAACCTAAAAGATAGTAGACTTTATTCTCTACTTGACTCTTTTAATGGATTGCTTATTAAAGCTGCAGTTTAAGCTGGTTTGTCTATTATATTTTATCGGTTTAACACTTTGTTGAAGGCTAATGATAATTTATTACGCATTATCTTAGTCGTAATATTTCTTCTTGGGCTAGTTGAGCTCACCCTTTCTTTCTTTTATTATTCTTGTGGAAATGAGAACATAGTTTGGACAGTCGGGGAGCGAAGTAATGGTCCAGAGGATAGCATTAGTAGTCCTCACTATTACGTGAAATAGTGTGATAATAGTTGTAATGAGGACTCCTTTTGAGTTTGTATAATATCTAGTAGACAATATTTGTATTCAAACTCACGATTTATGTCGTATTGTACCTACGCGATTAGGTTAGTAAGTTGTATTTGAATTTATGTACCATGTAAGTGGCGACTCAAGATGGGTGGCGTATACCTAATTTGGGGGGCGTCGCGGTTGGTATCGAGCTTAGGGATATGATCCTGGCTAAGATGTGAGAATAGTACTAGGAGGGGAGGCGGGGAATTCCTCATTAGTATGACCTACCTAAGTTTATTTGGTATTTAATTGGTCGGTCGAGTATAGGGATAATATGTGATATGTTAATTAACCCTTATTTTGTGGCAGTATTTGAAAATGGCATCCGAGAATGTTGAGAATAGCAATGGAGCACGGGAGACTGTTGATTCTCCACAGATCAATAATCAGAACAATGTACAACAGGATGGCGATAATCCTCCTGTAAATAACAACACTGATCAATTGACTAACGACAGTGACGTTTAAAAGGTTTTAGAATTCGCAACACAATCGGAAAAGCGACTCTGTTCAAAACGTAGGTGGAAACACGAGAAAACTCTCGGCGGTCACCGCATTAAACAATTCAAGGAGTTGGGACCACCGGGAGTTTAAGGAGAGCAAAACCACTTGGCGGAAGCATGGATTAAGCAGATTACAAGATATTTGATGTCTTGGGATGCTCCGAGGAAGCAAAGGTTCCTTTTGCCGCTTTTTATGTTGGCGGTGGAGGCGGATTCTTGGTGGGAATTTCCAAAAGCGATACTCAACCTCTTTGTCTTAAAGATATCTTGGGAGAAGTTCAGAGGCATTCAACGACAAATACTTTCACGAAAGTATTCGCCACATGAAGGAGGTGGAGTTTATCAAGTTGGAACAAAACAATATGGCCCGTGTCGCAATACGAGGCAAAATTTGCGGAGTTATCACGATTTCGTCCCCACTTGGTGGATAATGAAGAGAATGGCGCGAATGTTTTAAGAGGTTTGAAGCGAGATATCGTCGACATCTTATTTCTCATAAAGCTGTGTTTTTATTGAGATGTTGTAAATAGGGCTCGATTAGTGGAAGTAGCGATAACGAGTCAGCCTTAACTAAAAGAGAAGCGGTAAGCAAAATTATAATACCAAAGAAAGTAGTCATGAAGCGGTGACAACAAGCGTGGAGGAATCAACAGGCGGATATGGTAACCACTTGGTGGTAATTAGGGCCAAAATAATAAGAATGGACATTTCAAGAAAAGGAGATTCAACAATGATGGAAAGAGCGTCAAAGACCAAAGACTGTTGTTAAGGAAGGAGAAGGACCACTATCATATGCTTCAAATGCACGGAGAGGGACACATCGGTCCAATGCGCCATGCCATCAAAGCGTGTTATAATTGTGGAAAGAAGGCCACTTAGCTCGATTTTTCGTTGTTTACTCAAGACGAATTCAACTAGGATGGAGGCACCAAAGGTGTCCCGGACAAACCCAGAGCGTGTAGTTTAAGAGAGAGTTTTTTTTCTCGTGACGAGGATCTGAATAAAATTATCACGGGTAAGTTAATCGTAAGCTCTTGCGAAGTCTATACCTTATTGAATCTGGGTTCTACCCATTCTTTTATCTCTGCACTTTGCGTTCAACGTTTAAATTTGACTCTGAAGAAATTAGACTTTGATTTATCTATTGAAACTTCGTTGGGAGAAACCTTCGTTACCTCCCTTTGTTTATTAATCTTGTTGTTTCAAATAAACACTTTCACGTTACCCGTCGATCTTATCTCTTTGAAAATACTTGCCTTTGAGGTAATTTTTGAAAATAATTGATTAACTACTCGTTATTCTTTTTGTAAGGTTGTTAGCTTTCATATTCTAACCAACTGTTGTTATACTGAATTCAAAGTAACCAAATCCTAAAGTTAATCCTTTTGTTATATCAAGTTATAAGTAAAGAGCCCGATCCTTTCGTTGTTGACTTCCTTGTGTGGAATGCACGAAGCCGGACTTTACGTATGGCGACGTCGTGTTGAAGATGGCAAGTTAATAGGTATCATTGTGAGGTCTTATATCGAGGTTAAGGGATAGAAGTCACAGTTGGTATTAATGTGACGTCTTATCCAAGTCTTGGATGAAAGTATGAGGTTTTTGAATGATATTTCTATCATTAATAAATTTCTTGGCGTATTCTTGAAGACTTCTTAGCCTACTACTAGGCGTGAAATCGAATTTTGTATTGACCAAAGATAAAAACCATTTCTTAAACCCTCAAATATTTCTTCAACTAAAAGGATGCATTTACGTGGATTATGATGAAAGTCATAATAAAAGTATAGAACTAATAAAAATCATGGGTATATGAAGTATTAGTAAGTTTTATGATGAGTTATGTTGGTTGGTATGTGAAAACATGAAAGTTTCTTAGAAATCACAAATTAAAGAGTTGAAAATCAGATTTTAGTGAAAAGCGTAACATGAAATTCAATTGACCATATCTCCTGTTATATTTTGAATTTTTGAATGTGGTCAAGTCCTAGAGTTAGATCTATGAGTTACCTAACTAATCCAAGTGGAATTACTGGAAAAGGTGTTGTAGATTTTTGTGTGGACTGATTTTAGCAAAGGAGTGCAAAGCTGCAAAAACCGAAAAAAGCTTCACGCCATGATTTTAGAGAGCTGTTTTGACCACTTAAATTATGAGAAAATTCTGGCCTTTTGGGACATGAAAGTATATGGTATAAAGTACCTCCTGTCCAAAAATGAGCTCATTACGACTTAAAATGAGCAAGTTATGACTATTTCAATATTTAGTTTTTAAAATGAAAAACGCTATAACCGAGGAGTTCTATAACTCCGATGACCATGAAATTTAAACTGGAAGCTCACGTTAACATGTGTAAAGGTCCCGCCAAGATTTGGGAATTTTGGAGTTAAACTTGAGGTAGCTAATTTCTTAAGGAATTAAGTGGAAATTGATTTTTAAAAATAGTAAATGAATTTTAAAATTCGAGAAAATATATTTTCATTATGGGACTATATTATGCTAAATCCCAGAAAAAAAAAATATATTTGGAAATGATTTGGTATTTTTCATGAAAATAGTTTAATTCTGAACATATGAGTTAAATATGTTATGTGAAGTAACAAAGTTGAAAATAGGATTTTATGGCTAGAGAATCCTATATAGAGTATATGCATATTTTTTATGAGGGATTTGATAATTGGTGATGATATCTTATGAGTATGGCATTTTTGAATGATTAAATGCATTATATGGTAAAGCGTAAACAATTGAGATAAATTGTTTATAAATTTAAAAAGTGATTAAAATATTATTATAATATTAATGATATTAGATTATGAGATTATTAAGTGATTGATAACATGGGGATATTCTTGAATCTGGATAAATTATATTATAAATGTTTAATATTTATCCTTTATCTCATTTGATTGATTCTTTATATCATTATCCTCATGTTTATATTATGTTGAAAGTCATACGTGGCTCATGTGCGTAGATGGACTTGGTATGATTATATATTACGGATTATTCGGTATAATCATAAGTAAATGAATACACAATTATCTTTGGTCAGTAGTGCATGGATAATTTGTGGTCGTGATACTAATGAATATCCTTGGCCAGTAGTGCGGGGATGATTCGATGATGTGGATTAATTATTGGTGAGTCTCAATGAATGAAATATTAATTCATGGATGTGTTCAAAGTCATCTGTGGCTTACGTGCGTAGATGGACTTGGTATGATTATGACAGGAGTTGTTCAAGATAATCATGTAGTAATGAAAATACAATTATCTTTTTGGTAGTAGTGCATGGATAATTTGTGGTCGTGATCTTAATGAATATCCTTGGCACGTAGTGCGGGGATGATTCGATGATGTGGATTAATTATTGGTGAGTCTCGTGAATGAAATATTAATTCATGGATGTGTTCAAAGTCATCGTGGCTTTACGTGCATAGATGGACTTGGTATGATTATGACCGAGGATTGTTGGTATAATCATGCTTAGTAATTGAAAACACAATTATCTTTGGTAGTAGTGCATGGATAATTTGTGGTCGTGATCTTAATGAATATCCTCGGGCTGTAGTGCGGGGATGATTCGATGATGTGGATTAATTATTGAAATTTGAGTCTCGTGAATGAAATATTAATTCATGGATGCGTTCAAAGTCATCTGTGGCTTTACGTGCATAGATGGACTTGGTATGATTATGACCGAGGATTGTTCGGTATAATCATAATAGTAATTAAAAACACAATTATCTTTGGCAGTAGTGCGTGGATAATTTGTGGTCGCGTGATCTTAATGAATATCCTTGGCACGTAGTGCGGGGATGATTCGATGATGTGGATTAATTATTGAAATGAGTCTCGCAATGAAATATTAATTCATGGATGCGTTCAAAGTAAAGTCATCTGGCTTACGTGCGTAGATGGACTTGGTATGATTATGACTGGGGATTGTTCGGTATAATCATAATCAGTATTAAAAACACGAATATCCTTAGCCCGAAGAAAGGTGCATGGATAATTCGTGGTTGTGATCTTATTAAGTGAGTCTCGGTATTATTATTGATTACATCATCTGGCCCAGTAGTGCAAAGATGAATTGTTAATAAATATCTTTGGCCCAGAGTGCAAAAAAATGAATTTAATGTTTTCAACGATAAAGGTATTGAGGTATCCTCATCTCTTTATCATATCAGTCGCATACCCTAATTTCGAGGGCGAAATTCCATAAGGAGGGAGATTGTGAGACCCAGATTTTATCAATAAAGATTTAAATTTTGTGAAATAATTTTAATATTATGGTGTGAATTTGAGATAATATTATAGTTGTGGGTAGTATTTATAAATTTTGCAAAGTATGCAAGTGGTTATATTATATTCGATTGGTCGGGAATATTCGGTTTAGCGAGGAATATTCGTGACAACTACTCAATCATTGGTGGACCCCCTAGCGGAATTATTGTCGGATTGAAAGCGACAAAAATATTTTATTGAAATAACTTGGCGGAAGTTTTACTAGTAGTTCTTTGTTGAACTACTCGGTAGTAAAAATACGAGAATATCGTGTGGTTGCGTAGTAAGTAGCGGTATTGATTATTGATCTTATGTGAGAAGTCACTCGGTTTGATTCCATTATTGTCGATTAATAATATGAATTATTATAGCGATAATGACGTTTTGTTTTATTCGTATTATTAGCGTAATAAAAGCGAAACATCTTTATATAAAATAGATACTTTTATTAAAGTTATTCTATAAATAGAATATATTATATTTTATTATGCATAGTGTTGCATAGTGTTTTTGCGTAGTGTTTTGCATAGTATCATATAGTGTTTGCATAGTAAAATGTTTTTATATAAATAGAATATATTATATTTTATTTAAAAGATTTTTCTTTAAATATGGACCGTCAGATTAAAGTAAATCAATCTGGATAGTTCATGGATTAATTCTTATGCATTCCATTTTCTATAAATAGAAGCTCATTCCTTCATTATTTTCTTTTACAATTCATTGAAACTCTAGAGAGAGAAATTATAGAGAGAAGCTATAGAGAAAATTATAGAAAGAAGAAGAGTATTCGCTTTACTTCACTACTTATATATTGGTTCTTTTACGGTGAGGGTGTTATTCTTTCTTCTTGAAGAGAACTTACATTATTCCATTCTTTATTATTACATTGGAATAACTTTGTAAAAGTGGCATACCCTATACATAACTTTGTATCTGTGGCGTACCTATACTTGGTGAAAATCCTTATGTTATTCCATTGCTTATTATTACATTGGAATAACATTTGTATCTGTGATTTTACCCTATACTTGGTGACATTCTTCTATTATTACATTGGAACATCACATACGTGTGTTTTACAGGACTGGTTCCGCTTTTTTATTATTACATTGGAACATCACATGCATGTGTTTTTTACAGGACTGGTTAAAATCTTTATCATTACTGTTGGAATATCTATGTCGTGTGTTTTACGGATGCCGGTTCCATCTTTATTATTACTGTTGGAACATCACATCTTGTGAATTTCACCGACACGGTCCGTTATTATTATTATGTTGGAATAACTTTGCATACATCTGAAATCTGCATGCATGGTGATTTCTTTTGTTATTCCATTCTTTTTATTATACGAGTTGGTTAAAACTTTGACTTATACTCCATGAAATTAGTAGAATATCCTTGATATTTGCGTTTCATCGATATCTTTCATGGAAATATTCTTACGATCATTCTTGAATTTTACTCTCTGAAACAAAAGTATCATGTTGACAATTTGGACGTTAATAATTCATGGATTAAATAATTCTTGAACTTGTTTTATTGAATTATTATGTCATTGTCATCATCCTCATGTTATATTATGTTATCTTTGGCTTACGTGCATAGATGAACTTAGTATGATTATGACCGGGGATCATTCGGTATAATCATGACTTGATATAAATGATGTGACTAAAAGTCCTCGGTGGCTGTGTAATGCGGTGATGGATAGTTTTGGTATGATTATGACCGAGGGGTGATTCGGTATAGTCATGACCATTGATAATTTGATGAAAATCCTTCGACCCGTGGTGATGCGGGGATGATTAGATGTGGTGGTTTATTTATTAGGTGAGTCTCGGTGATAAAAATTGATGAAAACCTTTTAAAACCTAAAAGATAGTAGACTTTATTCTCTACTTGACTCTTTTAATGGATTGCTTATTCATTATGATTAAAGCTGGTTTGTCTATTATATTTTATCGGTTTAACTTTGTTGAAGGCTAATGATAATTTATTACGCATTATCTTAGTCATAATATTTCTTCTTTGGGCTAGTTGAGCTCACCCCTTTCTTTCTTTATTCTCTTGAAATGAGAACATATTTGGGACAGTCGGGGAGTAAGTAATGGTCGGAGGAGGATAGCATTAGTAGTCCTCACTAATACGTGAAATAGTGTGATAATAGTTGTAATGAGGACTCCTTTTGAGTTTGTATAATATCTAGTAGACAATATTTGTATGCAAACTACGCGGTTTATGTCGTATTATACCTGACAGTTAGGTTAATAAGTTGTATTTGAATTTATGTACCATGTAAGTGGCGACTCAAGATGGGTGGCGTATACCTAATTTTGGGGCGTCACGGTTGGTATCGAGCTTAGGGATATGATCCTGGCTAAGATGTGAGAATAACTAGAGGGGAGAGACGGGGAATTTCTTCGTTAGTATGACCTACCTAAGTTTATTTGGTATTTAATTGGTCGGTCGAGTATAGGGATAATATGTGATATGTTAATTAACCCTTATTTTATGGCGGATTTGAAAATGGCATCAGAATGTTGAGAATAAGAATGGAGCACACGAGGCTGTTGATTCTCCACAGATCAATAATCGGAGACAATGTCTGACGGGATGGCGATAATCCTCCCGTAAATAACAACACGATCAATTGACTAACGACAGTGACGTTTAAAAGGTTTTTAAATTAAATGCAACATCGGTAAAAGCGACTCTGCTCAAAACGTAGGTGGAAACACGGAAAACTCGAGTGAGGTCACCGCTAAACAATTCAAGGAGTTGGGACCACCGGAGTTTAAGGAGAGCTAAAACCACTTGGCGGAAGCATGGATTAAGCAGATTACAAGATATTTGATGTCTTGGGATGCTCAGAGAGCAAAGGTTCTTTTCGCCGCCTTTATGTTATGCGGAGAGGCGACATCGGGTGGGAATCGGTAAAACGTACTCAACTTCACAGATTAAAGATATCTTGGGAGAAGTTCCAGAGGCATTCAGCGACAAATACTTTTCACGAAAGTATTCGCCATACGTGAAGGAGGTGGAGTTTATCAAGTTGGAACAAAACAATATGGTAGTGTCATGATACGAGGCAAAATTTGCGGAGTTATCACGATTCAAGGCCCCACTTGGTGGATAATGAAGAGAGAATGGCGAATGTTTTTAAGAGGTTTGAAGCGAGAGATACGTCAACATCTTATTTCTCATAAAGCGTGTTTTTATTAGGATGTTGTAAATAGGGCTCGATTAGTGGGTAGCGATAACGAGTCAACGCGAACTAAAGAGAAGCGTAAGCAAAATTATAATACCGCCGAAAGTAGTCATCAAGCGGTGACAACAAGCGTGGAGGGAATCAACAAAGGCGGATATGGTAACCACCGGTGGTAATTGGGGCCAAAATAATAAGAATGGACATTTCAAGAAAAGGAGATTCAACAATGATGGAAAACGCGTCGACCAAAGACCTGTTGTTAAGGAAGGAGAAGGACCACCTATCATATGCTTCAAATGCGGAGGAGAGGGACACATCGATCCGAATCGCGCCATGCCATCCAAAGCATGTTATAATTGTGGAAAGAAGGCCACTTAGCTCGATTTTGTCGTTCTGAAGAGCGAATTCAACTAGGATGGAGGCACCAAAGGTCATCCCGAGACAAACCCAGGCCGTGGTTTAAAGAGAGCGTTTTTTTTTTCTCGTGGCGAGGATCCCGAATAAAATTATCACGGGTAAGTTAATCGTAAGCTCTCACGAAGTCTATACCTTATTAGATCTGGATTCTACCCATTCTTTTATCTCTTCTTTGCGTTCAACGTTTAAATTTGACTCAGAAGAAATTAGACTTTGATTTATCTATTGAAACTTCGTTGGGAGAAACCTTCGTTACCTCCAGCATGTTTATTAATCTTGTTGTTTCAAATAAACACTTTCACGTTAACGTCGATCTTATCTCTTGAAAATACTTGCCTTTGAGGTAATTTTTTGAAAATAATTGATTAACTACTCGTTATTTTTTTGTAAGGTTGTTAGCTTTCATATTCTAACCAACTTTTGTTATCTGAATTCAAAGTAACCAAATCCTAAAGTTAATCATTGTTATATCAATTTATAAGTAAAGAGCCCCGATCCTTTCGTTGTTGACTTCCTTGTGTGGAATGCACCGAAGCGGACTTTCTTCAGAAGCGACGTCGTGATTTGAAGATGGCAAGTTAATATAGGTATCATTGTGAGGTCTTATCAGGGTTAAGGGATAGAAGTCAGATTGGTATTAATGTGACGTCTTATCCAAGTCTTGGACGAAAGAGTCGATTTTGAATGATATTTCTATCATTAATAAATTTCTTAGCGTATTCTTGAAGACTTCTTAGCCTACCTCCTAGCGTGAAATCGAATTTTGTATCAATTTGAAGACAAAACCATTTCTTAAACCCTCAAATATTTCTTCAACTAAAAGGATCATTTACGTGGATTATGATGAAAGTCATAATAAAAGTATAGAACTAATAAAAATCATGGGTATATGAAGTATTAGTAAGTTTTATGATGAGTTATGTTGGTTAGTATGTGAAAACATGAAAGTTTCTTAGAAATCACAAATTAAAGAGTTGAAAATCGATTTTTAGTGAAAAGCGTAACATGAAATTCAATTGATTATATCTCTCTGTTATATTTTGAATTTTTGAATGTGGTCAAGTCCTAGAGTTAGATCTATGAGTTACCTAACTAATCCAAGTGGAATTCTTTGGAAAAGGTGTTGTAGATTTTTTGTGTGGGTGATTTTAGCAAAGGAGTGCAAAAGGCGCAAAAACCAAGAAAAAGCTTCTGCCATGATTTTAGAGAAGGTTGTTTTGGCACTTAAATTATGAGAAAAAATTCTGGCCTTTTGGGACATGAAAGTATATGGTATAAAGTACCTCCTGTCCAAAAATGAGCTCATTTCGACTTAAAATGAGCAAGTTATGACTATTTCAATATTTAGGTTTTTTTAAATTTAAAACGCTTATAATAGGAGTTCTATAACTCACGATGACCATATGAAATTTAAACCCGGAAGCTCACGTTAACATGTGTAAGGTCCTGCCAAGATTTGGGAATTTTTGGAGTTAAACTTGAGGTAGCTAATTTCTTAAGGAATTAAGTGGAAATTGATTTTTAAAAATAGTAAATGAATTTTAAAAATTCGAGAAAAATATATTTTCATTATGGGACTATATTATGCTAAATCCAGAAAAAAAAATATTTTTGGGGCTGATTTGGTATTTTTCATGAAAATAGTTTGAATTCTTGAACATATGAGTTAAATATGTTATGTGAAGTAATAAAAAGTTGAAAATAGGATTTTATGGCTAGAGAATCCCTATATAGAGTATATGCATATTTTTTATGAGGATTTGATAATTGGTGATGATATCTTATGAGTATGGCATTTTTGAATGATTAAATGCATTATATGGTAAAAGCGTAAACAATTGAGATAAATTGTTTATAAATTTAAAAAGTGATTAAAATATTATTATAATATTAATGATATTAGATTATGAGATTATTAAGTGATTGATAACATGGGGATATTCTTGAATCTGGATAAATTATATTATAAATGTTTAATATTTATCCTTTATCTCATTTGATTGATTCTTTATATCATTATCCTCATGTTTATATTATGTTGAAAGTCATACGTGACAGTAGTGCATAGATGGACTTGGTATGATTATGACTACGGATTATTGGTGATAATCATAGCAGTAAATGAATACACAATTATCTTTGGTAGTAGTGCGTGGATAATTTGTGGTCGTGATACTAATGAATATCCTTGGCACGTAGTGCGAGGATGATTCGATGATGTGGATTAATTATCGAAATTTGAGTCTCAAGAATGAAATATTAATTCATGGATGTGTTCAAAGTCATACGTGCAAGCTTACGTGCATAGATGGACTTGGTATGATTATGACCGAGGATTGTTCGGCATAATCATAATCAGTAATTGAAAAATACAATTATCTTTGGTCAGTAGTGCATGGATAATTTGTGGTCGTGATACTAATGAATATCCTTGGCACGTAGTGCGGGGATGATTCGATGATGTGGATTAATTATTGAAATTTGAGTCTCGTGAATGAAATATTAATTCATGGATGTGTTCGAAAGTCATCTGAGAAATCGTGAGTCTCAAGAATGAAATATTAATTCATATATTGCGCTTGAGGAGTTTAACTACGATCTCTTCTCTCGCCCAAGTCTTCGTCGATCCTGCGGCCTTTATGGAAACCCCAATCAATCAAAAAAGAACTGACCGCAATGGGAAGTGTAACGATTATAAGAAAAATTACTATATTGTGTCCAATATTTGTGAAGTTATTAAATGAGCAAAGATTAATAGCAACATTTGTTAGTTAATCTTGTTGTCTAATTGTGCTTAACATTTTTCGGCCTTACAAAAAAGTTTAACGAGTGATGAGCTTAAAGTAAGCGATGTCGGGTTCCTTTGCGGTGACACTAAGAATACGAGACAGTTTGACCATGGAACCATCTACTAAAGTGACACTAGAAATAAGGGACAATATGAAAATGAGAGAGTATTAGGTGTAATTGTCATGTCATTAGTTGCCCTTGAATCTATTAGCCCGATGATGAGAGGTAGTGAGACAAGCACTAACATTACCTATCTGAATAAAAAACATGATGGAAGTGGATGATAGCCATAGTTGTCACGGCTGCGCGAGGTGGGACCAGCGGTAGTCGATTGCCGGACGCCACAAGCGATAAAGGCACTACCATGGCGTCCTGTATGGTCGTGGCGTCGTGTATGGCGACAAGTCGTTAACAATGTTCAATTTATACATTATTTATTTTATTTCAAAAGTATATTACTGACAATAAAATTTTATACACTAAAACCCAAAAACATAATAACTAACAAAGTCTCTACTTTGTTTTTTAGTCATGCTTCGAGCAAAGCCATCAATTATGAAGTCTTTCCGTCTCCCTCACGAGCATTACTCTCATTCAAAGGAGTAGGGTCATGGATTGAGTCACTTGGGTAATTGAAAACATCAATGGGTTAAATGATTACGTAAAAAATTACTTAATCACTTAACTTGAGTCCGCTACCAATGCATGAGCCTTGACGGCTCGGCGTCCGGCGTTATTTTACCCTTGTCCAACGCCGATAGTCGTCGCTGACGACGCTTACGGCGAAACGCCATGGCAACTACGATGATGGCTATCGAGAAACGTCTTGTGTGAAGGCAACATATTTTGTTGAAGTCATAATCACTATAATCATTGTCTTTTCCTCGGATGATGTAAAACGTAGGGTTATCCTCCATCCTCAGAACCAATAACAACATTTACAAATCGTTGTTGTCCCTAATTTTGAAGATGTCTACAAAAACATTGAAACATGACCAAGCTCTCCACAATGGTTACAAGCTCTACCTAGTCCAGCCCCTCCATCGCTTTCTACCTTGTCCAACCCCCCTCACGATATCTAAACTCACCCTATTACTCCCTACGCCTCCAAAATCACCTTCACCCGTATTAGGAACAACCTCCATGAAGCATTCACAGGGCCCATAAGACTCGTACACATCTCCCATAGGAAGCAATTACTTAATGGAAGTATCAACAATAGGGGTACCTGCACGAGACATGTAAAACTCGAGGCAAAAGTATCTAAGATAGTATTGATAAAGTCGCTAAGTATCACGGGAGCGAATAGTTTCAAACTCTGATCCAAAAGCACCTAGAAACCCATAATATCCATTCTTTCACGTTGGAAGCGGTGAATTTAAATTCCTTGTATATCTTAAAATCGGTAATAAATTGTGTAAGCGTAAAAGTCCTAAGACCTTATAGAATCGGTAAGATTATTCTATCCAGAGTATAATACCGCTTGAAGTACTCCCATAATTCTTTGGCCGGTATTAATGAGTAACCAAATCAACAATTTGACTTTCCATGGAAATAAGCATATGATAAAGAATCCCGACATCAATTGTCTTCCGTGGCTCATTCGAAACATTCCCCTATTATCGCTTAATCACGCCCAACCCCAATCTTACATTCTGCGGATAATTATGAACTACTTCAATTTCTTATTAGTAAAGACAAGTTGATGAAATTAGTACTTAGTAACATCTATTGGTATCGAGAGTTAGATGTACTACTGGCTCACTGATAGCTCGGTATTCCCGATATCTTGCTTCGGAATCATCCCGTATTAAACTTTTCCAAACAACAAACTATGACAAAGGTTCACACCTAGCGGTAACCACATTTACCAAATTCAAGCGCCTCGTATATCCAATCACAAAGTAAATTCCATGAGGCAAAGAAAAATCAAAATTATGATATTAAACCAACGAAAAATTGCCCACAATGCAAGTACTTCATATATATATACATATATCGAAAGGAAAGTACATAACAAAACACCACAAAAAATCAATATTGCATTTGGGAATAAAAGACTTGATGTTGAAGAGGATCAAATTTACGGCACGATGAAGTGTCGTTAGTGTTCACGATGAACGAGTGTCGTTAGTGTTCATAATGAAGATTTTTTTTTGAAAAAAAGGGAGGAAGAATAAAATTAAAAATACCGGAAAAACTTAAAAACCATGGTTGTGATACCATGTGAAGTAGAGAGGTTTATTCCATAATCATATCAAATCATAAGAGGTGAAATGATTAAGCCTTTTAGACTTAGATTCATGCTTTATCTGAGGAAAGCACCCATTACTCCTCTGATCATGCTCCTAGAATCCTCTAAAATCCCCAATGAGCCCTAAATAACCACTAAAAAAAGAACTAGAAAACCTATTCGAATTTGTACTACTTCAACAAGGAATATCTTAGTGAACAATATTTGTGAATATATCATCATGCGAAAAGCTATTTTAGGTTTTTTCACCTAATAATCGTGGAATGGATAATAAGAAATGGCGGAGACGGAGCGTCAGGGGGTAGATATCGTTCTCACTGAGACTACCACTTTGTTGAATAACCCTATAATCCACTAGGGGCCCTCAAATCCCTGAGGAAAATTGTTCGCAATCCACCGGAGAGAAATAAAACCCAATGAAAAATTTCTTTTCTGAATCAAATTATTGCCCAAAAAAAACACATCTCTAAGCACATACAAGCAAACAAAATCCACTATCGTATGGTGCCCACAATTTTCCAAGTATACAACGGGGAAGTGCGATACTATTACGCAATTATACCACTTTAAATACCTCTCCACTTCATCGTGTCTATCTTTATAAAATTACGGAAGAAATCTATAAGTCATCGACCTCGGATACCACTTTCAATATTTCTAAACATTTACGGAGGGAGAAGATCTGAAATAATAAAAATTTGAAGATTAATAAATCAAAAGTTTAAGATTTCATATTAGGTTGGGCACATGTCACCTTGATTGCAGTGTAATGTGACTTTTCCTCAATTGCAGAAGCAGATTGTCCAAGATTACTTTTACTTGGCCATACTGGCAAGTTGAGGATAATTAAGACTCAAGAATCGAAAAACAATACGAGGAAACTTGATCCCAACACACGGCCATGACGATATTTGGATAATTGTGTGCCACAAATTTCTAAGTGCACCATAATAAACAACATATGAAACAAAAGGATACAACATCAAACAAGATATTACGTAAATAGGATCCATTTAAGAAAATAAGAAATAAATTATTCATATAGAGGGTAAAGGTTTGACTAGAGCATAAGAACTCAAATAACATGTCGATTATGGAAACTATAATCCAATCACACGATCCAAGAGATGTTCAACAGATTCATGGAAAAGAATGTTTCACTTGAATAACAACAAGGCTATATAATCATAATTACTTGTCGGAGACTGAGGACTGTGTTGTGACTTGTGGATATGTGCCCAATGAAGATATAAGTCTTATAAAGAATGTAAGATTGATTTCACGAAAAACTTTTTAACATCAATGCGACATTCCTCTCCTTATATAAATATTGTAAGGCATATATCTAAGTTCACCTAAATAAATAAAAACAAAAGATAAGATAAGCGAGATCTGCGATGGCCACAATTTGTTAGCTTACTAAACAAACTATGATGTTCATGAGCAACTTTGGCTTGGGATGAACTGAGCTAGTTCATTATCAAAGCAAGTCTAGCTTGAACTTTCCAAGTCTCCGCCGCGGATAAGCTAGTGAATGTAGAAGCTAGTTAGAATAAATTAATATAATATACTCCCTCTGTTCCCAAATCGGTCTTAAGGTTATTTAATGCAAATTATGTTCATAGTTGTTATTATGGCGTCGCGACGGCGAGTGACTTAGAGGCTGCTGGCGGCGCCGCCTTGAAGCACTTGACCCAACGGATATTACCCATGGGCTAACCGCGACCCATCAAATAAAAACAAGAGAAAACCCTTATCTATAGAAAAATAGAGAAGTCGATCGCATAAGAAGACCCATCAGCGAACTAGGTCACTTCATCCTTGCGGACTCCACACCCATCGCGAACCTCCAGACTAACTCCATCCATCGCCTTCGACTCAAGGCCCCGACCATGACCCTTGATCGCCAACGGGAAAGCGACACACCTCAAATCAACCAACTCCAGGTGCCTCGAAGTAGCTCAAAGTTGGGTGACGACTCTCGGAGTTCTTCTTCTCTTCTCTTCTCCTCTGTTTCGGACTTCTCCTTTTTATCGACTAATTTCTTCTCTTCCTTTCTTTTTTTTTTTTTTTCCCTGGTTTTTCTATGTATGGTTTGTCGTATGTATAAGCGTATATAATTTTTTTTACACTTGGCGTATGTGTGGGTACGCAATATTAGGAGATAATTAATGTATATAATTTTCAAATTGATGACTAATATATATATGCTAAATGTCGATTTTCTTTATGTAATATCATGTCTCACGATGTATGTATTTTAGGCAAGCTAATTTTAAGAATATATTGTGATTAAAGTTTAAAATGTTTTCTTGATTGTACTTTTAAAGTTTAAAATGTACCTTTGAGAGATGTACTTTAAAGTTTAATCAATTTTCCTTTGTAATACCATATGTCTGGCCGATTGTACTTTAAAGTTTAAAATGTACAAAATTATATGAGAGGTGTTTATTGTTTACTCTTTTTTGTTCACAAGTAAAAATTAAAATATGTCGAACGACTCAATTGTATCTAATATATTGTTTGTTTGATTGTATTTTGTAGAAACTAAAAAATAAAATGATGAAAAAGTTCGAGGGCGATGGTTATGATATAACCGAGGACGAAAAGAAAAAGCAAATCAAATGACTTGGGTTAGAAATATGGATATTGGTCGGACATGAATAATAAGGATATAGTGCAATGTATCTTTTGTGGGAAGCAATGTTGTTCGGGAATCAAAACAACAACAGAAATTATGAGGGAGATGCAAGCGGCTTTGAATAGTAAAAAGAGTAACAAGCCACTTGAGCTAGATGTTGATGATGTAGTAGAAGTGCAAGAAGCACAATCATCTGCTCGTCCAAGCATGACTTCTAATACTTCTTCTAACACTATCCCAAGTTCTGGGACAACTTCTAAAAAGGAAGAATGTTGTATTTCAATTCCAAGTTCCACAACCAAAAGCTAAGACGGTTGAAGCACTTCTAAGGAAGACTCCCGAAGAAGTTGTAGAGGAGAGACATAGCAAGCGTTTGAGCCAAACGAGTATTGAAAGTCGTTTGAAGACACCAGAGGAAAAGGAGAGAGTCCAAATGCACGTTGCCGACTTTTTCTACGAATGTGGCATACCATTCAATGCTGCAAATTCAAGGAGATTTTGAAGTAATGGTCGAGTCCATAGGGCAATATGGGCCGGGTTTCAAGCCTCCAACGTATCACGAGTTGAGGGTTCCTTTACTTGAGAAGGCAAAGAAGAAAACCGATGACTTAAAGAAGAAACATGAAGTTGCTTGGAAGGAATACGACTGCTCACTCATGTCGGATACATAGACAGATAAGAGGGGAAGACACTTATTGAATTTCCTTGTTAATAGTCCGGAGGGGACTTATTTCATGGGTTCTGTTGATGCCTCCAGTCAGTCTCAAGATGCCACAATGTTGGCAAATCTACTTGATAGCAAGATCGAGGAAATTAGCCCCGAGTATGTTGTTCTGGTGGTTACAGACAATGCCTCTAATTACAAGGCGCATGGGCGTATACTAAATGGAGAGGAGACATACATTGCTTTTGGACACCTGTGCCGCTTCAGCGCCTTCGACCTTATGTTAGAGGACATAAACAAGTTGAAGCAATTCCAAAGACACAATCACAAATCTGAGGAGAATTACAACATTCATTTATAGACATGGTCGTCTTCTTAGTGCGATGAGGAGAAAGCGAATGTGAGAGATCTTGTGAGACCCATGATTACTAGATTTACTCTGATTTTCCTCACCTTTGCGAGTTCAGTACAAAATAAAAATGCATTGAGGCATTTGTTCATCAACGAGGATTGGTCAAAATCAAAGTTATCGACTCTTTCAAGCGGGAAGAAAGTATATGATCTTCGTTATTTCAACAACATTTTGACATCTATTGAGGATTGCATTAGTAGGCGTCGACCACTTCTTATAGTCTTGAGGATTGTTGATAGTGATGAGAAGCTTGCTAAGTTATTGCTGCGATGGAATGCGCGAAGAAAAAAAATCAAAGATGAATTTGATAACAAACAAAGACTATATAAGAAGGTGATTGAAATTGTTGAGCGGCGATGGGAAAATCAAATGGAGCAAAAAAATTATACGAAATTTGCTTTGTTTCTCAATCAAGGCAAGTACTTTGATATCAAAGAGGAACGTCGGTTATTTCTTAATGCTTTACGAGATGACTTCAATAGCGTTCTTGCAAAGATGGTGCTAAAGTTAGATTTGCTAGACAAGATAAGCAATCTAAGCCAAATAACTATGATGCTTCTCGAGATACTTTTGCAAGAGAAATGGTGATTAGCAACGGAAAATAAAGAATCCTCGTACGTATATTAAAATATATGTAAATATATAAAAGCTAAATTATAATTTATAGACATTCTTCCTTTCCTCCCTTTAAAAATATTTATATTTCTTTTAAATGTTTGCTAGTTGATTGGTGAAATGCTTTTGGAGTCTTGAAATTTATTGAGTTATCCTCGTTTGCAAAAAGAGAATTACAGGCCCCTGTTGTTCTTAGGTTCATGAGAAGTGCAATTGGAGTACATTTGAGTTTGCAAGCACTTTCTATTGTTAGTTCAAATTTCAAAAAAGTAATAAATCATTTACTATTATTAAAATTTTATCATTAATATTATTATTTTTGTTCTATTTATTTTAGATTCATACGAAGAAGAGAATAGATTGGAACACAAACGATTGAGTGACTTGGTGTATATCAATACAATCGAAAGATCGACTCGAGGTTCCAAAAGAGGCGTGAACTTGGCAATAATTTTGATCCATTAGTCATTAATGACTTTGAATGGAGTAATGAATGGATCGATAATGATCTAGATGTTGTTCATCCCGGGATCTTACATGTAATGATGTGGATCGAGCAACCAGATGCATCCAACACGCTTGAGGTCGCAATCTTTCAAAGAGTGCTCGTCTTTAATACTAGTAATAATCTCGTAGACGTACTCTCGGCGTGGTGGTGGTTCAACTTCAAGGAAATCAAGGTTGATGGATTCCAACTCAGATAATGAAGTTGATGAAGAGAGAGAATTCAAATGATGATGAAGATGTGGAGGATGATTTTGAGAAAGACCACCACCCACGCCTTTGAATGAGAGTAGTTCTCGGAGAAGAGATGGAGATGACCTTTTCTATGATGATTTTGATTGAAGCGATGTTTACAGACTAGTGTAGAGAGTCTAGACATTATTTTAAAGCTTGCTATGGTGGTGTTTTATTAATTATTAGACTACATATTTGTGATGGTTGGTTGCAACTTTATTTTCTATGTGGTGTTTGTTGAATTCTTCATTTCTTTTTCAATATTTGTTTAATATTAAGTATTTTGTTTTTGGATTGTTATTGTCAAGTATTTACATAATTATGCCTTTAATGTTATTCCATAGTGTTATGTTTTGAGTTTTAATGTATATGAAATTTTATTGTCAGTATACTTGTTAAGTAAAATAAATAAAATATAAATTGCACATTATAAACGACTTGTCGCCTTACGGACGCCATCTGTACTTTCAAAATGCATTTTACACACACAATACCCTATTTTACTTGCATAATGTACCTTACTTACATTATGAATCCCTATTTAAAAAATTTCTATTTCTTTTCAAAGAGGATATTTATTTTAGCACCGCAAAACAAAAATAATGCCAAAAGAATACTTAATATAAATTGAGGGAGTAATACTATTCTTAGAATCAGTATTTTTCTGATAAATTTTAATGCATGATTATATAAGTTTTATATGTATATTTACTTAAATGTGTCAAATCCCAACCAACCCAAATCCCCATTTTTCTGAAATTCGCCGAAACATCAAACCTAAATCCTTGCTTCTAAGCAAGTTTCAGTTATAAAATGCCGAATGGGGATATCTTGGTGGTTGCAAAAACCACCCCAACTACCACATGTTTTGTTGTAAATCCCACATTCACCAAGTTCCCAAATTTCACCCCAGAAAAATAAATAAATAAATAAACTTCAAGTTTAGGCTATAAAACCAAGACATAAGGCCTGCAGTCAACAACAGTTGTAGACTCATAACCTGTAAGCGAATGTTCCCCGACCAGGTGGCATGTCTACACAAACAATAAGATGGACCCCGGCTAATGGAGAAGAAAACCAAAAAAAATTGGATTCTGAAACATAAAATACTGCCCAACATGGAATGGACTGAACCCAGATCTTTTATCCAAGTCTCCATATCAATAAAATTTATTCAAGTGTGCAAAGAATTGCATGTATACCACCAGGGAGTCATATGGTGACCGCATAACATTTCAAGATAAATGCAAATTATGCATATGCATCAGTAACTCATTAATGGATTATTGATTGTTCACGAGAAAACTTTAACACCAATATTACCTGCAGCACCTCAAAGCTAATAGTGGAGCTTGTTACTGGTTCGAATGGCTAAATAAGGTAGAAAGAACACCTGACCTCATTTGGTACTCTGGAAACCCTGGAGAAAGTCTTCTTATGAACTTTTAATGAAATATTAAACAATGTAATGTGTACAAAAATTTAAATGGATATATACATACACCTGTGTAAACATTTATGATAAGAATATTCTATGTTCACATAAGATTTTGCAAAAACCAGTTGCAACGAAAGCCCTATAAAATTTCAGCTTCAATGGGTTGACAAAAGTATATCAGTTCTTCATATTTAGACAAAAGAAGAAAATTTTATTAACTACGAAGGAAGAGATTACAACGCAATAAAGCAACCCAAATGAGGGGAAAAAGGCATTAGTGAAATGGCCTGCCAATCCCAAGCAAGGATCTCAAACAAAAGAAATTACTTGAAAGCTCCAAATCCATGAGCCCAAAGAAAAGCGAAGAAAAATAGAAAAAAAAAAAAAGACATTCTAGGCAAAGTAAATCAATATTCATTGCCCAGTAACAAAACTTCTACCATTCCTCTAAATCGGAACACCCACAGAACCATAAAAAAAACTGTAATTCTCCAATCCTTATTCCGCCAACACCCTCAATCTGCAAAAAGAAAAAGAACAAAAAACACCACAACCTCAAAGCCAACGAGCAGTGAAGAATCACATGAAAACATAGTTGCCACGATGCCACGCCGAAGTCATGACGGTAGCCGATCGCGAGGACGCCTAAGCGATAAAGCGACCATCATGACGTCCGTAGCATGGTGATAAGTCGCTTATAATGTGCAATTTATATATTATTTATTTTACTTAACAAGTATATTGGCAATAAAATTTCATATACATTAAAACCCAAAACATAACACTATGGATTAACATTAAAAATACAATTATGTAAATACTTAGCAATAACAATCCAAAATAAAATGGATAAATTGTACCACTATAAACCAAATCAAGTAGATAAATGTTACATATCAATGAATAAAATGTAAAGAGTATATATAAAATATAAATAAATACATATATATATATAACCAACAATCTAGGATAAGGATAATGGGAATAAAAAGAAGCAAAGCTGACCAACGGAAAGAAAAAGAAAGCAATAACGCACTTTACATATTTATACATTAAAGAAACCACTTGAGTCGCAAGTAAGCGTACAAGGAGAGAGAGAAAAGAAGATGAAATACTTACGATCAAAAAATCGTAAAATGTCAGCCGCCACACCTAAGTCTCTCTCGCTCTCGCCTCTCGAGTCTCGCCATTTTCACGGTCTTGATCTTCTTCTAAGTTCTATTGCGATGTTATCGCGATGCGATTATGCGGCGAATCGAGTTCGAAGTTCGACTCACAACTAATTCCTATCAATGCTGTTACATTGCATTGTTACATTTTTTAAACCTAGTCGACATTTGGGTCGATCCGGAAGTGGCGAGTCGCTCGATCGCCTGAAAGTCGTCGAAGTCGTTATGTCGAAGTCGCGCTATGATAACGACCGCCTTTTGCTGAAGGTCGACTTTTCAACCCAAGACCAAGTCGCCACGCTTCTTACCGACTGGGACGCTTGGTGTCTCTTAGACGACGCTCGAACAACTATATGAGAATGAGAATTACTTTTCTGCATACACATAATACACGCGTCAGTGACAAAAATTTAGCAGTATATATGCCTATAACACATGTTATTAGTATTAAAAATGCATCAAGGTCAAAGACCACAAAACCATAATTTCAAGAGAACCTTCGATTTGAAATAAAGAAGGTGAGACGGAAAATGACGGATTCTAAGATAACTGAGTAAGCGAAAATAAACCAATGCAGTGAAGACTCACAAGAAACAAAACACCAACACGTACTTATATAAGGATTGAGAATCTTCTTTCTAACTTTCTAAAAGTGTCGATAGATATTATCGAGGAACGGACATTTAATCAATCATATGAATCTGAATAAGAAGTTTGATGAAAATAATAAACATAAAGAAAGAGAGATTCATATTCCTCTTATCATTTAAATTGTAAAAAAAGGTGGAATTCCAACAAATCAGATTGCCCTCCAACAAATAGAAGCTCAAAATGGAGAATTATGCACATGAAGAGATAATAAAGACGTATGCAAAACAAAAGAGAAATATCTCAAATCCATATATCCTCCCTAAATGCAATTGGAGATGAACATGGATTATAAAGGAATTATGCCATTGGGAGATGAACTTCTAAACGACTAGAATGAGTAACAAATATGATTGGATTCGAATACCACCTATTTTGCTAAAAGTCTGAACTTGTTTGGTCACCGATGCTAAAGAGAGTGGGTTTCAAACGAAAAGCCTCATCGTTATTAGCTCATTACCAAATATAGGTTTTAGATACCATGCCCAAAAACCTAAATCGCCATCCTCTCAGACAACAAACATTATCCCAATCCTCATCGAGAACTAGCGACGCGCTTTAAACTAATTCTCATCGTGGATCTTCAACAACTAAACCTCGCTCCACCAATTCTCATTGAAATCAGACATGCACTTTGGCTTAA
>CM035152.1:139943-322258 GCA_020205615.1 Panax quinquefolius
TATTTCTCTTATTTGGGCATGTTTTTTCTTTTATGCTATTGACTATTGAAGTATGGTTATGTTCTCTCATGGTGTTTCTCCCAAGCTCACTACAATATCTTTAATTATAAACAAAAGTAGTTTCTTTATAATATCTTTAATTAATGGATCTCTTACCATTACTCAGTTTATCACGGTGTCCAGTTGTGCAACTTCATTGAGAGTCAAGTTGATACTAACCATGTTTTGGGTTCATTCATAAAATGGAAATTTGGTGTTGATTTGAAATCCAATCTCCCCAAGTTACATGAATATGCCAAAAAAAATTTGATGTCGTAATCCTCTATGCTTTACCTCATTGTACACCTAAGTATTTGGCTAAAATATGCACCAGGATTGAAATATTTTCTTTTCAAAACTGCACCTGGTTGCATGAAGTGAAGGCAAGGCCTCTACACATAATGCTACCGAGCAATTCAGACTAAGGTTAGATGTTAAATTAATGGATTATAGCAGTCATAGACTCATAATTATCGTGCAAAGCTTCTTATGAGACAAGACTCCGTAGATGTGTATATGTTGAGATGTCTAGTTTACTTGACTGGAGAGCCAACACGATCATGAGTTTGTCCAGTTCACAAAATAGCCAGCAAAGTTTAGCAAATAATTATCAATAACAAAATTAAGCAAGCTTGGATCACTTTCAAGTGTACATGAAATTGATTATTTTATAATTTAATCTGTCTGTAGTGAACAAGATCAAACATCCACAATATTGTCTAAACAGACTCACTAAATATAGTAGTATATATTTAGCTTTGATCACATTGAACGTTGTCTTAGAAACTTCGCTCTTACGAGTTGATCTCCACAAAAAGGCTGGCCTGAGGATGTAGTCCTGCTTCTTTCAGAGACAAGGAGAGCTTGTCTTGTCCATATACAACACGAGGAAAGTTATAGAAAAGGGTGCAACTCTCAGCCTCTAAGCAACCCAAAGAATCAACATAATCATATAGAGACTGTAGTTTGGCGGTACGCTGAAACCTCCTTCCCTTGCGGTCGCCACTCGAAAACTTCACCAAAATCTAAATCATGTAAGAAAACCACAAACAAACAAGAATCATCAAGGTCGGAAATTCAAGTAAAACTTATATATGAGGAAAACTATCCAACTGATTCATGCGACAAAGATTTTGAACTTCATGTTTTAGGTAGTATTGTAAACTCCACAATTTGGGTTACATGAACTTCAAGTCTTTACAACACGCAAGATTCTTCAAATAAAAAAAAGGTAAGTTAAAACACAACTAATTACCCCTTTTTCAGGCTCAGCACCCAATGACATGGCTTTCTCCTCGCGCAATCTAGCTAATGTGGCTTCTTTCTGTGTGTGTGTGTGTGTGTGTGTGTGTGTGTGTGTGTGTGTGTTTGTCACTGAAAAAAAGGAAGGAAGGTTACGTTATTTTATATATATCGGTGAAACTATTCATATTCTATCAACTATAATCTAATCCAAATGAATTTCTTTTCGTTGCTTTTGATGTAATATCAATCGTGTTTACAAATTCTGGATATTTCTCTTATTTGGGCATGTTTTTTTTGTTTTTTTTTTATGCTATTGACTATTGAAGTATGGTTATGTTCTCTCATGGAGTTTCTCCCAAGCTCCACTACAATATCTTTAATTATAAACAAAAGTACAGCCTTACTTGTGACTATGAGCCAGGAACAGCTAGAGACCCAATGTGCCACTGAACCGCTTTACAGGAAGATTTGATGGTGTATATTTGATCAACTTCTAAGTCTAGATTACGGATCATCACCGAAACACGCCCACCATCACATCACATGGTTTTGCTTCCCTTGAATACATGCACAAGAAAAACTACATTTTATGGCATTGTCCCTGGCTGGCTGGCTTGTTCAATATGTATATTTATGACCAGCTCATTTTCCTAATTCATTCATTCCCTACAAGGAATCAAATAAAATAGCCTTTCTATATACAACAAAACTTTTCTCATATACTCAAACACGTGTTATTTCTTCGTTCTTCTGCTTCAAGCCTGGCTGCAACAAGAACAGCAGAGCTTTCTTCAAGCACTCTCTGCAACACTGTAAGCATTTCTTCAGGAGATTTTGGTCCCTCAACCTGCAAAAAGATACAAAACAAGAACATCAAAGACAGAGGGAGGAAGAGAGAGGGAGGTGGGTTTGCTTTAAGGTACAATATTAAGGGGAAAGGCAAACTACGTACAATATACAACATCAAGTTAGATGGATTAATTTCACCGCTCTCAACTCAACTCTCAATATATCACTAGCGTTTCTTGCATAGGATTTTCAAGAAATAATAAGAAAGTAGTTACAATACACACTATGTTTGCAGAAAAAATATGATTTGATGACTCGAGTATACACACATCCACATATATTGATAGATGAACACATGTCCTTTACAAAGAGCAAGGATAGAACTCACGATCGAGAGGAAGACCTCCACCTTGGAAAGGGGGTTTTAAAATAAACATAAGCAAAAAGATGTAAGAGGATAAACCAAGCACTATTAATGAGAGGCAGAAAAGCAAGAGTATATTTTGTTTGCATATATATATAGATATCATTGGATGAAAAGCATATCTCAGAAGTCAAGGTAATGATGCCAAGCTGCCGAAGTAAATTAATAGACAAGAAATAGACGTTTCCTAAGTACATCAACATGAAGAATATGAAATGGCATGTCTCAGATGTGATCTTATAAAAACACGATATTATTGCTCAAAACATATCAAGATGAAGCCAAACCCATGATATCACACAAAGGACTGCACATTTTAAATTGCATCACATATCACATCTATGTAAAGATATCAATGAGGAGCCAACAAATAATAGGTTCTCACAATATTTACTGCTATAAAGCATATAAATTTGTTAACAAAGCTAAATTGCGACCACGCATAAACCAGAATTCTACAGTTAATTCTGTTTAAGAAAGGGTAGATTAAACTCACCCTCCAGTAGCATAACAAGTCAAACAGTATAATTACTTCGCTAAAGCTACTGTCTTTCCTATTGCTAACTGTCTTCCCATACAAAATCAGATTTTAAGCTGTTTGGTGTAGTCACACGTGTGTCAGCAGCCACAACAATGGCAACTAATCCTAAAATATTGAAACTTCATCCCGCACTTTTGCTATTTGTGTGCGTAGAAGAATATAATAAGCCTTAATACTATACCTAAAAGTTTCCAAATTTATATCTAGCTAATAGTTAATCATAGATGTCACGCATACGGTAAGACACATCGGTGTAGTTATTTGCCCTTGACCTAAGCGATAAGGTGTTCATTGAACGATAAACTTTTATAAATATTAAAACCTAAAACATACTCCCTCCGTCCCAGTATAAAAGCCCTTATTATTATTTTAGTTAGTCTCAAGTTAAATGTCTACTTACCTTAAATAATTTATTTTTTACAATAATTTGTCTATAATACCCTTTGTATTAATTGACATATTTCTATTCTCTATGCATATTTATGGAGCATCACTAATCATGTGTAGAAAACTATGCAATTAAATGAGAATTTAAATATTAATAATTTTGTCATTTTATTCTCTTTCTTAATATGCACAAAAAGTCTACTAGGACTTTAATTCTGGGATGGAGGGAGTAATAACTACGACACTATAGAATACAATTAAAAACACAATTATATGAATACTTCACAATCAAAATTCAAAAATAAAATGCTTGACATTTAAAATTAGTAAAAAAGTCAAAAAATACCACGTAAAAAATAAAGAATAAACCAAGTTATCAGCTATCACAAATTACAAGTCTAGTATGTAGTAAAATTACACCACATAGTAAGTTCAAAACTTGGGTGAAAAATGACTTAATCACTCAACTTGGGGCAACTACCAAGGCATGAGCTTTGACAGTTTGATATTCCAGGCATCCCCTTGCTCTTCTCCAACGCCAGGATGCCTAGACTTCGCGTAGGCAATGTCATGGCGAAGCCATGACAACTATGTATAGCTAAGACTACCTTCGCCTAAAAATGAGAGTTCAGTTTGACATGTTGACATTTTTGCTCGAATGCACAGAAAGGAGTTAAGACTCCCAGAGGGATACGAGCGTAGTGAGGAGTGGAAAACGGTCCGCTCTATATACTTTCCGACTATTTCTCACACGTCACCTCACCGAGTGGCGATGGAATGTTCTTACCGGAGGAATCATCGCATTATCAGGATTCATGAGGCCCTCTGGTGTAGTCCACTAGTATTAGCATTAGGTAGGAATATAAGCTACATCAACTCTATAGCTCAATAGCTACATTGAAAGTGATGTTTAAGAAAGTGTTCCGTGGAGAGGGGCTTCATTCCCTGTATAGTAAAGAAAGAAAAGTATGAAACCCATCAATCACAAAGCCATCAATCACAAAGCTTCAAGGTGGCTTAGGAATTGACCACCATTTTGATTGTTGTTGCTTGCCTGTCGGAGGAATTCCAAGAAATTTGAATGCACGTAAAAACGGGCAAAAAGGCCGAATCTCATTCATCCAGCTGCCAAGAGTGGATTCTGGAGCAACACTCACATGAGGACTAGTTATTCCACTAAATTCGTGCAAATAACAAAGCAAGGAGATGGTTTGTAATGTTTTACCAAGCCCGTGGGCGACAACAATAATATTAACAGGTAAGAACAATTAGATTAATTGGTTAAAGTAGATATGCTTGAAGTTACATGCAAAGGTAGTCGACCTATTGGTAGGACAAGGATATTAGAGAAGCCCAATTTTGAACATACCATTTCATCCGGAAGGGTTCCATTTATACCATTCTCATATATAATCGTATAAGCCAATTTCACCCAAAGAAGTTAGTAATCCCTCATCTTCCCTCGAATACTGCGCAGAGGACAAGTTGAGAAAAAGCTAAAACTTTTCTCCTTGAAATTGAAAATCACTTTAGCTGCGCAGGAAACTAGCCTAGACAAAACTCATTTACATATAAGAAAACTCTCTCAACCGCCATCTACCGGTGTTGCATTGAAGATGATGGATCTATATTTTGAAAAGAAACACCTACAATAAGATCGCCGAACACCTCAAACATATGAAAAATTGGATCGAGGATATCATCGGTGGCTAAATAATAGGTGAAAGAATTGAACTTTAAGCGGGATAATTCAAAATCAACTCTCACCGCAAAATTCAAACAACCACAAACACTCTCGGTTTCATCTACAATTGAAACTCACAAAGTCTGTGCATGAAATGACCACAATTTCAAACCTGATTTTGACTCCAGTTTTCTCAACAATTTCAATAGCAGCTTCAATTATAGTGACAAAGAGTTTGATATTTCCAAAAAGAAAGAAATAAAATTGACACCCAAAATTTGTGGAACAAATTCTGTGCATGGACTAACGAGGGAGTACCTCTTCAAAGCCATTTCACCAAAAAGCTGAAAACTTCTTGATCATGTACAGCTAGAATTTTACTTCTACCGAAAATAAATAAATGAAAACCTCTATTAACCATATTTCCAGCAACACTTTTGTAGGAGAGTAGCAAAATATAGAATTTTAACCTAAAAAAATGAAATGAAATATAAAAGTAGGAGTTATTTGAGGTTGATGATGAATCAAAATTAAAGAGTGATTTTTTCCAAGGATCGGAATATAATAAGATATCATACCCAAAATAGAGAGAAACTCAATTATAAACTAAACACCATAACATAGAATGAAGAAAACTATAGCTTCTTTACATAAATTTTAAAATAGAGGTTGAATCTTAGAGTCCATCGATTGCTTCTACATTACATCTCCGACTGAATTTCACTAATCCATAGGTTACAGTTATCGGATTGCCAAAGGAAGAAGAAGAAACCTGGGAAACGAACGAAACCGAGCAGAAATAGTCATATACAGCAGAGAAACCAAATAACCTGATGAAACCCGAACCCGTTTCACAACCCGACCCAGATTCGGAATTGTACGAACCGTAAAATCACTAAACGCGTACTGCACGAACTGTAATTCAGGTCAGCACTGCAGAGAAGGGGGAACCGTACGCAAAGAAAAGAAGCGCATTCGGGCGCGTCGCAACTCCGATTGGGATGCGCCATCTCCGACCAACTTTCCGGCGAGCTTACACTGTCAACTGGGTGCTCTTATCTTGGGAAAATCGAATAATAGATCTGTAATGGAAGCATAGAGTTTTTATGGGTTACTTAGAAGTGAGCAAGCTGATTAAACTTAGCACCACAGGCTTACCAAAATGACTAGCCAGGTATGTGAAGCCATCATCGTGCCAAATAGCAAGAGGACGTTACGAAATCTGATCAAAATTGGGATAGAAGAAGGTTCAGCCTTGATCAAGTCCAAACCCTGCTACCATCGAGTGCCCCAAATGGTCTTGGTCCAGTAAGTTGCACAGTGAATAGATTTCTTACCACCAACAAACACTGAGGGAAATTTGAGTCTTGAGAGGACGGATCTTATGATGGAATAAGGAGAAGCCCCTTGAAGAGGAATCAGGATCATCACTCACGTGACCACTTGAAGAGCAGGAGGCAGCCTCACAGACGAGGAGATAAGAAGTCACCAAAGTGAACAGAGGACTCTGCCACAGAGTATTTTCGTATCAACAAAATATGGAATTCCGAAATTAAGGTGAATATATTGAGGCTGATTCAGTTTTGACTATATCATTAGGATTGCCTTTGATTTTCTACTAGTGTATTAGTGTTATATACAAAAATAACTAATATATATTGTCATGCATGTCATGAATTCTAGTTCAGGATTCTATTTTTGACCCGAATTGGAATCAAAATTGCGGCAACCCGAAGGAAAAGAAAGATGAGGTTTAGTAGTGATATCGGAGGATTGAAGCTGATGTTATTGTAGCTAAGGTTTCTGTATTCTTTTCTTTTTTAGTTTTTAGCCGCATTCAAAGAGGAATAGTTTGGGTGCATTCGAGTATTGGGGTGTAAGAGTTCTCTTCACAGATTCTATTCACACCTTGATAGCGAGATTTTCTGCCTATTGCTCATGTTAAAAAAGGGAAGTAGTATTTATAATATAAAAATTGAAACAACAAGGTAAGCAACAACAGATTGTTGGGTAGAATAAATTACTTCTCTCTCTTTACTTCATCTAGTTCACACCATTAGTCCACCCATTCATTTGCACACGAAAAATAAACTCATTCTGCAATTAGCAACTCCATCCCTAAACCAATAGAATTTTAAAGAGCGAAGGAGAGCGATCGAGAAGTATATATCTTTTGGAAAAGAATTGATGTACAGGAGATCTAACCAAATTCAAATTTGTTATGCTCCATAATTACCAGAGACTCATAGGAAAACGAACTCGCCGGAAAAGAAGTTGAGGGAGCTTTAAACAATCTCACGGATAATAGTTTACAAGAGAAAGGAAATGCTATCACTCTTGATTTCATTATGTTGTTGGAGGGTGTAACAGTAAAAGGTTATTCAGTTGTTCTTCTGAGCGAGTAAGTTAGTAATATTTGGCTGATTCGGTCAGTAAAAGCAAGATCTATTCAGAGATATATTTGTTTCAATCAAACGGTCTTAATAACTTACTCATTCAGATTTAGAGCCATTAAGTCCCATTCAGAACCAATCAAACAGCCCCTTAGACAATAAAGAATGAATCCTGAGGTATGACATTTAGTTGCCAGGAAGCCATAAGGAATAAGAAATTGACTTAACGAACATTATAGTTTAATAGTTCGAATAAGTTAAAATAAGTAAACCAATGCGTAAGTCAAGTATATGACTAATTGGTGTATGTGTTATTTCCTTATGTGCTACATAGAAATTGGAATGAGCAATTCAGCGTAAACTATAAGTTGTAGTTGTGCGTAAGGCAAGTTTCCTAACTTCATTCATATTTTAAATGAATACTAGTTTCTTAAACTTCTCAGATGTTGAACTTGAGAAGTTTTGTCTATCAACTAATCTGTGAAATTAGAATTAGCCAGTTCCCTTTTGGAAAAGATATGATGCATCCACCAGGATATCTGAAGCCTATATCTATAAATAATAGAGTTGTGTTTGTAATTCCAGTTGTTTTAAATAAAACACGTTTAATGTTGAGATGCTTTTTTTTTGAGAAATGTAGAGATATTTAGTTCCATATGAACCTCTTAATTTTCTCAAGGATATATACGTATATTTATGACTGAAATTCTATTCTAATATATATATATGATATTTTCTCAAATATTTTCTGATTTTTGAAATAGTATTTGTGCACTTAAAAGCCCTTCAAGAGACTTATGAAGCATTCTAGGAATGCAAAACAGCACTACCAGAGAAGTCGGAAGGTGTTAGAGGACCTCTATTAGCAAAGTCTTGGTGAAGTACCTCACAATTCTTTACAACCATCAGATTGCTGCATAATCATCCATAGGGGAAGAAGGTATGCAAACTAAAGTGAACACTCAAAAGACTGTAAAAATAACGTCACAATCAGAAAAAATCATAATGGAATAAGAATAAACAAACAATCAAATACATACCAAAAGTGGCAAAATGCTCCAATGAAACTAAGACCAAAAATGTTTGTGATTGCAACCCGCTTTCAGCTAATTTTAAATTCTTCATCTGCATGCTGAAATGCAAAACAGAAACATTAATCCTCTGAAGCACATACTTTCAAAAAAATGTTTTGTCAAATAGCTTAACAAGAACTTCAGTTTATATCAGGAAACATTAAAAGGCCAACACTAGCCTGGCATCTAACAGAAGGCTAAGGATAGAGAGGATATAACTAGAAGACACATGGCAAATGAGAGGTCGGTAGTCCACTTAGTGATAAAAGCTAGTATTCTTAATTTTGTTTTAAACTAAGCTTACTGGTTTTGTCAGGAATTTGGACTGTGTTGAGTCCATATTACCTCAATGAAGATCCTATATAAATAGCTAATATTTACAAAAGAAGATGCTACTAGACTGATAATGACAAAATGTCACAAGTTGTACAAGTATATATAAAACACCTGCATACTTGAAGTCAGCCAGACAGTCTCAACAAGAAAAATTACCAACTAAATCAATAGGAACTGTGATGAGAAAGTCCTGAGCACTAAAGGTGGCAAGCCACCATACTACAAGTCTCTAAATGCATCAGTTATACTCAATATAGAACATGAGATAGAAAAGCCCATATTTACCAACAAAGAACACCTCCGAGATGCAAGAAACTCCAATGGCATTTTAAGAACACGGGAGAAACAAAGACCAAGTCACTCCAGGGATTACCAAAGCATATATAGTTGGCTTAAATAAAGATCATTTAGTGGAGCAGTCATTTCAGAATCATGGTGCTGAACCAATTATGATCATTAAGATAGAACGATGCAACAATTTGATTAGGATTTAGCTTTAGTAAGCTAGCACAATACCATAATTTCGGTGATAGTTTTATAATGGTCTTTGACTTTCAACAAAATTCTACTGAATAATTCTTCAAATAGCAGAAGATTGTCGAGGGCATCCAATTGGGAAAGATTATATGCCCAAAATCCAAATCACTCCAAATTAATTCCAAGATTCAATAACCCTATAAAATAACAAATAAAAATTCCATCTTTTACCATCTCAACATTCATTGTTTGAAACTTATACCACAACAAAAAAACCAGCTCTTTACATCACAAACACCCCCCAAACAAAATTCTGAAACTGCAACAACACCAGCCTACCCAAAATCCAAATCAGTCGGAATTTTTTCCAAAATTTAGGTAAATAACAGATAAAAGAACATGTTATCTTGTAAGGGTCAAGTTTTCTTGATTCAACAGCAGCAAGAAAGATCGCATGTTCGATTCAATAGCAACAAGGAAGATCGTATGTTCTATTCAACAACAACAAGGAAAACTATATGTTCGATTCAACAGCAACAAGGAAGATCTGGGCATAGACTTCAATTCTTGGTCTCCGTGTTCTATTATTCGAATTTTGTGACCTAGGTTGGTATGTTCATATGCAGCTCAGGTTTTGTTTTGGACAGACACAAGTGAAGAGAGAGACTGAAAAAAGAAAAAACAGGGAAGACTTAAATAGGTATGCTAGTTAAGGGGTAATGTCATTTAAGAAGGTATGCCTTTATTTTGCAAAATCTACGGTCAACAAAATTCTGATCAAACGAGCATAATAAAAAGACAAAGAAATGAAATCACATTCACCTAAGGCCACTTCCAGGTTGACAAGATATTATATGTTTCGTGTACACTTATCTATTAAAATCATCAAAAGATGACAATTTTAAGTGTGTTTGCAACAAACCTTAAAATGCATCATGATGGCTGAAGTTCACATTTGGGACAGAGATGGTGTTTATACCTGGTTGGTTGCACACAGATTTCCAATTAAAAGTACGTAGTAGATTTTATAATAACAAGTGACACAAGATATGGCTGTAATGTTTGTTTTGCGTTGAACAAAATAGTTTGGTGTTTCGGAAGCTCATATATGAATTTTTTTGGGATCCCACAAATAAATAATGTATAAAGCTACAATAAATGTTGATCATTTACAAAATCAAAGTCTAATTATCTTCATAAGCCGGGAACTAGAATCTGTTGGTTTGTTTCTGCTGGATGTACCAAGATGATATGCAGTGACCAGAATTTACGAACATTAGGATTGCTTTTTCAGATCTTTAGTCGGATGTCTTTAGATCAAAGAGACCACATACTCCATAAAAACTGCATCACATGGCAGTGTGATCGGTCCATGTATTTGCAGCCCGTACTCTTCCTCTGCCATTTTTAAGAGCTCTAACGGAATAACATATTGTCTCCGACTGTACACTACAAACAAACCCTTATCATCTGAGTGCACTAAGGCTCTTGAAAATGCTATTCTCTTCACCAGAGTTGATTCATCTAATCAAAATATTTTGTAGTAGGAAAAATAATTCATCTATGAGAACAATATTTAAAATTACAACCCATGAGGGACTCAGATTATTCATCAAGCAACCAGGGATCATTTTTATCTAATGATCAACTCCCATTACTCTATCTCACCAAACTTGAGCAATTAGTTTTATAACTATGGCGTGTTTTGGACAACATCCTATATGACTGATAATTTTCTAAATATATACTCACCATTGACAGAAAACTTATAGAGTCCATAAGCCATAATTTACATCACATGTATTTATTTCCTCATACAAGTTTTGAAATGTTACAGGAGTTGATTCCTTTCAAAAATGACTAAAACTATGCATATGATATTAGCGAAGGAAATTTTCAAATAATATAACAGATAACTGGTCCTCTTCCTAATAAATAATAGAACATTAATATAATGCATCGCAAGCACTAATATTTTAAATCTTGTTTACAATTGTTGCTAATAAATAATAATATTCAATAATTGCAATCAAAATGTGAGCACAAGTCTCTTAAGTTTTAAGACAAATAAAATGGGCCAAGCACAATTGAAACAATTTCATTGGGCTGATGGATAAAAAGTCTAACCTCTTTTCCATTGTGAAAAGTATTTATCTTTTGTACCAGCCAACTAAATTATAAAATATCATATCAAAGGGAATTGTTAAATTCACACCACTTTCATAGCAAGCACATTTAACATCTACTACAGTTAATTAAAAAAAACAAAAACAAAAAAACATCTCCTTATTAAATAATATATCACCAATCATATGCTAGAATGAAGCAATTGGAGACGGCATCTTAAGTTTTGTTAGGATATACCAATTTGTCACGAGGAACGAAGAAGTACTATTTTGTTATAAAACATTTTATATGTCCAAAATAACGGAAAAAGGGTTAGGGAAATCAAGGGGAATGCAACCTTCGCTGAAGTGGGTAAATGCCCTTAACAAAAATAAGTTGGCATCAAACATTGCACTTAAATAGACAACTTGCCCCTCTAACTAAGTTGTTTCCAGATTAGTGCAAGCAGCTAAGTTTGAAATGGCTAATACAATAATAATAGATAGGACTCCTAAAATTATCCATTACGAGACATCTATTCAAATATTATACACTTAGACACAGAGACAACTTTGGTAAAAAAATTGTTATACACTTTTACAAATAGCTTATAAAAAGATCAATAGAGAAATAATCCACAAAATTGAGAAATACACATTTTTATTAACTAATTTCAAGTAATACATTGAAAAGTAATTGCTATGAGGTGTACTTACACGCATCCCAACAAGGTAACAAGTTAGAAATCCGATTCAACTCATCCACCGGTCTCTAATCTCCCTTCTTCTACCATTTCAACAACACCCATCGAAACAAGCTCGAGTTGAGCAAAGCCACGAATTGGGAGGGTTTTACGCTTCTCCCGAAGAGACCGAGAAAGAAACCATGAAAAGAAAAGGCGCAGAACAGTAGGAAATGTTCATTACCGCGACGGACCCATATAACCCGAGGGAGCTCGATAACCCGCCCCAAAATGGGGATCCGACCCGACCGCATTTAATGTAAAATCACCAAACGAAGAATCAGACTTGACTGCATGAGCAGCCCAACAACAGGGGAGGCCTAACGGCAGAGAAAGAAGGGCGGCGCGTGAAAGCGCGTCCGACCTCCAATTTGGTCGATCTTCTTCCGGCCAAAGAGCTCTGACCAACCTCTATTACATCACACTCAAGTATACTAAATAATCAACCATGGCGAGGACAGCAAGAGGGGGCTGAGAGTGGGGGGAAGTGATCGGAGAGAGGTGGCAGAGGCTGGGAGGAAAGACAAAAATGGAAAAAAGAGAGTTGGTGTAAACAGAAAGTATGGGTGGGATTGGGCAGGAGACAAAAGCACTGAAACCAAAACCCTAAGTAACCAAGTGAACTGTGGCTTCTTTACTGGATCTTTGGTGTCCGCATGTGGCTGCTGCCTCATTTGTATAGAACTAGTAGTTTTGTCTGGTTGAAGCTTTGTGACACTGAAGCCTTATCCTGCCACAACTCACAAGGTAGAATAGAGTGTAGACTGATGGAAGTAACTTTGGAAGGGACACGGTTAAAGTGAGAGAAAAGGGAGGGATGGACAGATAGGTTATAGGTTTTGGGTTGATTTTATATTTACATTGCACTACTTATTTTTAAAACGGGTAGTATGGCCAAATATTAGTATACTCATATTTTAAATTTAAAATTATTAGGATACAATTAAATTAATTATTTATGATATTTAATTTGTATATTTTTTTATCTTCTATCTCTAATATTTTATATATTTTCTTCTCTTTAAAAATTTTTATACACCTTTTCTAAAAATTTTGTACACTAGTTTTTAAAAAAACAATCTTCTGCCCTCAATTTTTTATATATGCTTATCTCTCTTTCAAAATTTTATACTCTTTCTTAAATTTTAAATAATTTATCTCCCTCAATTTTTTTACATTTTCTCTAAATTTCTTAAAATTTAAAATAAGAATATTGTCATCTAGACAATATCCACACTCAACGGAGTTCTCATTACATTTATTGTCGCACTATTTAACAGAATAGTGAGGACTACTAATGCTATCATCTGGATTGTCACTCCGTTTCCCGACTCGTCCCAGCTATATTCTCATTTCCTGAAAAGAACAGTGAAAGAAAGGGTGAGCTCAACTAGCCCAGTAAGAAATATTATGACCAAGATAATGCAGAATAAATTATCATTAGTCTTCAACAATGTTAAACTTATAAAATAGAATAGACATCAAGTTTAACTGCAGCGGAATAAGCAATCCATTAAAAGAGTCAAGTAGAGAATAAAATCTATTATATTTTATGATTTAAAAGGTTTTTCATCACTTTTATCATTGGACTCAAATTTTAATAAATAATCCACATCATCCCCGTGACTACTTACCAAGGATATTCATTAGTATCACAACCACAAATTATCCATGACTACGGGCCAAGGATATTCATGTATTCATCAATGGTCATGATCATGCCAACAACTATCCATCAATGCACTACGGCCAACGAGGACTTTTTACCACATCATTTGTAACATTACTGGCCATGATTATACCGAATAATCCCTCGGTCATAATCATACCAAGTCCATCTATGCACTACAGGTCACAGATGATTTTCAACATAATATAAACATGAGGATGATGACAATGATATAAGAATTTGTTGCATAATGTACGCATGTGACATTAATTCACATATTATTTAAATATCTTTTGTCTAGAGTACTCATATTTTAAATTTAAAGTTATTATGATATAATTAAATTAATTGTTTATGATATTTAGTTTGTATATTTTTTTTTATCTTCTATCTCTATTCATATGCTCATTCGGATGCATTCTATAAATAAAAAGTCTTCCACAACTAATCTTCTACATTTTTAATCTATATTTTATTTTAGTATATAAAAGTCACAACGAGGAACAAAAATATAATAAAATAATTTATATTGCAAATTAAGTATTATTAGTTTAAAAATTATTATTTCATAATGTTCAATGAACTTGTTAATTTTAAGTATTAAATTGTTTCAATTTAACTATTAAAATTTAGCAATAATCTTATAATTTAGAACGAAAAAAGAATTACAAATGCATGACATGGTTGCTAAAGGCAAAAATTGTTAAAACGATAATTTTGAAAAAATATAAGAGGTATAGTAATTAGGAACATGTTTTGTTTTTATTTTACTTAAAACAAAAAAAATATGAGAAGGAAAATGAAAGCAGTTAAAAGCTTAAACTTGGTGTTTACGGAATTCTATATGACCTAATTTTTTAGAAAATAATTAGTTACCGTCATGATTTTTGTTTTAATGATAACTAATATTTAATAAATGTATATAAGTGAGAATATTTTTTTAACTTTAATTAACTAAATATCACCTACTTGAAATAAAATTGGTGACAAAAGTTTAATCATTAATATATTTTGTAATATATATTATACTTTTTAATATTAATTATTATTTTCTCATAATATTTTTTTTTATATAGTTATTTAGGAATAAAATTATTGTAGAATAATAAGTTACAATTATAACTTTTAATTTTAAAAATTAACTAAAGTTTAATCACAATATATAACTGGTTTAAGCCATGGAAAAGTACTAAGTAGTATATGCATTGAACAAAATTTTATGTATTCTATCTCACACCCAAATTAAGACACATATATATAGAAAGAGATGGTTAAATACACTTTTCTTCACTATACTCGACCTCAGCTTACAAATGTATCACTCGACTGTAATTTTTTACAACTCATTGAACTGTAATTTTTTTACAAAAATTCTAAAAATCACCTATTCTTTTAAAATATTAACGGCAAATCTATGTGTCACATGCTGACAAGGAGAGAGAAGTTGAGTTGGATAATTAATTAAATTAAATTATACTCAATTCTATAACAAATATTTAAACAAAATATAAATCAAATTAATATACATAACAAATAATTAAATTAAATAAAGAAATTAATAATAAAAATTATTAATAAAATATGTTAATTAAATTAATTAATAATAAAATATATTAATATATAATTTTAAAAATTTATTTATATAAATTAATGAATTCAGTATTTAAAAAAAATAAGTTCACTTTAAAATATAAATTTCTGCATCAGCAATAGGTCTTTTTGCAGATATTGATGGAGAATCTAGTGTTTCTGCAGGGCCAGATGACTTTTTTGAAGTATTGTTCAATTTACTGCAAGATGGAGGGTCGGAATCTTGAGATAGAGGCTGATTTTTTGATTGTGAACCAAGCGCAGATGAGAAAACCAATGGTTTCTTTTTTGAGGAACACGCTGCTGAATAATATTTCACAATGGAATCTTCATCCCACAAGGTAAAATTCGATTTTTCAAAAAATAAATCCACAGGATGTGCGCCCAGAAGGCCATTGAATTTGTGGTGATGGAGTTTCCTGGCCAGAGGCTTGATGTGCTAGAGATGAAGGGGGTGCTAATGATGGCAAAGGCATCAATTGAGCCTCCTTCAAAAGTGAAGCTGCAGTTGTTGCCAAACCAGATGCTTGTAGATATTCATGGATGAGAAATGTCACAAAAACAATCGAATCTGGCTATAAAAGGGACGGAGGGAGTATGATGTTTTAGATGATTTCATTTGTCCCAAATTATTTGTTGTTTTATATAATCTACGAGAATTAACCACAATCTTTACAAAATTACCCTCACATGGGACAATATTACAAATGAGAGTTAGAGAGTATGAGATAAGTATATGATAAAGAGTATTATAGACAATAATACTATATTTAATACTATACAATTATTTTCTTAATTCTTGTATTATGGAACGGAGGAAGTACTTTGATAGGTGTAACCTCTTTTTGTCTCTCAGTTCACTAATTTGCATGTCCAACAAAGAATGACACCAACTCTCACTCCATGTAGGAAAATAAAACAATCAAGGGAAAAAGAATCCAATTTAATTTATTTATCACTTCATTTTTTATCAATAGGTCATTATTTGTGGACATAAAGTACGACTCTAATAATTAATGGAGTAAAATAAAGTGACACCCCCTCTAGATAACCATAATAACACTCACCTCCCATCTAGTTTTTTAAGTAACAGTTAGTACCCTTGCAAGTTTTTAGGGTTGAATAAATAGATAAAATTACATATTTACTTTTGTATGTTATCAAATTTTAATTCTTGAATAATATTATATATATATATATATATATGTTTAATTATTCTTTTTTAATACAATACATTTTAATTATAATTTTATTTGTAATCAAGACTATCTCATTCAAATAATTTAATTTAATTAACACATTTTGGATAATTGATAAAATATTAAGAATTTTAAATTAAATTGTTAATGGAGGTTTTCTAATTAAAGTGATTGAGTATGTTGATAGTTTAGTTTTTGGTGTTTAACAACAAAAATTATTACTTGAATTCTTAGTTTCATATTGATTTTTCTATGTTAAATTTTCTTGAGTATATGTCAAAATTTGGGATGTTTATGATTTTAATTACATTTTTAGAAAACAATTGGTGTTGTTTTTATATAATATTAAATGAAAGAAAATATAACAATATTTATTACTACTTTTATCTTATTAAAATATTTTTTTAATATATTTTCCTTTTTTTGAGTAATAACATTTGTTATTTTTATTGTAAATAACTATGCTTAAGAGTTACTTATGTTTAGTTTAATATTTGAGAAAAATAATTAATATAATTTTCAATACTTTTTATATGAATAATAAGATTCGTTATTTAATAATAAGTTTATTTTACGTAAATTTTAATAATTATATATGTCGTTAATTTGTACTTTTATGCTTATTAAAATTTTAATTTTTAATTACAAAAATACATTTGAATGTATATTACGTAAATTTTAATCTTTAAGAAATTTAATTAGCAAAAAGTGTGACTTTATTCTCTTGATAAAATAAATATTTATTATTTTTTGAGAAATATGTTATTTATTATTGCACAAATTCATAATTTAATTAATTTAGATCAAGTTAACTAAAAATTATAATATACAAATTTATATTTAGTGGATATATTAAACATTATAACTTGAAGGGTATATTAGACATTATATTAAAAATAATTTTAAATATTAGTTGGTCAACCACACTAGGGGTAATGAATATTACATATTATAGACTAGAGGGGTACTGACTATTACTTGAAAAACTAGAGGAGTGGTGATTGTTATTATGGTTATCTACAGGGGGTGTCAATGTATTTTTCTCTAATTAATTTGTAGGTTAATCAAATGCATCGACCACTTCTTCATAATTATGAGTCATCAGGTGTCACATTTTACAAGGGAACTGTAGGAACTTGAAATTTTTGATTTTATTAAATATATATTATCTACATCACCATTACAAGAAGTTGAAAAAAAGTTTAGATTAATATATAATTACACCAAACATCAATCCTAGCATGTAGATTTCAATAAAGATAGCATTTGATAATTTGGTTCTTAAAGCAGACTGGCGGTAACATGTCTGGATAATTCAGTTAGTAGATAATTTTAAAAAGTGGCATTGTCAATCGAATAAATTTGATCATTTTCAAAAACATATGCTATGTTTTCTTTTCAGCCAAAGGCTCTCGGTTTTATGCGCAGTGTTCCTATACCCACCAAGTCAAGATTCAGTTGTTCAAGTAACAGAACGATCTTACTTAATAAAGTAGATCAATTAAAAACTTAATTCTTTTTTAAGGATTTCCAAGAAATTTACTGCACGTAAAACAGGGCAAAAAAGGTCAATCTCATTCATCCAGTTGCCAAGAGAGGATTTTGGAGCAACACCCACGTGAGTTATGTAAACGGACGAAGGTCACATTGAGTGACGATGAAGTTCTTCAGCCACCTAAGGCATTAATAGAGCACCAATCAACCGCTATAAGGTGTGGGATGACGACTTCTCTCATTCTAGGTGTGCCGACTTTATTGTTGCTGCCAGTTCGACTGTTACTAAAGAACCATCCGAGCCACCACAACGAATTTCCACATCCAGGCAGTCACGATCACTTGAGGAGGAAGTATATGGGCTTCGTCAGGAATCGCGCCACCAAACAAGACGCATTAATCTAGTGGCTCAGCGACTAGATTCTTTCATGGAGTATTCAACGGATTTCAAATCCGCACTAGCCTAGATGTTTGCAAATTGTGATTTCAACTCGGGCCCTAATCAAGTGCAGTTCCCCAGTCCGCCCATAAACTATTGTCTTATTACAATTTGTTTGCAACTTATAATTAATTAAATTAATACACTTAATATTTAATGTGTTTTTAATTAATATGTTTTGTAATTTTTAATTAATACACTTGAAGACTTAGCATTTTGTTGGACTATATCAAGTCATAAATTGTGTTGACAATGTAAATAAATATCATTATTATTATTTCATGTAATGTTTTTGTATTTTACGATACGATTCACGATACAATACATGACATATATGACATGATACGGGGGTTTTCAATTCACAATACAATTCTCGATTTGACAACTATGATAAGCGCAAACATGTTTCCAGCCTGCAAGAATATATGCAATCATAAGCAATGATTCTTTACCTCAATAAGCTCAATAGCAACCTGAGCAAGTTCTACTTGCCATCTGCCCTGCTCACTTGCAGGTGCCTGGCCACCCAAATCTCGAATAAGTTCCGATAGTTTTTTCCCAACCTGAAACAGTAAGTTCAGGTCAGACACTAAGTCATAAGTCACAACCTATATCCACACTACCAGAACTCTTGACAACTACAAAGTCAAAGTATCGCTATATATAAAACAAGAAAAAATATCACATAAGAAAAAACCATACTCGTTCAGTAAAGGGAAAATAAATATTAACTTATACAGAGCTAAAAAAATCTAAAAAAAGATTTTGGAATTCACTTCAAATCATCTTACAAATTGATCCTTTAGAAGGAAGCTTCTAAATAAATCTCATAAAGATCCTCAAACCAAACAATCATAAAGATCCTCATCTTCTCAACTGTAAGCTAAAAATAGTGAAATGGTTCGACGATGACTATTTTTTTCCTAACCGACTAGAAAGGAAATACGAGTCCAATTTATCAACCCACATAGCTGTAAGCAAGTAAAGGCGCTTTCAAGGGGAAAAAAGAAGAAGCAAGTTAAGGCCAGATCAAAGAATAGAAATCCAACTACCAAAAACAGTTCAAGATCAATGGAAAAACTACTAAGTTCATATAAAGGAAAGGTCCTGCTAAGAACCAAATGGCACATCTAAAACTAACTAGCTATCAAACAACAATTAATATGAAATCTTACCACATCTATATAGTTGTATTCAATCTAAACAAGAACAAACAAATAAGCATGCATGTTATATTATGTTTATTTGACAAAGTTGAGTTTGTAGGGTCAAATTGACCATTTTTACAATCAAAATATCTTATTCTTTTTCTAAAATCTTGGCGAAGGGACTATAATCATAGTAAAGTATATTGACTTTGATACTAATCCCAACTTCCGTCATTCCAAAAATTTAATAAGACCACTCGATCATTAATTTTAAAAATGGCCAATTTGACCATGAAAATTGAAGTTTGTCAAGTGAATTGGGACGGAGGTAGTATTTGATGGAGGAAGATATGTTGTATTATTTTATAAAGTAATGTTATTTATAATTTTCTAAATTATAGTGATTAGGATATTCTAGGGTTATTTTTAGGCTATAATAAAGGAATAATAGGGACATGATTATATCATTATTTTTAATTTGAATTTGCTTTTTTAATTGTAATAGACCTTTACTATAAAAAGGTCTTTAATGTTGATTGCAATAAATCTTTTGATAAATAGAAAATATCTTTGGGTTTCTTTTCCCCGTCTTTAGTGGATTCTAGAATTCTATTTTCCTTATGGTTTCATCATGGGCATTTAGCGAATTAACGGATTCTTGGGTTATTTTACCTATGTAGGTTGTGGCTGCACTAGAACGATATCTAGCCCCTAGCCACTTCCGTCTTGCATCAGTTGGTACCATAATTCTTTAGTATCGTGGTATGGAAGATAACAAAAACGAAGCTAGTCACCCTCGTGTGAAGTGCCTACAATTTCATATGCATTTTCATTCTCAAGAGGAAAGACCATATTGGAACTTGGATAACTTTTTGCCTTTCAAAAATTGATTATGAAGACATTAAAGAGTTTAATAGCTATCGAAGATATTGGGACTTTAAATACTTTATCGATCATTGGGTAGATGATGACTTAGATAATTATTTTAACTATTTGTTGATCCCAAATGATAATAATGTTGTGTTTGTAGTAAACAAGTTTGAAGACATACCAAGGAATTGGTGGGAAGGACTGCAACAATCAAGAATTAGTATTAGTAAACCCCTTATTTGTTCATGGCCACTAATGGTAAAATTGATAATATCACAATATTATCTTGATTGTTACTATTTTTTTAGATTTGGGAGTATTCCAAATGGGAATGAAATAATATATTGCTCTTATTATGAAGCAACAAGAAGAAAAATCAATTCAAAAGGATTACGAGTATAAATATTTACACGAATATGTTGATTTTGTTGGAGCTATAAATTTTTATTCGTCATTTTATTCATCATTAGCCAGTTATCAAAAGATGTGATATGTGTCATTTTCAAGTAAGCCTACCCCATTCCTTAATAAAGTATTAACACTAATTAATTCTAATTAGCTTAACTAATCTTCCACTAATCCCTCTATTTTGACTAAGAAAAATTTAAATGATTGCTTAAAGAAGATCAAGCTAGTCATCATATTCAACAAATGACTAGTTAACACTAGAGATATTAACTAATAACCACTGCAACTTAGTAAGAAAATTTGGATATCAGGTATTATATATTCATAACTACAGTTATTAAAGGCAAAAGGCACACCAAGGTGCAAAAGTCTCCCCGAAACTGATGCGCACCTCTCACCGAACTAAGGTGCTCAACCTTAAATAATGGATTGTACTTATGTGGTGTCACATTTGTTACAAAGAAAGCATGATTTGAATACATTGACAATATAAGGCATAAATACATAATAAAGCATAAGAAAGAAGAAAAACAAAGGAAGAAAAAGAGCAGAGGAAGGAATGTTATCCAGGAAAAAATTAGAAGGAAAAATTGTAAGGAAAAACTAAGGAAGAATAAAAAAGAATAAGCAAAAACCAAAGGAAGAAAAAAAATTTTGAAAAAATAATTACTTGAAGTCTTGTTTTAGAAGACTTCTATAAGACATGCCTTAATTGTGACTTGTATCTCAAGCCTAGGCTCAAAAGTCGCACGCCTCTTTCAACGTGTCATGCCCTAGCCAAGATAAGACAAGGCCACAGAGAAAGGCCTCTCGCTTACCTTATGCCTAAAGCAGTAGGAGCCTTTTTTGCTACTATAACAGTTTAACAACTATGTTCCAAGCATTTGAGGATTATAAAAGACAAACAACATACCAACTCAAGGAAAATGGGTTTTTGAATGTATTGCTAATCAATTCTAACATAGTTGCATTGCCATGGACTAAATGCTGCTAGTAATGTTCTTTTTATGTCAAAATCCTTTTATGTCGAGTACAGCCCGCCAACAAGTTCCTAGACATACACTATTCTTAGGTTCATTAGGCTTATTATCAGTTGTGAATATTTTATTTGATCTTTATATGTAGTCTTTGAGTATTTCAAGAAATGGTATTATGGTAGTCAAAGTTTTGAAATATTTTGAAATATTTAGTTGAAGTTCAGTAAAAGACAATGATGCATATACTGCGCATGTCTAATTAGGGGAATGCACCCTGCGCTAACGTTAATTAGGTAGCCAAGTCTCTGACCCCTTCAATAGAAGTACATACAAGGTTCTTAACAGTTAACAATCAGCCAAAGAGATAACTTCTAAGCTATATAATTTGATGTTGGGGGAATGGGAGTCTCTGGGCATTGCTTTGGCGGAATGGATTTTTAATTTTAAAAACTTATTTATTTTTATGAGTACAAATATCAATAAAATAATATAATATGTATTAGAATAGTGATATACCTTTTGAAATTAAATCAAGGCCTCTAAAATACGATTCAGTCGTATTAAATAGGTCATGTTCCAACACATGACATATTCCAATAAATATTTTGACCACAACGTATAAAGGGAAATTCTGACAGCTAGATGGACCCATCTGAAAAATTTTAACTTCATGACCAAAAATGACATAAGTGTGGAACTTTGGGACAGTTTTGCATTTATTTAATCATTTCTTTTAAGGCTTCTATATTTCTAAAGTATCCGGTAAAATAATGTGCATGCCTTAACATGCTGAGTGTTATGAGTTTTCAAGTAACTGCTCAAGTGATAATCAAGTTTCAAATTGTCAAATGTTGCAAGTATATCTTCACAGTCAAGGGGGTACAATTTGTCCATGTAAGGACTCACATGTTAAGTGTCAGATTTGCTAAGGTAACATCTGAATTGGCAAAGACCGACAGAGGTGTTTGACATATACAAAGTTGAACACAAGATCTATCATCTTAAACTTTGGGTTAAGTTGGGTCCAACAGGTGTATTAGGCTTTTGTTAGTGGACTCCCAAACTCCCTAACAATTCTCTATTTGGTGCATAGGTTTGCTGGTAAATCTTGTAAGACTCAATCTCGTACTCACAAGCTTGGAAACTAGACTCTTTCTCCAGAATAAGACCCAATATCAATGTCTGCCATTAAGAACGAACTGAAACAAAAAGCACTAAAAAGCTTATAAGAGATGATATCCTATTACAAGAATAATTGGACATGTATAGTTGGTGAGCTAGATTCTGCCTAAAACTTTAAGAATCAAAAGCAAAATGAATGCAATTAGTTTGTTGTGTCGTACTGTGTCCCCACAATCCACATGGAATCTGGGCGTAGAATTTTTCAAATAAATTTGGATTGAGGAACTTGACCTGTCAAGAGGAATCATGTATCTAAAACTAGACGGTGTGGAAACCTGGTCTGAATTCAAATTCTCAAGTATCTGCTCCACACTTAGAACAACATCCGAGAATGATCTCCCATAATCTGCATTTATTAAGATGATAACAGCATATCAACACAACACTCCAAGCTATGGATTTAGCCAAAAAAAATGAAAGCGAATTATATTATAGATCCATGCTAGGAAGCATGAATACTGACATGGACACTAATGCGGATTCAACAAGATACGCGACATGGGACACAACATTTTCTCAAAAAATAGGATATGACACGTTGGGGGATACATTGAACTTTATATATTTTTTAGATAAATATGTATGTATAAATAAATTTACGTGTTAATTAAACATGATAAAAATAAAGGAAACCAATATACCATAACCATCTCCAAGACTAACAACAAGTAAGATTATAACGTATAACTCAAGAAAACTACGTATAAGGAAGGCACATATATGTTCATAGCAGTAGAAGTTGGATTTATATTTGATCCTTCTAATTATACAACTGGATACTAATGGTACAGCAAACTAAAATAAAAAAACCCTAAAGAATCAGTAAATATGGCATATAGAAATTAGAAAATCAATAAGTTATCAACAAACTAACATCAGATTTCACCATATAAACAAGATGAAATTTTATACATTTTATAGATATACATATATGTACCTAATCATAACTTCACAAGCAACTCTTCAACTTCAAAGTTTATGTTCAACTAAAACACTAGCAACTATCGTAACGTATGAGGAAGTATTACTAGAGTGGAGATAGTGGTGTGTCAGGGTCCGACACATATCTGATACGGATACATTAACATCCAATAAGTGTCTTTGCTTCAAAGGAACCATGTATAATTCAAAGAAAGACTTGAGAGAACATACGATCAATGGACTCGAAAGAAATTTGTTCAATAGGGTCGTCTATAAATAAAACAAGCAATTCAAATATAAACTAAAAAGGCACCCATTCTGAGTGTACTGGCATATTATCTTTATTTCATTTTATCCATATAGTCGGACACAAACTTTCTATTTACATAATTCAGACTAAAGCCGTTGCAGCACAGTGACAATGCTAACACGACAACTAATAATAGGGGTGAAATTATGTGTTCAGTCCTCATTGTTAACAATTATGAAACAAAGATTTGATACTCAAATTTTCAGACAATAGAATCTTAAGAAACAATTTATATTATTTTATTTAAACAAACCAAATTCCTGCACCCAATCCTTCTCTATTGATTAGTGTCAATGGTCTCTGAATTTGTTAGAGAGTTTCCTTAGTAGATCATTCTTTTCTTTTCATCGGGGAGAACTATAAGTTTGCTTTGGCAACTTATATTTTGAAGAAAAGGGCTCCAACGATTAGGGTTTTGTTTAGTTGTTGGTTCACGATAGGCTCGATATTTACAATTTGCTTCAACACCGCGGATCTCATAAAGTCTTATCTCCAAATGTTTGTGCATTGCGCATGTGCGCTAGTGAGACTAGTTCTTACATGTTTCTTCATGACGTATGATGTGGAAGCTTTGGACTTTGGTCTTCCCTATAGGGGCATTGGGAGAGGTTTGGGTTTCTCTATCGGATGTGGAGTACTGGAGGAGTTCCTTATCCAGTGATTTTTGTGGGAAAAGGATTGTAACTATCTTTCGCAAATGCGATGATTTGTTAATGTCAAGGTTTGCATATGTATTATACAAACCTAAATATTCGAAAAGAGGAGAAGTGAACAAAAAATTGTAGGGCTCTCTTGCTTTATATGGGAGTAATAAACAAGCTAATCATAATAAGGGTAATGATAATATTGGAGCGACCATTTGGTGTATTCTATATAAGTACCGGATAAAACAAGTAAAACAGAAACTTAAGAGGAATGAGTGTTAAATATTCGTGAATGACCGTGTGTTCATAAGGAGTTTTCAATGACCGTGTTCATAATCATCACCACTACAATACCATATATCCTAGTAACACTAGTAACTATTACATTGATATTTTCAATGTTATGCCTTTTATTACTCGATTTACACAACATTGGACGTACATAAAAGCAGTGCACAAGAATGTAATCACACTCAATAAACTACCATAATTTATGTAATGCAACCATGAGATGATCAACCTTGTACCAAAAAATTCACCTAGGACATCACAAAATTATACTACAAAATTTACCCAAGCAATTTAAGCACTAAGCATAGTAAGAAAGTTTCACATACTTCAAATTGATACCCAATTCACAAATAACAATAAAAATAGAGATAATGTTGTAGATAAAATAGAGATACCCAATTCTCTATATGCATGAAATGAAGGAACAAATGAATATATATGTTGAAAATTTTATCCAGGGTCGAGTAAGATATAGACTGCCAGGGCTAGGCTAAGCCATCATTTTGTGCACGGCTTTGGGTGTGGAATTTTAGGACAAACACATGGATTGGTTTGATGTCTTTTTCTCTCCTATACCCCTTGATTTTCCTGGTTTTGTTGTTTAGAATCAAATTTATTTTTCACAATTTTATCACTTTTGGGTGATTTTTATTTTTTTGAGCATGAAATAAAAAATTTGATTGTCTATATATATATATATATATATATATATATATATATATATATATATATATTTGTTCACATTATAATTTCAATTGTAGGATTTCACAAATTGACCTGAAAAAATTCAAATGAGACTATTTTTTTTTGGAATAGAGACTTATCAATCTCACAAAGTATCTCTTTTTGTGGTACTGTGAGAGTCTGTGAGAACATGAACAGCCAGGGATGGTTATCAATTTATTGTTAAGCTTTTCAAAAAGAGATTTTACCAATATGACCAGTTTACTTATCTTAATAAAAAGAGTTAATGTCAAACTATTAAAGGACGCTGTCAAGGAACACTCGGAGACCAAATAATAAGTTATAAGCTTCTAGTAGACTAGCCATGCATATTTAGTATGTGATTCAATCCATCTTTAAGAAAACTCAAAACAGCAACACACTCTGCCACATTGAATACATAGATTCCTTCCAATACCCCTAGATTGAGCATAGAAGGCCTACAACATTTGATTTTAAGCTCTGCCTCAATATTTGATGAATTTTGAAATGTAAAAAACCTAGACAGTATTTTTTTCAAGTTCCACGTAGGGCACAGACACGAACCTGAATCTGTGTTTCCTCTCCCAACCCGCTACATCCTCAAAAGCATGTTCTGGAAGATTTTCAAAAGGCTCCTTCCAAGGATCATTTTTAGCTAAATCATATGTAGCTCCCCCCTCAGTGCTCTTTTATTGGGTCCACAAGGTCTCTTTGAGGTAAGTATACTGTATGCCGTGTTCAACTGCTCCGATAAATCAAAACCAGAAAAGTAAGAGACTCGTAGTTTTGCTGCCAATTTTCAGGACATGACAACAATGGATTTAAAAAATGAGATTAGGGCTGATACTGAAGTGAACATTTGAGGACTTACATCCATGTCGCAGAACCAGAACATGTAAGCAATTGCAACAGCAGGAGCCCTACCTAATCCAGCAGTACAATGTAGATATACTCTTCCTTTGCCCTCTGAAATGGCCCAATCTAGTGAGGAGACAGCTTTTGTTAATCCAAATCTCAAGGAATCAGGATCAAAATCTCTTGCCTGTCAACGCATACGATAAATCAGGGAATGTAAAGCAACAGTAATAACCTTAATTATTTTTTCTGATACTCAAAAAGTTGAGGTGAAGGGAAACAAAAAGGAAAGTAAATTTAGAGTAAAACAGAAGAGGGAATTGATATTTCCGCAAATGAAAATGTTAGTTCCACAAGCTTCTACTCACATGAATAGTGAGGTCCACCCTTATGCGAGAGAGGACTTTGTGGGGAACTAACATTTTCACTTGTGGAAATATTAGTTCCCCCAAAAAGAAACTTTTTTTACTGGATATAAGTTCAACCATGTATAATGTTGAAAGTAAGTGTAACAAATTGTTTTCATTCTCCTTTTCTTTTCTTTCCCCCACGCAGTTCCCAAGTTCCAAATAAAGCATTAGTACATTTTCTACCAGTAGTATCCATGAGTCCTTTATATGTTGGAAGTTTATTGAACTTCTCTACACAGATATGTTGCTATCTGCATCCAGAAAAATCCAAAACTTGGCATACAGAACATGAAAAACTAGCTATGCATACACCATGTTTTTTAGCAATTGTGAAAGGATTGTGTAGTTTTGCTTATACATTGTTATAGCAGCCTAGTTTACAAACATGAAAACCAGCTATATTGTTACAGCAGTTCGATTTACAAACCTACACTTGCATCTTAAGATAGACAAGGCATTAGACATAACAACTCCCAAGATCAGAAATCTCAGAAAATTAAATACTACTCTTATGTTTGTGAATTACTACAACGATAGTAGAAATATGTTATCATGTTCAAGTTTTGTATGTTTGAGTAATAATAACAATAGAGTAAAACAATGAAGGTTGCAAAGATATGTGATAGTGACAATCATTTGAAGGCATAGTACACTATTTGTGGGGCAATTTAACAATAATAAGGGTGCAGTGGTTATTTAACTACCTCCGTTCCAAAATATAAGATCCTTATTGACATTTTGAAGTCAACGAAAGACATTTTCAAACTGAAAATTGACATAGATTCCTTTCATTTAAGCCAATACAATGACTTAATATTGTAAATTATCTCAAAAGTACTACTCATCGTGAAGATTTATTATTTTATAATTTTAATGAAACATCTCTATTTTGAGTTTAAAATATCTCAAATTGACTTTCAAAAGTCAACAATCCTATAATTTGGAACGGAGGAGTACATATGAAATGGTTGGTACTAAAAAAAAGATCTGCTTACAGGCCTTCTCATGTGACGTATTCCTGCTCTTTGACAGCTTTTTATTATAGACGATAGGTCTATTACCCAATATTCAATGTCTTTGTCCTGCTGCAAGTTAAGAATGTAGGCTACATTCTCTTCCTCTTTTAGATGATCTATGTCTTCACCTTTCGAGGTCGAGAGCCCACAATCATTTCTTCCGTTATCAATGAATAGTTCATGCCTGAATCAAGGATTATACTGTTTAGAATTTAGATCATATAAAGAGGTAAAAATCATCACTACAAGGTTTTGCGAATGTGGTACACAAAAAATGAGTTCTGCATAGAATGAACCAAATAAGAAAAGTGGTGGATCCATATGATACTTTCAACTAGTCAAATGATATAGGACAACACACAAAATAACTAGGGTTTAGGTTCCGCACCTAAACAATAGGATCCCTTGATTCCAACCAAGATTAGATGGATGCCAATCTCCTAGAGCGTCACGATGGTTTGGGGTCACTCATTTGAGATTACTCTCGCACGAGAGAGAAGATTGATCGCAATCAAAATCTAAATTTTATAAAATCTCAAAATCAATAATACGTCCCGTAGAACAATTAAGCTTGGCCTCATATTACTGCACTGTAGCATACAAGCTTGTCTATTGACCACCAATTTTTGAGTTGGGATATGACAGTATGAACAGAATTTTTTGATGCTCTGGTTTATATTACTATGATAATGTACATGAAGGAAAGATCAAACTTATAGTATAAAAAAAGATGAAGCATAGTACACTATTTCAGGGGCATAGGCGCGTGGACACTTAATAGACACAGTGACGAAAGAAAGTCTAGATCGTTAAACATGGAAGACATTGTATATAAGTATAGGGGCTGAATTGAAAATTTCAAAAACTTAAGGGGCTAAATTGAAATTTTTAGAAACCTTGGGTGTCGAAATGTCATTTAGCAGAAGAATCAATGATGAACATTGCACAAGGTACTGTAGGAGCAGAAAAAGAGAAGCAGAAGACCGAAAACTCTTATAACAGGGCAACATCTCCTTATAACAGGGCAGCCATTCAATCTTCATATGTAGAGAAAGACAATCAAGCATATGCAGACAAAGACAATCAAAAATATATTATCAATTTAATAAAGAAAGTGGAACCTTTATATTATCAAAACAAGTACTCCATATTCAAATTTACAATCATAGACCATTCATTCTAATCACTATACCAAATGTGAAATGTATGTAGACCCTAAACCTTCCCTCTACATTTTAGACCCCAAAAAACTTTCACAAATTTAACTAAAGTTGTATATGCAAGAAATTCGACCAAGAAAAAATATGTTGTTGTAATTTCCACAAACACCTAGATTGCAATTTAATTTCCAATATTAATAGAGCATATATAAAATACCAAAATAACACAGAAGTAAAATGTAGTAAAACTCATAACCCCTCTAATTTGTTCTTGATATGTTAGTTCGCTAATTACAGTATTTTTATATACATTAGATTCATAATACATAGCCTTAAAAACCAACAATTACCAGAAATTTTAGGAGTCGAACAGAGACTGAATGTAAAAAAAGGAACCATCGCCAGAAATTTTAGGGTTTTGTTCAGAAAAGTAACACCTGTTCGAAATCATTACCTGAAATTGCAAATTGATAAATCCATGATTAAAATTGTCTGGTAAGAGAGTGTGAAATTGAATCGCTTAGATGCGCAGAAGGATTTTGTAGAGGAGTCAAGGTCGAGGGAATGCCCAATTCAAAGAGAATCTAAGCTGCAGGCATAGTCCAACGCAAAAATTGAGTTTCAATCCTAAACAAAAACACTAGCATCGAATATGAAAATATGCATTCAGTAAAAACCCAATAAAGTTGAATGTCTTGTCTTAAACTAAATTTCCCAACTTCATGTCAGGTCAAAATAACCTTCAAAACAAAAGATAACAAAACAATGCCTTCAAATCATTCAACCCCAAAATTTACTTTTTCACACATACATGCACTACATATCTGCATTCTTAAGGCTAAGATATAACAATAAACAACAATAAGCAAGTGTACCTACCTTCAAAATATGCTCAACTCAACTTTTTAGAAACCCACCAAATCTGTTACAAACACCATTTTATTGGGTCTACTTGTTTCTCTGATATTCCAAGTTTAAGAAAGTTCAAAAGATTTAAGCCCAAAAAACAAAACCCTAGTTGTTCTACTTTACTCCATACCCACTTCATAGATCTCCGTTTTCACCAAACAATTCAATTTTTTTAAAACAAACAAAATAAATTTCTGCTAAATATAACTCCAAATGGGTCTCCTAGATGTTCTATTGTTCCCTTTAAACTCGCCACTAGATCATTCACTGCATTTCTTTGTTTCTTTTTGAAATTTTTTTGTATATCTGTATATAAAAAATGGGAAGGGATAAAGACACAATGGTAGAGACTTGGAAATTGTCAGAGACAATCACTGCTCCATGGACTGCAAAATACTGGGGTAAGTTTTTGTGGGTCAAAAGCATCATCCTTCCCAAAATCAAATTCATGCTCCAGGTCATCAAAATCGTCATCTTCTTCATCATCACCCTCAACCCTTGGACTACCTGCAAGTAATGCCAAACCTCAACAAAAATTCCTAGATGGAGGTTGGGATGTACATGAAAACTTTTACCTTTAATGCGCTTGTATCTAGTTTTGCACTGAGGGCAAACCTGGCCACCCTCTCATCTTTCATACTCATAGCAAGTCCTACAAACAGGGAAAACACATTCATTACAGGCAACAAAGAGCTCCATATCTACAGTTATCTCAACCATATCCCCACAAATTAGACATATTTGCCCACTCAATTCTTTTTTGCTTGTATCTGAAACAAAATGTAGTTCCGTCAACATTCAAACATAAAAGGTAGGAACTTAATAATTGCAAACCAATTGCAAAACAAGATTATGAATGTTTGCTAGAACATGTGTAGGATATTGCCAAGTTTACAAGCACCCGTGTCCAAATTGGAAAACATTATGGCTTCATTTTAAAAGTCAAAATGATACAATACAAGCTATTGAAATCAAAACTTTGAAATTAAATCCATAATTTCAAATTACAAATAATTTTTTCTATTTGCTTGATCTACTCCTGAAAATAAACCACATTTAGTAGACTTGTCAAACTAATTTTTAGAGCTTGGCATATCTGATTTGCTCCACACCAAAAAAAAATTACCAGACCAGAGTTGCAGCAGAGACACAAGGTGGCACTGTATTAGGACTGAAGTGGGCCTCCACTAAACTACTAAAAATATCATCCACCCCGGCTTAAATCTGCCACCAAACAGATATGATAGGGGAAAAGCAGCGGATCCGACTGTCTCGGTCGGTTTGTTAAAAAGTAAAAAGAAATCGAGAGGAGGATGACATATGCATGTGATGGTTGAGAACAAAAAAGAGAAGCGTTTGAAAGAATTGGAGAAAAATAGAGTACACGAATGTAGGAACGGACAGATACGGAACTGCAGCGATGTTCACGGAGCAGAGCCGATTTAACATCAAAAATTCCTCCTACTTGGACTCCCGAGAAATCCGACGATGGAACAAATCAGCACAAGAGATCCCAAACCAGCAACCATGGCCAAAACAATTCTTCAAGCTACGTATGTGAAGAGTAATAGGCTGAAGACCCAGTAGAGATACTCTGGAAATCAAGACGGAAAGTCCATGGATACCAACAAGAAACCCAATGCACAATGAATAACCATAACAACATTCAAATATGCAACCACAAGGTCGGGGTTGAAAGCAACAGTGCAGGATAGCCCAGACCACATAATGGATTCACATCATCCATTCAAAGACATTCATGCGCAATTAACAACACCAATAAGAGTAATACTAGCCAAGGAAACCAAGGAATTTAGAACCTATAGAAACAGTGTTTGGCTAGAGCATCTAAGCCTAGCCTTGACATAACCATCAATCACAAAGCTTCAAGGTGGCTTATGGTCAGTCAGCCTTGATTGTTGCCTACCCGTCGGATGATATTTCAAACAAGATTTGAGAGCACGGAATGAAATGGTAGATAAAGCATCCTGCTTTGCAAGGTTAACTTTATCAATCAAGAGTTCAACACGATCAAAGTGTACTCTTACCATTAGTAGATCTCATTGGGCTACTCCGGAAATCAGGACGGAAAGTCCATGGATACCGACAAGAAACCCAATGCACAATGAATAACCATTACAACATTCAAATATGCAACCACAAGGTCGGGGTTGAAAGCAACAAAGGCAGATAACCTGCACCACGTAATGGAGTCGCATCATCCATTCAAAGACATTCATGTGCAATTAGCAACAACAATAGGAGTAATACTAGCCAAGGAAACCAAGGAATTTAGAAACTATAGAAATAGTGTTTGGCAAGAGCATCTAAGCCTAGCCTTGATAAAGCCATCAATCACAAAGCTTCAAGGTGGCTTAAGGTCACCACTTGATTGTTACCGCCCGTTTGGGAATTCCAAGAAATTTGATCGCACGTAAAAACAGGGCAAAAAGGCGAATCTCATTCATCCAATTTGCCAAGAGTGGATCTCGGAGCAACACTCACATGAGGACCCGGTTATTCCACTAAATTCGTGCAAATAACCAAGCAAGGAGATGGTTTGTAATGTTTTACCAAGCCCGTGGACGACAACAATAATATTAACCGGTAAACAATTAGATTAATTGGTTAAAGTAGATATGCTTGTAGTTACATGCAAAGGTAGCTGACCTATTGGTAGGACAAGGATATTAGAGAAGCCCAATTTTCAGAACATACCATTTCATCTGGAAGGGTTCCATTTATACCATTCTCATATATAATCGTATAAGCCAATTTCACCCAAAGAAGTTGGTAATCCCTCATCTTCTCCTGAGAAAAAAAGCGAATACACCTTAGCCTGAGAGGACAATTGGATCATATAAGATATCAACCACCATCTACCAGTGTTGCACATAAATAATTGGTGAAAGAATTGAACTTTAACATATGGGATAATTCAAAAATCAACTAATAGGTGAAAAGAATTGAACTTTAACGCAAAAAATTCAAACAACCACAAACATAATAAGATATCATACCCAAAATAGAGAGAAACTCAATTATAAACTAAACACCATAACATAGAATGAAGAAAACTATAGCTTCTTTACATAAATTTTAAAACAGGGTTGAATCTTAGAGTCCATCGATTGCTTCTACATTACATCTCCGACTGAATTTCACTAATCCATAGGTTACAGTTATCGGATTGCCAAAGGAAGAAGAAGAAACCTGGGAAACGAACGAAACCGAAAGCAGAAATAGTCATATACAGCAGAGAAACCAAATAACCTGATGGAACCCGAACCCGTTTCACAACCCGACCCAGATCCAACCCAGATCCGGGAATGCAGACGAACCAAAATCACTAAACGCTGCATCGCATTTAATCGTAATTCAGGTCAAGAGCACTGCAGAAGGGGAACCGACGAAAAAAAAAAGAAGTGCATCGGCGGCCGCAACTCCGATTGGGATGCGCCTGCCTCCAACTCCAACTTTTTACGAGCTTACAATCATTAACCAGCGTGGGTGCGCTTATTTTGGGAAAATCGAATAATAGATCTGTAATGGAAGCATAGAGTTTTTATGGGTTACTTAGAAGTGAGCAAGCTGATTAAACTTTACACCACAGGCTTACCAACTTGTCAAAATGCTGATCATCACGCTTTTCTCACATTATGCTGCCCAACTTGTCAAACCTTTGTGCAATTTTATGTGGTTTGACCTTCAAAGACCTCAACTAGTGAATGTATTGCTTTACACATTACCTCTTTCTTTGGTTCTGGAATTATATTCGCCTGCAGTCTCTACTACCTGCCTCTCAAGAGATAAGCATAACACCTTAAGCCACTCATCAAGAAATGAAGATTTCTATATATAAATAAAACAATAATAAGTATACAAACAAAGACAAAATGTTCTAAAATGTAAATTGCTTTACATTAGAATAAGGAATGCTACCTATCAAGAAATGAAGATTTCTATATATAAATTAAAACAATAAAATTACAAAATGATGTTCAAGAGATAAGAATGTGCTAAAACACAAACAAAGACAAAATGTTCTAAAAGTTAACTGGAAAAACGAAATATATATGTTTTTCGGTTTTTGGTCATACGTGCGGTAGAGATAAAAATTAGGAGTGTTAACCATTTGAATGAAGCCTTCATGTATAAAAAAATAGTACCATTAGATCAAACCGTAATTTGTCTAACACAAATTATAAGCAAATGTCCATAAAAGATAATTTAGCTACATTCTTCAAGATATCCAAAACTATCAAGTGCTTACTTTGACGAGAAAATCATGTATAGGTTAATGATCAAGATTGAAGTGAGGCTAAGTAAATGCAACATTGTTGAGGTTAATGAATAAAACAAATATAAAAATTCAAAAGTAAATCGTAATAATAAAGAATGAAAGCAAGCAAAATTTGTGTTTTTTTTCGCTTCTTTTCTTACTTCAATAAAAAAAATCGACATAAGTAATGAAAGAGAACAAGACTAAGTTCATTAGAAAATGATTTCTAAAATTCATGTAAATAAAAACTGCTTTTATTTTATTTTTATATTTTCGGAATTTCATAAAGAAAGTTCAATAAGTCGAGTCTCACAACTTATGGTTTAAACTTGAAACCTTATCAAATCACAATCCAAATACATGCTAAATTTACAAGTGAAATTACAAACTCATCCTTCCATCAATGTCTTGTTGTGGTTTTGGGTTGACTAAATACAAGATAAAGGAATTTCAAAATGAAATCTACTTTAAAGTACTTGGTTCACAAATGCTTGTCACCTCAAAATCTCTATCATCCCAACACTCTGCACATCTTTCCTTTTAGTTTCAAAGACCCCACACGCACTAGCTTAGTAATTTCTGAATTGAACTTTATGACGACAAAGTATGTAAAATCTACAAATGACAAGGATGTAATTAGAGGGACCGGTGTAGCATATGAATTGTCAAACTGTATAAGTTCAAGTGCATTACATGCATCTACAGATAATATGGTTTAGAGCCATCGAGTAGATATAATTATAATTAGAAACTTGAAATAATAAATGACAAAACGAACTTGATATGCAAATGAATGAAGGGTATAAATAAGAAATAACGATATTATAACACCTAAAGTCAGAAATTCAACATACGAAGTATATAGCTTTTTGTTAGTGGAGTCGGAAACTATCAAGGATCGAATAATTTTGTTAAACCCAACTTCGATCCAAAGCTTCAACCAATAGATTTTAAGCCCGCGCTTATATATTAAGTGTTCAACTTCACACTCGAAGACACGATGATGTGAAGTTAACAAGTATCCACCTTCACAAATCTCCACCATCACATATTAAGTTTAACATTGTTGAACTCCTTAAATGTGAACATATACTCCCAATAAAGGCTTGCGCGTTACTTTTGCAATGAGCTGAAAACTCTCAAAACTCAAAACGTTGAGGCATAATTATTACTTCAGAAATAGATGAGAGTAATAAGATCATGGATTGCGGATTGGTCCTTCAGTGGTTCCCCTAAACGCCCTAACAAATTGGTATCAGATCCACCATTAATGATCATGACACACTCTGAAGTAACTGGTAAAATAATGTGCATGCCTTAACATGCCGAGTGTTATGAGTTTTCAAGTAACTGCTCAAGTGATAATTAAGCTTCAAATTGTCAAATGTTGCAAGTATATCTTCACAGTCAAGGGGGGTACAATTTGTCCATGTAGGGTCTCACATGTTAAGTGTCAGATTTGCTAAGGTAACATCTGAATTTGCATAGACTAACAGAGGTGTCTGACATATACAAAGTTGAACACAAGATCTATCATCTTAACCTTTGGGTTAGGTTAGGTCCAACAGGTGTATTGGGCTTTTGTTAGTGGACTCCCAAACTCCCCAACACTTCTCCATTTGGTGCATAGATTGGCTGAGAAATCTTGTAAGACTCAATCCCGTACTCACAGGCTCGGAAACTAGACTCTTTTTCCAGAATAAAACCCAATATCAATGTCTGACATTAAGAAAGAATTGATACAAAAAGCACTTAAAAGCTTATAAGAGATGATATCCTATTACAAGAATAATTGAACATGTATAGTTGGTGAGCTAGAATCTACCTAAAACTTTAAGAATCAAAAGCAAAACGAATGCAGTTAATTCATTTGTGTCAGACTGTTGTTTGCCCACAATCCACATGGAATTTGGGCGTAGAATTTTTCAAATAAATTTGGATTGAGGAACTTGACCTGCTTCTCAAGAGGAATCCTGTATCTGAAACTAGACGGTGTGGAAACCTGGTCTGAATTTAGATTCTCAAGTATCTGCTCCACACTTTGAACAACATCCAAGAATGATCTCCCATAATCTGCATTTATTAAGATGAGAACAACATATCAACACAACACTCCAAGCTATGGATTTAGCCAAAAAAAATGAAAGCAAAAGCCATATTATAGAACCAACTAGGAAGCATGGATACGAACACGGAACACGGATTTAACAAGATGCGCGACATGGGACAAAACATTTTCTCAAAAAATAGGATATGATACGTTGGGGGATACTTTAAACTTTATATATTTTTTAAATAAATATGTATGTATAAATAAATTGACGTGTTAATTAAACATGATAAAAATCAAGGAAAATAATGATTAACCCATATACCATAACCATCTCCAAGACTAATAACAAGTAAGATTATAACATATAACTCAAGAAAACTATGTATACTGAAGGCAGATATATGTTCATAGCAATAGAAGTTGGATTATATTTGATCCTTCTAATTATACAACTGAATACTAATGGTAGAGCAAACTAAAATAAAAAAACACTAAGGAATAGTAAATATGGCATATAGAAATTTGAAAATCAATAAGTTATCAACAAACTAACATCAGACTTCACCATATAAACAAGATTACATTTTATAGATATACATATATGTACCTAATCATAACTTCACAAGCAACTCTTCAACTTCAAAGTTTATGTTAAACTAAAACACTAGCAACTATCGTAACGTATGAGGAAGTATTACTAGAGTGGAGATAGTGGGTGTCGACGTCTCACACACATCGATACGGATACGTCGACATCCGATAAGTGTCTCGCTTCGGAGGAACCATGTATAATTGCAGTAAAGACTTGAGAGAATATACGCATCAATGGACTCGAAAGAAATTTGTTGATAGAATCGCCTATAAATAAAACAAGCAATTCAAATATAAACTAAAAAGGCACCCATTCTGAGTGTACCGACATATAATCTTTATTTCATTTTATCCATCTAGTCGGACACAAACTTACTGTTTACATAATTCAGACTGAAGCCGTTGCAGCACAGTGGCAATGCTAACACGACAACTAAGAATAGGGGTGAAATTATGTGTTCAATTCTCATTGTTAACAATTATGAAACAAAGATTTGACACTCAAATTTTCAGAGAATAGAATCTTAAGAAACAATTTAATATTATTTTATTTAAATAAACCAAATTCTTGCACCCAATCTTTCTCTACTGATTAGTGTCAATGGTCTCTGAATTTGTTAAGAGTTTCTTTAGTAGATCATTCTTTTCTTTTCATTGGGGAGAACTATCAGTTTGCTTTGGCAACTTATATTTTGAAGAAAATGGCTCCAGCAATTAGGCTTTTGTTTAGTTGCTGGTTCACGACTCGATATTTATAATTTGCTTCAGCACCGCGGATCTCATAAAGTCTTATCTCCAAATGTTTGTGTATTGGGCATGTGCGCTAGTGAGACTAATTCTTATCGTATGACGTGTATGCTTTGGACTTTGGTCTTCCCTATAGGGGCATTGGGAGAGGTTTGGGTTTCTCTATATTGGAGGAGTTCCTTATCAAGTGATTTTGGTGGGAAAAAGATTGTAACCATCTTTGGCAAATGCGGATGATTTGCTAATGTCAAGATTTGCATAGGACACACTTTAAAATTTAATATTATAAAACTCGTAAAAAAAATTGTGCCTAACCATGTCTTATACAGACCTAAATATTCGAAAGAGAAGAAGTGAACAAAAAAATGTAGGACTCTCTTTGCCAGACATGGGAGTAATAAACAAGCTAATCATAATAAGGATAATGATAATATTGGAGCGAGCATTTGGTGTATTCTATATAAGTACCAAATAAAACAAGTAAAACAGAAAAAGGAAACTTAAGAGGAATGAGTGTAAATATTCGCAATGACTGCGTTCATAAGGAGTATATTCTCTTCAACGAAGGCCATACAATAATTGCATGAAAACTAGGAACACATGAAACAATTGAGTTAGCAATTTGTGGTAAGACGGAATGTTCATTTACTGGGGAAATCAAAACATAACCGCACTTCAATGGAAGATAAATGTGGGACCAAAGAAAAAAAAAAGAAAAAGGATAAAGAAATACTACCAATTATTGATGCTGGGACAACCAAAGCAGCAGCAGCATGTATCTTGATCTTAAATTTTGATGAATCACAAAGCAATAGTAAAAGAATACTAAAAACAAAGGGAGCCCTGCAAAAATTTGAGTACAAACATTATCTGAAAAAGGGATACAATATCGCTTGAAAGAGATTCACATAAAAGCTTGTCATTCTGCTTACAATATAGAAGGAGCATGCATAACATGTAAAAATATATATAAATACAAGAACGTTAAAAATGTAATCACCACATTAATTGTAGCCAGATTGCAACTAAGAAACCAATAGTGTGCCTCAAGAAGATAAAATGGGAAGTACTCATCAAAGCATGTAACTAACCTATTAGATCGGAATTGGTAAAAGCAATAACATCAAAAGAGAGAAGTACATGCAGGATTAATTCGGGGTTGATGATTTTAGTTTAAATTGATTATAGACAATTAGATACTAAAACTAGAATGGTGAATTTAGAGTGAGAAAAGATAAAGTTCTTCAAGATTTATATAAACGTATGCGGGAGCTTAAAAATGACATAAAACCCATGATTGTTGTTGCACTATGGGATGAATTAATCTTTATATGTCCTTTCTACATTTGTGAAACGCAAAGAGGAAAAAGGAAGCACCTCCATATGGTGTTCATCTATCTGGAAAAAGCATATGATAGGGTTCTGAGGAAGGTCCACTTGTTGGTTCTTGAGAAGAAAAAATTGCCTATAAAGTACATCGATGAGATTAAGGACGAGCATGATGAAGAAAAAATGTATGTGTTAAGACTCTTGTCCATCCATATGAACTTCAATCCTAGCCTTGGCTTCACCATTGGCTTCATCACCACTTTATTTCTAGTTATGAATGATTTCAGAAATCATGCTTCACAACATAAAAGTTAGGACCATACTGAGAGAAAAAATGGAATTAGAAGAGACCTAGTGCTGAAAGATGAAGAGATGTGAGAGGCTAACAATGTGACTCAAATTAAAGTCCACTAGGATCAATTTTGATTAAGCACAATATTGATACTGATCAAAGAAATAAAACAACCAAATATAAGGAAAGGGAAAGAAATGTAGTGGCAACTTTCCAGCCAACTACATGAGATAGTCTAGGTAGTTTAGCAGTACTCCATGGTACCCTTTGGCCTTTTCGTATCAACAAAATATGGAATTCCGAAATTAAGGTGAATATATTGAGGCTGATTCAGTTTTGACTGTATCATTAGGATTGCCTTTGATTTTCTACTAGCGTATTAGTGTTATATACAAAAGAACTAATATATATTGTCATGCATGTCATGAATTCTACTCCAGGATTCTATTTTTGACCCGAATTGGAATCAAAATTGCGGCAATCCGAAGGAAAAGAAAGATGAGGTTTAAGCGATATCGGAGGATTGAAGCTGATGTTATTGTAGCTAAGGTTTCTGTATTCTTTTCTTTTTAGTTTTTAGCCGCATTCAAAGAGGAATAGTTTGGGTGCATTCGAGTATTGGGGTGTAAGAGTTCTCTTGATAGATTCTATTCACACCTTGATAGCGAGATTTTCTGCCTATTGCTCATGGTTTTTCTCTGGTTGAGTTTTCCACGTAAATCTTGTATTCTAGTCTTTAATATTTTATTGTTTTTATGTATGGCCATATTTTGTCACAACACACACACACACACACACACACACACACACACATATATATATATATATATATATATATATATATATATATGAGAGAGAGAGAGAGAGATGTGATATACTCATATATAACTGCTTCTACAGTTGCTATAATGGGTGGTCTGGTATTGATATAACTTTTATGTGAGAGAAAGTGAGTAAAGTGAGCGGGAGGGTAAAAGTTTTAAATAGGGAACAATAAGAACGAGAGAAAGGGAATAACTAATTCAGCAACTAAAACCTTTCACATTTGTGGTTGCATTTTTTCTTGGTTTAATATATAGTCAATGAGTCACATCCTAATAGTGCCAACAAATGCAACATGTATGTATGGCCATAATTTGTTGCAACACACACACGTATATATGAAGAGATAGAGAGATGTGATATACTCATATATAACTATATATAACTACTTCTACAGTTGCTACAATGTAGTAGTAGTAGTAACCTCTCACATTAGTGGTTGCATTTTTCCTTGGTTTAATATATAGTCAATGAGTCACATCCTAATAGATAAACGGACTTATGTGATTATATAATACTAGTAGGTGAACCCGTGCGAGGCAGGGGCCTGTTTGAGTATTAGTATGTAAAATTCATTTAAACATTATAATTATAAATTTTAAAACATGTTTTTAAAATTTTAAAATTGATATAAGTAATTGTAAGTTTTAAATATAAGCAACACAATTGTAGTGATTAAAGTCAATTGAATCACATCATATTTTAATTTTAGAATTTAAGTAAATAAATTTTTATTTGAGCATGGGATTCAATGTCATAGATATTTGAACTTCTTCCCCCCTTTCCACTAAATCCTCTATGATACTCCATAATTTTGTCAAATAGAATGATAATCTACATTATTTGATGAGTGTGGAGATGAAAAGTTCAATTGTGTTTTTTAGAATGATTTTGTCCCCTGGATTCTAACTAATAAATCATTTCCTAAAATTTTCTCTCTTTTTCTTTCTTATGTAATGTTCATTCTTTATCTCAAATTACACACGTATAAATTATAATCAAATCAAGAGAATGTTTACACATTTAAATTATCACCTAATATTCAGGAAAGCGATGGATTTATCTCTTGGGAGAACAAATTAATGAATTGAGTCCATGTACCAACCAAAAAGTGACTCACCGAATTTTAAAATTTGTAAATGAATGAACCCTATATACCAACAGGTCAACTCAATGAGTTTTCAAATTAAAATTTAATTAGATGTCGTGCTTTTATATATAGGTATGGATATGCTTGGTGTCCCCAACCTATTTCTAGAACGTCAAGCATAATCATTATTCAATATATATAATAGGTTTTTCTTCTTATTATTAAGTTATTATCTATCCCCACATGTCAATTTATACCCTAATTTTTTTATCCTCCGCTTTCCTCTCTAAATTTTAGAGAGAGAGTGAGGAGAAAAAACTAAAAAAGAGAGAATATTTTGGAGAGAAAGTGAGAAAATTTTAGAGAGAGTGAGAAATTTTAAAGAAGAAGAAAGAAAGAAAATTTTAGGGAGAGAGTGATGGGAGAAAAGTTTAGAGAGAAGCGATGAGATACAAAAAAATAACTAGTACTATTAAAATTTTTTGGATGAGTGAGTCGAATCAAATCTGATTCATGATCTGATCCACTTATAATTTTGATCCCACCAGTCAATATCATGAATCAAGGGATCAAAATAATGTGGAGCTTTGATCCACTAAAATAAGATGAGGCAAATCAAATCAAGGCCATGATTTGCCCCATTGATAGGCCGACCATACACCATACTGTGAGAGCCACAGGACCAACCACCCAATTGAATAACTTTTTTTTTTTTTAACAAATTCATTTCAAGTATTGTAAAGCTTCAAATCGAGGTAGTAGAGGACCGCCTACCACCTACCCCATTTTTAGAACACGGCGTAATCCCACATTAGAACCATTTATACACAATTATAAATCTTATTATCCAGCTGTAAGTCCTCGTTTCCTCTCTTATTTTCTCTACTTATAATTTCTATCACATGCATATAATATACACGTCTTTTCTTCTTTCTCCATATCACATCCTTTCAAACTTCAACATTTTTAAAAGTACCCTGATTTGATAAAAGTATAAATAACCTTACACATAAGAGTTGTCCTAAATCAAGGAGTGACACCATCTCGAATCAAGGAGTGATACCATCATCATCATTGTTTCTCTCTTCACACACCAGACTACAAATTCATACATCCACAAGTCTCAATGGAACTTCCCATAGAACTCTGAGTTGTTAATCTAGTAATTCAAGATCCTTCCTAGCCATGTCTAAGAGAAAGGTAAAAACCTTTTATATAATACATTTATCTTTCCCACAATTGTTTTCAAGGATATTTGATACCATTAAGCATCAACATACATTATGAATTCACAAATAGACTTCAACATAAAGCAAATTTTCTATGGTCATTTAATCCATTAAAGAAAGTGATGCTAAATTGCTAATAGTGCCTTACCAATCCATATCTACTTAATTTTAATGTCTCATTCAGAAATAAATTGCTCAATGCGTGACAAACATTCCACTGAACCTGCTCTCAAGTAAAAATTGTTAAAATAAAGATAAAAATGAGAAGCAAGCACATCACCCATAAGATAACTGAAAGTTTAAAGTGCTCTCACTCCAAGTATTGTAGTGAACTAACCTTCACGTTTCCAGTAGTAACACAAGAAAGAAATGTCTGTACCATTCTTTCCAACCAATATGAATTTCCCAAAGATGGTTGCTGGAAATAGCGTGGTGACAGATGCTCACTGTAACAATTAGTCACTAACGGTAAGGTCGAAGTCTCCATTGGCCCATCATGTGCACCTGATTGACTTGTAAAATGAACAACTCTCGAAAGATTTCCTAGAGCTCTGGCGGCATTTGCTTTAATCTAATGTCATTAATGAAAAAAGAAAAACAAAAAGTAAATAAGATTGATTTATGAGCTACAAACACATTGAGTACAAGTAAACTACTAAAGGCGCAGAAATAGGGCTGTAAATAGTAACAGGAAAATCAGATATTAGTTTTCTAGTCCTAACCATTGTCTAACATCACATCATACTGACACTCGTTTCTATCCGAAACCATTGTCTAACATCACATCATAATGGTGCAAATTGGAGCGTGACATGGAATAATTTTACTTCAATCAACAATCAAAGCCTAAGTTTCTCACGGAACATAGGAGAAATTTTGAAGCGGTGCTGAAAAGCAAAAGCTTAGAAGATTTTAGAAGAACTTGAAGCCAAAGAATAATTTTATTACTAATAAAAAGGATCCTCTCAAAGTTTCTACGGCTACTACTTTAATACATCACACTAAACCCTACAAAGATTTAATCAAAACCACAATTCTTTGAGTAGCACTAGATAAACCACCAGTGCCCACAAAGTTTCCACAGCCACAATCCTTAGGTAGACACTAGATAAACCACCAGTGCACGCAATACCCCACCAATCATGCACACTGGGATATCTTGTAGTAAATTATGTGTGGATGGCCCCACGGAGATCATTGCCTTTGCTAGAGTACTGAACCCATTACCACAAAATATTAATTGCTACAGTATTCAAAACTATTCATCGCTGCAGTAGTTGAAAGGATTCGCTCTACAGTTGTCGGTATTATCCATCGTCTTATTTTTGAAAAAAAAAAGGAAGAAAAACTTGTGGTGTCGTTTATTTTGTTCTTGAAGAAAGAGAACAAATAGATTTTGTTTTATATTATGGCGCTGCTACTGTTGCTGAAGAACAGATTTTCATGGGCATTAGATGGTTTCCTGGCAGACTAGCTTGAGAAGAATTGGTGACTGTATTTTCTGGACTTGAGATGATGTCGCTGGTCCATCTTCAACAGTCTCGGCAAGCTGGGAAAAATAGAAATTCTGGTGGCTTTTGTTTGTAGGCATTTTGATTTTGTTTTTCCTCCAGTTTCTAGATTGCAATATATTGTCTGCTTGAACTTTAGATTTGTTGGAATTTGTTGTTGGTTGCGGAAGATAGCTTCGTTTGGTTTAGCTTGGCGAAGTTCAAGCCTGGTAGCAGAAGAAGGTACACTTGTTCATGTGTTATACCCACAATTATTTGGACGAATTGGCAGTGATTGCCAGAATAATGACCCTAAATCAACATTAGTTTTTGAAGTCTTATTTGATTTGGTTGGGTTCGAGGCAGCTGGTGTCATATAATCTGTCTATGGGGTCCCAACGGTTTCACACTTATTCTCTGTTAGAGACTAAATTTAGAAGATTGCGTGTTGTATCACTCAACAACAAGCAGGTCCATTTAGTTTTAGTCCATTGATTGTTTACAGCTGATTATCACTTCTGTTTGGCTCCAATTTTGGCGGTTATGGTCTTAAATCAGCCCTCTGGTTTTCCATGGTTTTAAGCTATCGAACAATGTACAATACCTTCACTAGTGATAGTGTAGTCGTAAATTAGGAGGATTACAAAATATACAAGATGCTGGTATATATGCAGATCACTCAGATTGCTTTCATACCACTTGATTTCAAAATGACTCATTTACAAGACAATTTATATGATTCGTATAGCATTTATAGTGTCACTCCATATAATCACCACTAAACCTAATATATATTCATGTACCACATATACATTAACATGTGCATGCACTATGTATGAAGACAATATTCTTGACCTGTCTAGGAACAATTTTATGTTTCAATAACCCCTTAAACTTGTTACCCAAATTAATTCCTTAACTTGCAAAAAATCATCTTTGACGAGCCTTTCTTAAACCACTTTAATTTCTTCCAATGCTTTCCAAAAGTTCTTTCTCGTAGTTCTTGTGAATCGAAAAATTGCTCCATGTTAATCCAACTTGTATATTCCAACACTCTAAACCTTCAAACTGAAAATTATGATTCACATAATGCATCATGACAGACTTTTCAAGAAATTCATCAAAAGAATCTTTGCTTGCATAAATTTCCAAAATTTCCCTACCTGATTTGCAAATTTCCCCCCTGCATTTTTACAACATTTCTTCTGTCAATTTTTAAATCTTTACAGCTCTCCAATGTCAACATTTTCACCAATTATTTCAGTTTCTTTGACCATCTCCTTTTTTCACATTCATTTTTAAAACAAAATCCCTACAACTTTAGTATTTTTGTCAACAAAACTCCTATAGTACTTGCATGAATGCACCATGTATGAGGACAATATTCTAGAACTGTCTAGTAACAAGTTTATATTTCAACATGTTTCATCATATTCTTTGTTCTATATTGCTTAAGATCTGTTTCTGGTTCCTTGATTTAACTCATGTTGTTTGCTTACTAGGTTCATTCTTTATCTTTAGAGAGAATTGGGTGTAATTTGATCCGCTCTTCTGCATGGTGAGGAAGAACTGGACTTTAGCTGCTGGTTTTCCCCCTCAGGTTAGGAGTTCCTTCTCTTTTCAGAAGATACGTGACTAATGTAGTGGGTTCCTGAAAGTGGAAGACAAAGGCGGTGGAGCTTTCACGATGGTGGTACAACTCTGAGTTCAGTGACAGCTTTAACTCATGGTGTTGCCATGTGATAACTAAGGAATGTCACCCTTCAACGGGGTTCAGCCCATTGGATTTTATTTCACAAAATTAAAACCTGGACCAAAGAACAAATAAGCTATGATTCAGAATTTTCCAAAAACGTATGGCAGTGCGTAGGAGTCTCAGACTTTGCTGTTGGTGTGGAGGATTGTTGTGCGTGAGTAGAAACAGTGGAAGGGAGGATAACTTTTCACTCGATTGAAATTTGAGGATAGGTGAAAAGGGTAGTTCAGTCCAACCCAATCAGAATTATAAATTGAATTTAGCGGATTCACATTCTGGGCCTGGCTAAAATTTGCAAAAAGCCCAAACAACCTAAACCGCAGGGAATTAAAGGCCACGATTATGCTAAAAATAAGAAAATCCTGCCCCAAAAACCTAAAAACTTAAAAAGAATAAAACAGAAAATATAATAGTATCTTGTGATGGATGTAGGACAATTGTCCGATATCAGACCCTTCCACTTATGGAAAAACATGACCTCTAGTTTGCATCTAAATTTTGAAAACTTTAAAGCCAAAGAATAAGATATCTTGAACACTGATTTTATACTCATTTGTAGCCGCATTATGTAAAATATCTTCTCAGCAAATCTCATTCATATATATGATCACTGGTAAAGTTTTATTTGTATACTAAAATTCAATCAAGGCCAAATGCAAACAAACAAGACAATAAAGGAAAGAAAATACACCCTCAACCTCACTACATCATGGTGTTAAAAGGCGTCTCCTAGGGGTCAAGCGGCTCATGAATCGTAAGGCATAACCTCGCCTTGCTGACAGGCTCTAAAAGGCAAGTCCCTTAGTGAGGTGTCTCCTTTCAACCCAAGGTGTAGGCCTTGGACTCCTTGTCATGAAGGGGTCACCTTAGCCTTAATTTTTGTGCTTGGTTTTTTAAGCAGTGCAACATTTCCGTCTAGAGACACATTTCCGTCTAGAGATTTCACAATATCAAATAAATATTAGATGAAATTATGAATCTTTTGAGAATTTTAAGAAGGAACATCTATATACATTTCAATTGAAATATAAAACAATAAGCGCTTGAGTTTGTGACAACCCGGAAATTGGATTGTCCGAATTTAAGGTTTAAAAATTAGTTATTAATAAAATGAATTTTTATTAATAATATTATATCTTTGTGTTTATTAATCGTTCTAGAACCTATGATGATTATAATCTGAGGAGGATTACGGCTATGAAATTTGGGTGAGCGAGTAATAATTTTCAAGGCGAAATTTGTTGAAAGATTTGCGATAATATATTGTGAAAAGTTAAGTCAATAAAAGTTTTTCTCGAAAAACGTGCAGAAATCGGACGAAATAAAAATGACGAAAAGTACTGTTATGTACTATTCATTCGTTTAACTACGTTAGGGAAAAATGTGAAGGAAAACGCTTAACGTCAAAAAGTATTTTTCAGTTTTTCGGAGATCCGAATAATACGTAAAAGTTAAATCGAATGTGAAATATCCAAAAATATTTGGATTAGAGAATCATGATTTTAAAGCGTCGGACGAAACATGAAAGGCGGAAGGAAGTTTTCGTGAATAGTAAGGAGGTGTGAATAATGTAGCAGGAGGCGAAATGACTATTTTGCCCCTAGCTTAGAAAATCTATAAATAGGAAGCTTAATTTCATTTGTTTGGAATTTTGAAAATCCTCCAACATTTGAGAGAGAGAGAGAGAGTTCGGATGGGAGAAAGAAGAGGAAAAGGAGGAAAAGTTGCTCGTGAGCAAACTTTGTCCGACGGAAAGAGATTAAAGGAGAAAGGTAATCCGAAACCTTATCTCGTATAATTTTTCGATTAAGTTTATATGTTAAAAACATATCTTATTGAGAATAAGAGTAAGAATGTTAGGAATGATTTCATATGGTTGAAATCGTAAGAAAATGAAGAAAATAAAATTTGAAGTTTATGTAAAAATTTCTAAGTGTAAGATTTGTAATGAATTAGAGCGATACGAGTGAATCATATGAATGATTCGGTAAAATAAGTAAAGAATGGTGTGTTATAACATCAATTCCAAGAAAAAGTAAAATCGTAATCAAAATATCGATTAAAAATGAAGAAACGAGCGAAGAATCACGAAGAACACGCGAAGAACACGAAGAGCGTTGTTGATGAACAAATTTAAAACCATCGTAGGATAATTTGTTGTTGATGGACAAGTTTAAAACCATCGCGTATAAGTTAGTTGCTTATTGCTTGGTTAGGAGCGATAGAAGCGTTCATGAAGAAGCGGATTAAACTTAAGCTATAATGAAGTTATGATGAAAATTTAAGTAAAAAAAGGCGAGCGAGAATTAGAAAGTTAGTAAATGAACCCGAGCGTGTAGGGTTTCATAAGAATGTAAGAAGAGCGTAAAAAGCGTGAGTCGTGAACTCGAAAGCGAGCGAGTTCGAGTTCGGATGGCCGAATGCAGACGACGAAGAAGCGTTAATAACGTAAAATGAGCGAAGGGCGAAGATTAAGCCGATCGAATGGCACGTTAGCGGATTTAGAAGCGAAGTTACGTCAGGGGGTTGAAGTATGTAAGATAAGGAAGAGAATGACTTTGGAGCGACCTCGTTAGAGTTATAACGAATAAGTTATGAGATCGGAAATGTAGTCTCAAACCCAGTATAAACACTTAGAAAATTTTTCAAGAATTGGGGCTTGGCGCTGGCGCGCCAACCGTGCTTTATGGGTGGTGGCTGCGCGCTGAGGCCGGAGAAGCCGATTCTTTGGAGACTTGCGCTTGGCGCCGCCGCATGCGTGGCCAGTCGCGAGGAAAAGCCCGATAATGAGCTTTTAAGCGCTTTCAAAATCTGGGAGAAGTGTAACGAAGGCTAATAAAAGTGTAGTTATTTAAATGTAACACTTAAGCAAGTGAATTAAACCTTAGATGATGGTTGAGCGAAAAGATTAAATGAGATTAAAAAATGATGAATGTAAGCGGGTTACTGGGCCGATGTCAGGGGCCGAAGTAGGCGATAGTCGCGATAAGCGAGCGTGGGGGATTGCTATGGTGTGATTCCTTAGGCGTTGAGTGGCGAGGGTAATGAATAACATTTTGATGTTATGTCGTGGTAATGAGAGATAAGTGTAAAAGCGTATATAGGCGTGAAACCTTGGCGTAGTTCTGCGATCGGTCTTAGCATCTGACGAGCGGTATGACTTGACATTAAGAACGAGTAATGAGCGTGGGGTTCATGTAATGGATAACGAAAGTATTAAGTAAAATCTGAATGGTATCGAAAAGCGTAACGAGCGGTAATAAGATTAATGGAAGGCGATAGTGATTCGGATGGAGAATTTTAAAATGAAATATAAGCGTTAAACACTTTAGCAAGCGTGAAGGTTGAGTGTCATAAACAACTAAACGGATAGAACTACACCCCGAGTGTATTGGTTTGGTAGTAAGATAATGAAGATCGATGATTAAACCATGAATGGTAAAGAAGCTGAATTAAAGGCGATGTTAGCATGTGAATCCGAAGTTAATGATTAACTTGAATGATCGCTCTGAGTGTACAAAAGATTGTATGACTTAGGGGGTGTTTGATAAAAATTGAATAAATCTGAATCTGAATCTGAATCTGAATGAGCTGAATCTGAATGAAAAAAAGTTGTTTGATAATTGGCGTATACGAAATATCTCGAATAACGATATTTGAAGAGGAATAGTTTGGGTGCATTCGAGTATTGGGGTGTAAGAGTTCTCTTCACATATTCTATTCACACCTTGATAGCGAGATTTTCTGCCTATTGCTCATGTTAAAAAAGGGAAGTAGTATTATAATATAAAAATTGAAACAACAAGGTAAGCAACAACAGATTGTTGGGTAGAATAAATTACTTCTCTCTCTTTACTTCATTTAGTTCACGCCATTATTCCACCCATTCATTTGCACACGAAAAATAAAACTCATTCTGCAATTAGCAACTCCATCCCTAAACCAATTGAATTTTAAAGAGCAAAGGAGAAGCGATCGAAGTATATATCTTTTGGAAAAGAATTGATGTCTGAAGATCTAACCAAATTCAAATTTGTTATGCTCCATAATTACGAGAGACTCGTAGAAAAAGCGAACTTCATGGGAAAAGAAGTTGAGGAGCTTTAAACAATCTCACAGATAATAATTTACAAAATAATTTACAAGAGAAAGAAATCACGATCACTCTTGATTTCATTATGTTGTTGGAGGTGTAAAAGTAAAAGGTTATTAGGTTGTTCTTACGAGCGAGTAAGTTAGTAATATTTGGTGATTCGATTCGATAAAAGCAAGATCTATTCGGAGATTTATTTGTTTTGATCAAGCGGTCTTAATAACTTACTCATTCAGATTTAGAGCCATTAAGTCCCATTCAGAACCAATCAAGCGACCCCTTAGGCGATAAAGAATGAATCACGAGGTATGACATTTAGTTGTCGAGGAAGCCGTAAGGAATGAAATTGACTTAACGAACATTATAGTTTAATAGTTCGGATAAGTTAAAATAAGTTTAGGTTGTGGTACAATCGTAACCTTTGATGGTTGACATATGGGAAATTTGGGCTAAACAATTCCTTGAAGCGAATGTATATATAGGCGGCAACCGATCTAACTTTGTGATGTGATGGCGGTGTAGATGAAACGGAAACTTGTTTGTTGGTTGTTTGTGGAAACCACTCAGAGTACCGTATGGACTACTAAGCGAGAGACGTGATGTGTCTTTGAGTCTAGGAGAGTTATAAGAAGAAGATAAAAATGTAAATCATCAAAGATGATGATAGTATTAGTAAAGACATCTCAAGTATGTCATATGGCCGTAAGCCGGTAGTAAAGAAAGTTAGTCACGTAAACTTAGATTGCGAGGACGCGAACCCTAAGAAATAAAGTTAAGTAAACCGATGCGTAAATCAAGTATATGACTAATTGGTGTATGTGTTATTTCCTTATGTCTTTACATAGGAATTGGAATGAAGCGATTCGGCGTAAACTATAAAGTCATGTAGGTATGCGTAAAAGCAAGTTTCTAACCGTTCATATTTTAAATGAATGTTAGTTTTTTAAACTTCTTAGATGTTGAACTTGAGAAGTTTTGTCTAATCTTGAATGTGCGATATTTGTAAAGGTGGTAGAACGTATGAGGCCTTGTGCCTTACAATTTGAACACGCCGATATTTCATGATATGAGCATTACGTGGTTGAAGCTATTTAATATTAGAATATTCTGTTTATCATGAACCGTTATTATTAAGTACATGTGCTAATGATTACAGCAGACGAGAATGTATATGAAAAAGGTAGAAGAATGAAAGTATTTCAAAGTGAATGTGATTAATGTTTTAAAATGATAGGAATCGAATTATTCCTATTATTAAACCGCTTCATAACCTTTGTTCGGTTATTGAAGTCTTAAAAGAATGTTTAAATTCTTGAAGTTGTTTGTTATTCTTTATGACTTCTTTGAGCAATTGAATGCTCACACTTGCTTTAAATAAAAACATTTTTAGTGACGATGTTAGAAAGAACTTAAAGATCCGTAAAGATCAGTGGTAGGTATCCGGAAGAAGTGTCATTCAATATATGAATGTGCTTGAAGATCAAGCCAAGACTTGTAATGTAGAATAGTTTAATTGAACTATAGATTAGTTTAATGAACTGTTATGTATCCTTGGTGGCGGATAAAAGTCGCTCTTGTAAGATGTAAAGAATAATGTAATTATCCTTATTTGTAATGAACAAGGTTATAAGGTATTAGAACCTGTGATTTGAGAATGTATGTTGTTATATTTAGCTATATAATGATATATGTTTGTAAGAATGATGTACTCGTGACGCACGGAATCCGGGTGTAAAGATAGACCGGATTTCGGGGAGTGACAGAGTTGCAGACATAATATCTCATGTTTGTATTTGGGTACATATGCTAGTCTCTCTTTTTTACTGAATGTATTTAAATGTGACATTAATAATTTGTGTATCGAATGGTATTTCATAGTGTTAATCACTTTATTTTAGGCTTTAATGTATATAATTTTTTATGTTTAATGTATTTTTCAAGAAAAATATATATATTAAGAAAAGTAAAAGTAGAGGAAAGAGAGTAAAAAGTTCCAAATTTATCAAAGTGACCTCACAAGATTATATAAAGTGATGAGTAGTTTTATTTTTTTTATACTAATGGACCCCACTAAAAGACATATTTACCCTTCATTTTATGTACTTTATCACATCCTTTTGGAGACCAAAATATTTGTATATTTAGTCATCCTTTTGGGGACAAAACTAATATATATGTGTATATATATATATACATATATATAATTTACACTTTGAGGATGACATATCGCCATATACTGCGCCTATGTGGGCACCTTTATCGCCTAAGCATCCAAGTGGACAATCATTGCCACGCATCATGCACTACACAATTAGCCAATGTAAAGAAGATTCAACTTCTCAGTATCTCAACGTCTACGAAACAAAAAAAAAAGAGAGGAAAGGAGGTATGTTTCCCATACAAATTCCTCTCCTCCTGGAAGTTGAATCCCCAAGCGAGGCATAAGTATCAACACTAGGAATTAGTCACTTACAGAACTATAAGTCTACACATGTTTACCTTGTCACCATCATTTGTCAATCGCATAGCACAGTCAATCAATAACAGAATCAACTGAGAGCTCCCCTTGGAATCTACCATGGCAAACAAAGATAAGATAAAAACACAAAATCTAACGGGAAGAAAAGGTCACTTCAATAAAGTTCAAACCCACCTATAGAACACCTGGTGTAGGTAAATGCACTTAAACAATGACGGAGAGCATCACATATGTTCGCCAAAGCCCAGGAGGCTGCAATGCGCACCTGAAAATTATTTTTAAAATTTCTTTACCTGCTTAATTAGAAATCTATAATGTACATAGAAAATGGAGGAAAAAGAATGACCATCATCTAAGATACAAGTTGAAAGAATACCGAGACTAATGGACTAAAAGTGTTGATCTCTGCAGCATAGACAAATTTTTCAACGATCTCTGCACTAAATATGGTTTCAAATACTTCATAAATAATATGTTTGTTTGTGTCGAGAAGAATAACAGGAGGTGTGACAAATACCTTTTACAAATATGTGGGAAACATGCAATGACACCAATGGCACGACAAGCAGCTGACCTAACCGATGGAACCTCATCATTCAGTGCAGCATTGATCTCTGTGAAATCAGAAGTACAATGCAGGGAAGAATTGTTATTTACACATATGATATTAATATTTCAAAGTAAATGTTGGAACAAGACTTACACAACTAGTTAAAATGAAGTCCTGTTTCTCCTTTGGAAGAGATGAGAAAACAGAAGAAGTTATTCCTCTTGAAACAAGTAACTGATGCACTCCTTACCTTCCAGGGATAAGAAAAAGTGAATTAGAGCCATGCTGTAGTCAAACAACAAATTATTTCAACACATACTAAAATTCATAACAAAACCATACATCACTTGTCTAAAGACCACTTTTAAGCCAGAGCTATTGTAACAACAATGGCGTAAATGTCTGGCTACAACCGACAGTTGTGAAAGTGCCAATGCATTTGAAACCAATTAATGTAAATGAACTTGAAGAATAGATGAGAATGTGTAGAACAATTCAATGAAATTGAAAATAGAATGGTACCTCCAAAAGAAAAATAAATAGGACTACTTCAGATGAAATCTGCACAAAAAGGATCAATGCCTTCAAATAAGTTTAGTTCATTTTTTTTAGAAGGTGGCAAACTAGTAAAATAACAATATTGTGATCCAACAACATTTTAGTACTCTAGCAAAGCGACATTTTAAGCGAGTAAGCAGTAGTGTACAACATAGCTAATTGGCTGTATTAATTTAAAATAAATAAATCAGACAACATTTGAATACATCACTTAATAGGATCCATTAATACAATTCTTGTTCTTAATTCATATTAACCATCTCAACTGAATTCACAAAATTATAAACCCTCTTCAAAACAGTGTTATTATATTTAACACGGTATTTTTTACAACATTCATCCCACTTAGACATTCAACTCAAATGGAACTCTCTCCACATTAGATGACCCTACCATAGGGCTTTTCCAGGCTTTACTGGGGAAAAATTATCAATTCAAAATACTTGTCTAAAAAAGAATAGCATACATAACAAAGAAGCTAATCTCTTGGACTGGTTACTTTTTATTAATACCAAGTGAAAATAATCAAATAACTCCAGAGTAGAGCTGGCAAAATTAATGGTTAACCCATCAACCTGTCCAATGATTAAATGGGTAAAGTAATCCATTTATTTTAACAAATCATAAGTGGGTTAAGTTAAATGGATAATCCAAAAGATAAATGGGTTGGTGGGTAAAATTGTGGGTTACATGGGTAAATGACAAGCATAGTCTAGCGAGTTATGAAGAGACTGTTTACTCCCCACGCTTCTAACCATGAATCAAGTAGCCTGCGCCGTCATCATCACCAGCCACCTTGGGCGGCAGTGATGGTGCAGCCATGGCTAGCTGATGGTATGGTCAAAGGTGAAGTGACCAGCCATGTGGTTGTTGGCATGAGGAACTCCTTTTGGTTCCTATTATACAAATACATATAGATAGAGATAGACTAGATATATACACATTGATTTTTGGTTCATATATAATAAAAAGACTTTTAAGTTTTGTCTTCTTCTATTAAGCTTTTACTGCTTTACAATTTTGGATTTATTAATAATGACTATTATATACCAACTCTGTTTCAATGGAACAAAATTAGAAATACAATGAATGACTTTTGAGAACAAAAAACGCCATATTAAACTTCAAATTTGATATGACTCATAAAAGCTTAGCATTAAATAAATTTTATGATTAATAGTTTTTGTTATATACTATTACAATTATAATAATTGTATCCACTAAAATTAAATAAAGTTGCATCAATTTGAAGTTTAATATGTCGTCGTTTGACCTCAAAAGTCAACTTGTATCTCTAATTTTGGGCCCATATGATTATTGCTGCTTTTAGTTATCTAATAGCAAAAACATATTGATGACTCACAGTTATTACAATTTAATTATATCTTTTCATTTATTAATAAAAAATTTATAATAATTTGTCCAAAAATGAGGTCACTAATTGTATTGAAAAAATTGTAAAACTTAACTTTTAAATTTTATACGGGTTGATGGGTTCAACCCATATCCATTTAGATTAATCCACATTCAACCCATTTAAAACAATCCATTTATGACCCGACCCAACCCACCCATTAAACTTTATCCATTACCCACTAAATCAACCCATTTGCCACCTCTATTCCAGAGAGAGTAGTCCCTAAATGTCTACAACAAAATTAGTAGAATTATTAGATTAGTAATCAATAGCAATAAAAATAATCTAGCCACGGAAGTCAAAGAAACTTTGAGCAAAAGGTTAATTGTCTTCACCAACCATGGCTGAAGTGTGATGCAGAATCAAAGACATGTGACTATCAATTGTTATACACCACAACCTGCTTCCTGACCTGTGCGTTTCAGGTTCTTCTATGATTACAGAAGGTCTTTCTGACACATATGATGGAGCTGATGAAATTGTTTTATCTTCACACAATCAGATGTGAATGGGCTGTCAAGTACTTTATCATTACACAAATCTTCCATCCCTTTGAAACCGCTGATTGCGAAGACATTCATCTAAAACCTGTAAATGGGTCAATATTAGAAAATGGAAAGGGAGCCCACATGGGAGCACAATCATTTTTATTTTTATTTTTTGTGACATGTAATTTAATTTATACAAAGAAGCTACAAAAAGAAGGAGGAGAAACTGGTAAACATACAAAAACAAGAGTGAAAAATTTGCTTTTATAACCAATAAAAAATAGAAGAAGAAGAACTCGGATGAGGATAATTCCTCTCATATTCTTTAAGTTGTCATGAGGAGGTATAGGCTATGATTTTCCTACGTTGCAAGAATATCTAACCCTGCTGCGAAGCATCTCAATAATAATCCACCTACCACTAACAAACAAGATCTATTGAGCTCTTGGAAAAGCAGCAAAATTCTCAATAAACTCCAAAAATGGAAGTGTGTCACCGTCACTCTAGGGAAAGACTTGTTAAGCGAAAACAATAACACTCAACATCAAAGATTTCAATTTACAAGTTGAAAATTATACCCCTTCTAAATACCTTCTTTTTGCTCCCAACATTTCAAAGTATTTATCTCTGATTGGGTCATGACTAAAACACGCCAACATAGTGAAACATAGAGTTCCAAAACCTGCTACAATACTGGCAGTTAATCAACCAAGGGCCTCACCCTACCTAGCTTCCTTAGTCCCTGAAACTATAACAGTAATCAATTAAATATTCCCCCATATAAAAAGTGTATGAACATTAAGCCACAAATGGCACCGTTGCTACCAAGAAAGCCACAAGCATACCAAAGAAGTTGAATTTAGCAATGAAACAAAATAATAGCCTAGGAAGCATGGATACTTCTCGGAGGGCCACGAATCTGTATCAGACATAGATTAGCTTGGACATGCACCCGTGAGCTCCTCCTTTTTTTGTTTTTTTAAAGCCTGGACACGTTCGGACACATCGGGACTCACCAAGAACACTCGCTTCATATTTGAGTCATCGAGTGGCTGCCCAAATTCTTAGCTATTAAGTTTATTCCTTAATTATATGGCTTACATATTCGAGTCCTTGAGTGGCTGCCCAAATTCTTAAGTTTATTCCATATATGTTTGACTGCGGGCTGCCTAATGGGTATGTTATAAATGTGCATTTGAAATAGGCTGCATATTTGAGTGGCTAGCAGGCTGCATATTTCATCTTATTATAGTCTTGGTTAACATCAAATATTATTACAAATTTACAATGTTAACATTAATTTTATTCCATATATGTGATTAAATACATAGTTAGAATATATCTAGAATATTTGTATTCCCTATGTAATAGGTTTGATGAGTGGTTGACCCATGATTAGCTTCGCGATAGTTGGAGTAATCTGTGGGATTTCCAGCAATAATGGATTAGATTGTAATCCCATAATTATAGGGATATAATCTCATAATTATGGGGATTTGATTGTAATGCTTGATATTATAAAAGGAGATGACTCCTTGTATACAAACTTGGTATCAAAGCTTAGGCTCCATCCATTAGTGCTGTAACCAGACTCACTTCTTTACTCATCACCCCAAAACTTCTCATAACCACTTTAGCCAGCACTTAGCAAACAACCTTTGTTTTATTTTTTCTTTAAAATCAGACCCTTTCTCCCCCCTTCCATTGATGGTAAATATAAACCACCAGGGGGCTTAGTTTGAGTCTATGATATAGGTGAGTCATTCACCCTTTTTGAAGATCTCGCAATTTTTTTTTTGTTTCACCAACATGTCTACAACAGGAGAGAATAGTTCCACAAACACTAGTTTAAATACCAAAACTAGTACAGGAAGGCGAAATTCAGAAACACCAAACTTCCCTTTGAGTCTTGTTAAATTGGATAAAACAAATTAATTGTTGTGGGCACAACCTATTCTTTTGTCCATTGCCTCGGCAGATTGTACTGGATATCTTACGGGAGACGGGTGCAGATTGGTAGTGGCAGTGTGCATGGAGTTCTTTATTGGTTGGATAACCCTACCACAACACCTCTCTAGGCAAACCAAGCTTGTTCCAGTGTTGCTGTTCTTACTGAACTATAGAGATGGCACCGGCGTTTAGGACATCCTCCTAGTATTTTTCGTTTATGTTTTCTTGAACTTTTAAATAAGTATCCTACTGAGGATTTTTTTGTGCGACACATGTCCTTTCAAAACAAACTAGAACCAGTTATCCAATTTCTAATACTAAGAGTTCGAATCATTTTGATTTATTACACTGATGTTTGGTGGCCTTCTCCAATTTTATCTATATCTGGTTTTAAGTGGTTTGTGACCTTTATTGATGATTATAGTAGAGTTCCTTGGATTTACTTAATAAAACATAAAAGTGATGGTTTTAATTGATTTAGAGATTTCTTGAACATGGTTAGAACTCAGTTTAATGCATCGATTAAAGTTTTGAGGTCTAATAACGGTAGAGAATACACTGATTGAGATTTTGAAAATCTTCTAAAAGAACAAGGTATTCTTCATCAAACTAGTTGTGTGGACACCAACCTCAAAACGGAGTGGCTGAAAGAAAGAGCAGGCACCTTCAGCATATTGGAGTGAGGCTATCTCCACAGATGCCTATTTAATTAATCGCGTGCCATCAAGAGTTCTAAATAATAAGAGTCCAATCTCTATTCTTTTATTTGAATGTGCTTGTTTTGTTAGCAAAGGAAGAAGGAAGTCCCTAAAATTCAACCCATGGGGAACACTGCATAAGGGAGAGCATCCCCCACGCCCCCCCTCTCCAACACTAAGCCATTTCAAGGGCATTTTGGCACCGAAACTTCCGAAGCATTCAAAAAGGTATATAGCAAATTTGGAAAGGATGGAGAGGGAGTGAAACTCTCTTAGGGTCCCTAACTTGACCCCGAAGGCACTCCACTGCCAAGGTCGTATTCCTCCAAAGTTGGCCAAATTCCAAGCAAGTTAGGCAACAACTCAAACTTCCAAGCAACCGATTAGCACCATGAGCACAAGATGTGTGTCTAGGCTTCAAGAGTAATGTTCCTAGTGGGATCCAACTCTTTGAAGTAAAATGATGATATCACGCCTATTGCACCCAAAACATGTCATGAGTGATGTCACCTTTATTGCACCCAAAACAAGGATGATAACAAGCCTAGAAGATTGGTCCTCTCCAACTGCCCCCGGTTAAGTCGTTATGAAAAAGTACTGTCAGAAATAGCTACTTCAAGTAAACAAATTATCTCTCTAGCCTCCGACAATGGACAGAGGATTAGAGAGGTCGTTTGGAAGCGAGATTCGAGTGAATGTTTTAGATTGGCAGATGGAGCGTAGAGTGAAACGGACTTGAAAAGGTAGTATTTACTCTTAGAACTGATATTGTAGTCGCGGTTTATAAATGATAGTTTGGTCGTGTACTTGCGAAACAAGGGCACCCCTCATGAAGCCTATAAATACCCTCTTCTCATTTGTAAGGAGATTGGAAACTTGAAAACTTGAAGAACTTGACCTTCTCTCTCTAGAACTCACTGTCTCTCTCTATAATCATAAGCACCAAGCTACTAGTACCAAGGGACATACTACTAAGGGACATAGTACCAAGCTTTGGTTGGCTAGGTTCCATAGATTCCACAAGCCCAAGGGTCTTCTTTAAGGACTTAGCCCCAATGAAACTAAGTCCCCAATCACACCAAACCCACATACACATACACACACACACCACGACTCTAACACTAAGGTTATGCCTATATTGCCTTGAGGAGTTTAACTACGATCTCTTCTCTCGTCCAAGTCTTCGTCAATCCTGCAGCCTTTATGGAAACCCCAATCAATCAAAAAGAACTGACCGCATGATGGGAAGTGTAACGATATAAGAAAAAAAATTACTATATTGTGTCCAATATTTGTGAAGTTATTAAATGAGCAAAGATTAATAGCAACATTTGTTAGTTAATCTTGTTGTCTAATTGTGCTTAACATTTTTCGGGTACTTACAAAAAGTTTAACGAGAGTGATGAGCTTAAAAGTAGCGATGTCGGTTCCTTTGCGGTGACACTAAGAATACGAGACAGTTTGACCATGGAACCATCTACTAAAGTGACACTAGAAATAAGGGACAATATGAAAATGAGAGAGTATTAGGTGTAATTGTCATGTCATTAGTTGCCCCTGAATCTATTAGTGATGATGAGAGGTAGTGAGACAAGCACTAACATTACCTATCTGAATAAAAGTAACAATGGAAGTGGATGATAGCCATAGTTGTCACGGCGCCAAGGTGGGACGCGGCGGTAGTTGACTGCCAGGACGCCTAGGCGATAAGGCACCTACCATGGCGTCCGTATGGTCATGGCGTCCGTATGGCGACAAGTCGTTAACAATGTTCAATTTATACATTATTTATTTTATTTCAAAAGTATATTACACAATAAAATTTTATATACACTAAAATCCAAAACATAATAACTAACAAAGTCTCTACTTTGTTTTTAGTCATAGCTCGAGCAAAGCCATCAATTATGAAGTCTTTCCGTCTCCCTCACGAGCATTACTCTCATTCAAAGGAGTAGGGTCATGGATTGAGTCACTTGGGTAATTGAAAACATCAATGGGTTAAATGATTAAGTAAAAAATTACTTAATCACTTAACTTGAAGTCCATTACCAATCATGAGCCTTGGCCATTTTCGGCGTCGGCGTTGCCTTACCCTTGTCAGCCTTGATAGTCGTCGCGCTGAGACGACGCTATGGCGACGCCAGACAACTACGATGATGGCTATCGAGAAACCTGATACTGTGTGAAGGCAACATATTTTGTTGGGGTCATAATCACTGTCTTTTCCTCAGATGATGTAAGAACATAGGGTTATCCTCCATTCTCCGAACCAATAACAACATTTACAAATCGTTGTTGTCCCTAATTTTGAAGATGTCTACAAAAACATTGAACATGACCAAGCTCTCCACAATGGTTACAAGCTCTACCTAGTCCAGCCCCTCCATTGCTTTCTACCTTGTCCGACCCCTCATTGATATCTAAACTCTGACCCCTATTACTCCCTCTGCCTCCAAAATCACCTTCACCACGTATTCCGGAACAACCTCCATGAGCATTCACAGGGCCCATAAGACTCGTACATCTCCCATAGGAAGCAATTACTTAATGGAAGTATCAACAATAGGGGTACCTGCACGAGACATGTAAAACTCGGGCAAAAAGTATCTAAGATAGTATTGATGGCTGCTAAGTATCCGGGAGGCGAATAGTTTCAAACTCTGATCCAAAAGCACCTAGGAAACCCATAACTGTCAACTGCTCACGTTGGAGAGCAGTGAATTTAAATTCCTTGTATATCTTAAAATCAGTAATAAATTGTGTAAGCGTAAAAGTCCTAAGACCTTATAGAATCGAGTAAGATTATTCTATCCGAGTATAATACCGCCAAGTACTCCCATAATTCTTTGACGGTATTAATGAGTAACCAAATCAACAATTTGACTTTCCATGGAAATAAGCATATGATAAAGAATCCTGACATCAATTGTCTTCCATGGCTCATTGGAAACATTCCCCCTATTATCAGCTAATCACAGCCAACCCCAATCTTCTGTTACTGCGGATAATTATGAACTACTTCCAATTTCTTATTAGTAAGACAAGTTGATGAAATTAGTACTTCCGTAACATTCATTGACTGTCGAGAGTTAGATGTACTCTGGCTCACAATAGGCTCAGGTATTCCTGATATCTTGCTCGGAATCATCCTGTATTAAACTTTTCCAAACAACAAACTATGACAAAGGTTCACACCTAAACAGTAACCACATTTACCCAGTCCAAACGCCTCGTATATCCAATCACAAAGTAAATTCCATGAGGCAAAGAAAAATCAAAATTATGATATTAAACCAACGAAAAATTGCCACAATGCAAGTACTTCATATATATATACATATATCAAAGGAAAGCACATAACAAAACACCACAAAAAATCAATATTGCAGCTGGGAATAAAAAGACTTGATGTTGAAGAGGATCAAATTTCTGGCCTGATGAAGTGTCGTTAGTGTTCACGATGAACAGTGTCATTAGTGTTCATAATGAAGATTTTTTTTTTTTTGAAAAAAAGGGAGGAAGAATAAAATTAAAAAATACTCGGAAAAACTTAAAAAACCATGGTTGTGATACCATGTGAAGTAGAGAGGTTTATTCCATAATCATATCAAATACATAAGAGAGCTGAGCGACTAAGCCTTTTAGACTTAGATTCATGCTATACAAGGAAAGCACCCATTACTCCTACAATCATGCTCCTAGAATCCTCTAAAATCCCCAACAAGCCCTAAATAACCACTAAAAAAAGAACTAGAAAACCTATTCGAATTTGTACTACTTCAACAAGGAATATCTTAGTGAACAATATTTGTGAATATATCATGATGCAGGCTATTTTAGGTTTTTTTCCACCTGATAATCGTGGAATGGATAAAAAGAAATGACGTAGGACGGAAGCGTCCGGGGGGTAGATATCGTTCTACTGCAGACTACCACTTGAATAACCCTACAATCCACTAGGGGCCCTCAAATCCACAAGGAAAATTGTTTTGCAATCCACCAGAGAGAAATAAAACCCAATGAAAAATTTCTTTTTACGAATCAAATTATTGCCCACAAAAAACACATCTCTAGCACATACAAGCAAACAAAATCATTATCATATGGTGCCACAATTTTCCAAGTATACAACCCGGGGAAGTCTGATACTATTACAGAATTATACCACTTTAAATACCTCTCCACTTCATCGTGTCTATGCTATAAAATTACGGAAGAAATCTATAAGTCTGTCAACCTCAGATACCACTTTCAATATTTCTAAACATTTACAGGAGGGAGAAGATACAGAAATAATAAAAAATTTGAAGATTAATAAATCAAAAGTTTAAGATTTCATATTAGGTTGGGCACATGTCACCTTGATTGCAGCTGTAATGACTTTTCCTCAATTGCAGAAACAGAGTGTCCAGCATTACTCTTACTTGGCCCACGGCAACTTGAGGATAATTAAGACTCAAGAATCGAAAAACAATACAGGAAACTTGATCCCAACACACGGCCATGATATTTGGATAATTGTGTGCCACAGCTCTAAGTGCCTGCAATAAACAACATATGAAACAAAAAGGATACAACATCAAACAAGATATTCTGTAAATAGGATCCATTTAAGAAAATAAGGAAATAAATTATTCATATAGAGGGTAAAGGTTTGACTAGAGCATAAGAACTCAAATAACAAGTCAGTTATGGAAACTATAATCCAATCACACGCATCCGAGATGTTCAACAGTTCATGGAAAAAGAATGTTTCACTTGAATAACAACAAGGCTATACAATCATAATTACTTGTTGCAGACCTGAGACTGTTTTGTGACTTGTGGATATGTGCCCAATGAAGATATAAGTCTTATAAAGAATGTAAGATTGATTTCACGAAAAACTTTTTAACATCAATGCGACATTCCTCTCCTTATATAAATATTGTAAGGCATATATCTAAGTTCACCTAAATAAATAAAAACAAATGATAAGATAAGCAGATGCACAGTGGCCACAATTTGTTAGGCTTACTAAACAAACTATGATGTTCATGAACAGCTTGCTTGGGGATAGACCTGAGCTAGTTCATTATCAAAGCAAGTCTAGCTTGAACTTTCCAAGTCTCCGCGCGGATAAGCTAGTGAATGTAGAGCTAGTTAGAATAAATTAATATAATATACTCCCTCTGTTCCCAAATCAGTCTTCTAAGGTTATTTAATGCAAATTATGTTCATAGTTGTTATGGCGTCGCATAGGCGACGCCTTGAGACGCCGAGCTGCCTAGGCGGGCCGCCTTGGAAGCACTGACCCAACGGATATTTACCCATGGGCTAACCCATGACCCATCAAATAAAAAACAAGAGAAAACCCTTATCTACAGAAAAAATAGGAGAAGTCGATCGCGAAGAAGACCCATCGCGAACTAGGTCAGCTTCATCCTTTGCAGACCCACACCCATCGCGAACCTCCGACCAACTCCATCCATCGCCTTCGACTTCACGGCCCCGACTTCGCAGCCCATCGCAGCGAGAGGCGACGACACCTCCGACCGACCAACTCCATGCCTCCGACTAGCTCAAAGTTCGGCGACGACTCTCACAGGTTCTTCTTCTCTTCTCTTCTCCTCTGTTTCTGGACTTCCCCTTTTTTATCGACTAATTCTCTTCTCTTCTCCTTTGTTTCTTTTTTTTTCCCTAGTTTTTCTATGTATGGCTGTCATATGTATAGCGTATATAATTTTTTTACACTTGGCGTATGTGTGGCTGCAATATTAGGAGATAATTAATGTATATAATTTTTCAACTGATGACTAATATACATATGCCAAATGTCAATTTTCCACTGTAATCAATTTTCTACTGTAATATCATGTCTCTGATGTATGTATTTTAGGCAAGCTAATTTTAGGAATATATTGTGATTAAAGTTTAAAATGTTTACTGATTGTACTTTAAAATTTAAAATGTACACTGAGAGATGTACTTTAAAGTTTAATCAATTTTCCACTGTAATACCATATGCAAACTGATTGTACTTTAAAGTTTAAAATGTACAAAATTATATGAGAGGTGTTTATTGTTTACTCTTTTTTTGTTCACAAGTAAAAATTAAAATATGTCAATGACTCAATTGTGTCTAATATATTGTTTGTTTGATTGTATTTTGTAGAAACTAAAAAATAAAATGACAGAAAGTTCGGGAACCGATGGTTATGATATAACCAAGGACCCGAAAAGAAAAGCCAAATCAAATGACCCGGGTTAGAAATATGGATATTGGTCGGACATGAATAATAAGGATATAGTGCAATGTATCTTTTGTGGGAAGCAATGTTGTTCGGGAATCAAAACAACAACAGAAATTATGAGGGAGATGCAAGCGGCTTTGAATAGTAAAAAGAGTAACAAGCCACTTGAGCTAGATGTTGATGATGTAGTAGAAGTGCAAGAAGCACAATCATCTGCTCGTCCAAGCATGACTTCCAATACTTCTTCTAACACTATCCCAAGTTCTGGGACAACTTCTAAAAAGGAAGAATGTTGTATTTCAATTCCAAGTTCCACAACCAAAAGCTAAGACGGTTGAAGCACTTCTAAGGAAGACTCCCGAAGAAGTTGTAGAGGAGAGACATAGCAAGCGTTTGAGCCAAACGACTATTGAAAGTCGTTTGAAGACACCAGAGGAAAAGGAGAGAGTCCAAATGCACGTTGCCGACTTTTTCTACGAATGTGGCATACCATTCAATGCTGCAAATTCAAGGAGATTTTGAAGTAATGGTCGAGTCCATAGGGCAATATGGGCCGGGTTTCAAGCCTCCAACGTATCACGAGTTGAGGTTCCTTTACTTGAGAAGGCGAAAAAGAAGAAAACCGATGACTTAAAGAAGAAACATGAAGTTGCTTGGAAGGAATACGACGCTCACTCATATCGGATACATCGATGAGATAAGAGGGAAGACACTTATTGAATTTCCTTGTTAATAGTCCGGAGGGACTTATTTTCATGGGTTACATTGATGCCTCCAGTCGGTCTCAAGATGCCACTGATGTTGGCAAATCTACTTGATAGCAAGATCGAGGAAATTAGCCCCGAGTATGTTGTTCAGGTGGTTACAGACAATGCCTCTAATTACAAGGCAGCGGGGCATATACTAATGGAGAGGAGACATACTGTTGCTTTTGGACACCTTGTCGCGCCAACGCCTTGACCTTATGTTAGAGGACATAAACAAGTTGAAGCAATTCCAGCACACAATCACAAATGCAAGGAGAATTACAACATTCATTTATAGACATGGTCGTCTTCTTAGTGCGATGAGGGAGAAAACGAATGTGAGGGATCTTGTGAGACCCGCAGTTACTAGATTTGCTACAGTTTTCCTCACCTTGCAGAGTTCGTACAAAAATAAAAATGCATTGAGGCATTTGTTCATCAACGAGGATTGGTCAAAATCAAAGTTGTCGGCTACTGAAGCGGGGAAGAAAGTATGTGATACTGTTATTTCAACAACATTTTGACATACTATTGAGGATTGCATTAGGGCGTCACAGCCACTTCTTATAGTCTTGAGGATTGTTGATAGTGATGAGAAGCTTGCTAAGTTATTGCTGCGATGGAATGCGCGAAGAAAAAAAATCAAAGATGAATTTGATAACAAACAAAGACTATATAAGAAGGTGATTGAAATTGTTGAGCGGCGATGGGAAAATCAAATGGAGCAAAAATTATATGGGGCTGCTTTGTTTCTCAATCCGGGCAAGTACTTTGATATCAAAGAGGAACGTCAATTATTTGCTAATGCTTTACGAGATGACTTCAATGACGTTCTTGCAAAGATGGTGCCCGAGTTAGATTTGCTAGACAAGATAAGCAATCTAGCCGACAACTATGATGCTTCTCGAGATACTTTTGCAAGAGAAATGGTGATTAGGCAACGGAAAATAAAGAATCCTCGTACGTATATTAAAATATATATAAATATATAAAAGCTAAATTATAATTTATAGACATTCTTCCTTTCCTCCCTTTAAAAATATTTATATTTCTTTTAAATGTTTGCTAGTTGATTGGTGAAATGCTTTTGGAGTGCGGGCTATTGAGTTATCCTCGTTTGCAAAAAGAATTCTAGGCCCCTGTTGTTCTTCCGGTTGCGAGTGCAATTGAAGTACATTTGAGTTTGTAAGCACTTTCTATTGTTAGTTCAAATTTCAAAAGTAATAAATCATTTACTATTATTAAAATTTTATCATTAATATTATTATTTTTTGTTCTATTTATTTTAGATTCATACGAAGAAGAGGAATAGATTGGAACACAAACGATTGAGTGACTTGGTGTATATCCAATACAATCGAAAGATCGACTCAAGGTTCCAAAAGAGACGTGAACTTGGCAATAATTTTGATCCATTAGTCATTAATGACTTTGAATGGGGTAATGAATGGATCGATAATGATGCCGATGTTGTTCATCCCGGGGATCTTACATGTAATGATGTGGATCGAGCAACGGCATGCATCCAACACGCTTGAGGGTCGCAATCTTTCAAAGAGTGCTCGTCTTAATACTAGTAATAATCTCTACGCGTACTCTCGGCGTGGTGGTGGTTCAACTTCAAGGAAATCAAGGTTGATGGATTCGGACTTCAGATAATGAAGTTGATGAAGAAGAGAGAATTCAAATGATGATGAAGATGTGGAGGATGATTTTGGAGAAAGACCACCACCCACGCCTTTGAATGAGAGTAGTTCTCGGAGAAGAGATGGAGATGACCTTTTCTATGATGATTTTGATTGAGCGATGTTTCTAGACTAGTGTAGAGAGTCTAGACATTATTTCGCTTCTTCTTTATGGTGGTGTTTTATTAATTATTAGACTACATATTTGTGATGGTTGGTTGCAACTTTATTTTCTATGTGGTGTTTGTTGAATTCTTCATTTCTTTTTCAATATTTGTTTAATATTAAGTATTTTGTTTTTGGATTGTTATTGTCAAGTATTTACATAATTATGCCTTTAATGTTATTCCATAGTGTTATGTTTTGAGTTTTAATGTATATGAAATTTTATTGTCAGTATACTTGTTAAGTAAAATAAATAAAATATAAATTGCACATTATAAACGACTTGTCGCCTTACGGACGCCATCTGTACTTTCAAAATGCATTTTACACACACAATACCCTATTTTACTTGCATAATGTACCTTACTTACATTATGAATCCCTATTTAAAAAATTTCTATTTCTTTTCAAAGAGGATATTTATTTTAGCACCGCAAAACAAAAATAATGCCAAAAGAATACTTAATATAAATTGAGGGAGTAATACTATTCTTAGAATCAGTATTTTTCTGATAAATTTTAATGCATGATTATATAAGTTTTTATATGTATATTTACTTAAATGTGTCAAATCCCAACCAACCCAAATCCCCATTTTTCTGAAATTTGCCGAAACATCAAACCTAAATCCTTGCTTCTAAGCAAGTTTCAGTTATAAAATGCCGAATGGGGATATCTTGGTGGTTGCAAAAACCACCCCAACTACCACATGTTTTGTTGTAAATCCCACATTCACCAAGTTCCCAAATTTCACCCCAGAAAAATAAATAAATAAATAAACTTCAAGTTTAGGCTATAAAACCAAGACATAAGGCCTGCAGTCAACAACAGTTGTAGACTCATAACCTGTAAGCCAATGTTCCCCGACCAGGTGGCATGTCTACACAAACAATAAGATGGACCCCGGCTAATGGAGAAGAAAACCAAAAAAAATTGGATTCTGAAACATAAAATACTGCCCAACATGGAATGGACTGAACCCAGATATTTTATCCAAGTCTCCATATCAATAAAATTTATTCAAGTGTGCAAAGAATTGCATGTATACCACCAGGGAGTCATATGGTGACCGCATAACATTTCAAGATAAATGCAAATTATGCATATGCATCAGTAACTCATTAATGGATTATTGATTGTTCACGAGAAAACTTTAACACCAATATTACCTGCAGCACCTCAAAGCTAATAGTGGAGCTTGTTACTGGTTCCGAATGGCGAAATAAGGTAGAAAGAACACCTGACCTCATTTGGTACTCTGGAAACCCTGGAGAAAGTCTTCTTATGAACTTTTAATGAAATATTAAACAATGTAATGTGTACAAAAATTTAAATGGATATATACATACACCTGTGTAAACATTTATGATAAGAATATTCTATGTTCACATAAGATTTTGCAAAAACCAGTTGCAACGAAAGCCCTATAAAATTTCAGCTTCAATGGGTTGACAAAGTATATCAGTTCTTCATATTTAGACAAAAGAAGAAAATTTTATTAACTACGAAGGAAGAGATTACAACGCAATAAAGCAACCCAAATGAGGGGGAAAAAAGGCATTAGTGAAATGGCCTGCCAATCCCCGCAAGGATCTCAAACAAAGAAATTACTCGGAAAGCTCCAAATCCATGAGCCCAAAGAAAAGCGAAGAAAAATAGAAAAAGAAAAAGACATTCTAGGCAAAGTAAATCAATATTCATTGCCCAGTAACAAAACTTCTACCATTCCTCTAAATCGGAACACCCACAGAACCATAAAAGAAACTGTAATTCTCCAATCCTTGTTACTGCCAACACCCTCAATCTGCAAAAGAAAAAGAACAAAAAACACCACAACCTCAAAGCCAACGAACAGTGAAGAATCACATGAAAACATAGTTGCCACGATGCCACGTCGAGTCATGACGGTAGCCGACTGCGAGGACGCCTAGGCGACAAAGCGACCATCATGACGTCCGTATGGTGATAAGTCGTTTACAATGTGCAATTTATATATTATTTATTTTACTTAACAAGTATATTGGCAATAAAATTTCATATACATTAAAACCCAAAACATAACACTATGGATTAACATTAAAAATACAATTATGTAAATACTTAGCAATAACAATCCAAAAATAAAGCAGATAAATTGTACCACTATAAACCAAATCAAGTAGATAAATGTTACATATCAATGAATAAAATGTAAAGAGTACATATATAAAATATAAATAAATACATATATATATATAACCAACAATCTAGGATAAGGATAATGGGAATAAAAAAGAAGCAGCAGCCAACGGAAAGAAAAAGAAAGCAATACGCACTTTACATATTTATACATTAAAGAAACCACTTCGGAGTCGCGCAAGCAGCCAAGGAGAAGAAAAAAAAAAGATGAAATACCTGCCGATCAAAATCGCAAACAGCGTCGCCGTCACCGGAAGTCTCTCTCGCTCTCAGTCTCTCTCTCGGAGTCTCAGTTACTTTCAGTTACTTTCACAGTCTTGATCTTCTTCTAAGTTCTATTGCGATGCTACTGCGATGCGATTATGCGAATCGACTTCGAGTTTGACTACAACTAGTTCTACTGCGTTGCTACATTGTTTTACATTTTTTTAAAACCTAGTTGACATTTGGGTCGATCCGGAGTGGCCAAGTCGCTCAATCTGCCTGAAAGTCGTCAAAGTCGATGTCGAGTCGTCTATGACAACGACTGCCTTTGCTAGGCGGTCGACTTTCAACCCAAGACCAAGTCGCCTTGGCTGCCTCTTACCGACTAGACACCTTGGTGTCTCTTAGACGACGCCTGAACAACTATACATGAGAATGAGAATTACTTTTCTGCATACACATAATACACGTCTAGTGACAAAAATTTGACATGTATATATGCCTATAACACATGTTATTAGTATTAAAACAGATCAAGGTCAAAGACCACACAAAACCATAATTTCAAGAGAACCTTCGATTTCAAATAGAAGAAGGTAGACGGAAAATGACGGATTACAAGATAACTGAGTAAGTGAAAATAAACCAACAAGTGAAGACTCACAAGGAAACAAAACACCAAACATGCCTATATAAGGATTGAGAATCTTCTTTCTAACTCTAAAAGTGTCGATAGATATTATTGAGGAACGGACGAATCAATCATATAGAACTGAATAAGAAGCTGTATGAAAATAATAAACATAGAAAGAAAGAGAGAGATTCATATTCCTCCTTATCATTTAAATTGTAAAAAAAGGTGGGAATTCCAACAAATTGTATTGCCCTCCAACAAATAGAAGCTCAAAAAGGAGAATTATGCCTATGAAAGAGATAATAAAGACGATGCAAAACAAAAGAGAAATATCTCAAATCCATATATCCTCCCTAAATGCAATTGGGAGATGAACATGGATTATAAAAGAATTATGCCATTGGGAGATGAACTTCTAACGACTAGAATGAGTAACAGCGTGATTTGGATTCGAATACCACCTATTTTGTTAAAGTCTAGACTTGTTTCTAGTCACCTGATGCTAAAGAGAGTCGGGTTTCAAACGAAAGCCTCATCGTTATTAGCCTACCAAATATAGGTTTTTAGATACCATGTTCCAAAAACCTAAATCGCCATCCTCTCTAGGACAACAAACATTATCCCAATCCTCATTGAAACTAGCGCATGCGCTTAAACGACCCCCATTGTGATCTTGAACAACGAAACCAGTCCACCAATTCTCATTGAAACTTGCACATGCACTTAAGTGACCCCCATCGCGATCATGAACAAAAAAAAATAATAAATAGGGATATTCGCTAGGAATGAGTGTTATCTTCACACCCTGAGTGAAGTTAGCCTATTTACAATAATTAAGTCTCCTACTCACTACTCTACTATGGGATTAAAAAAGATTGACAGCTCTGCTTTTTTTACCCCACCCCCTCTCCACAACACACAAAAGAAACACTATACAAGTCATGATTAAAGATTCAACCTCACAACCAACAAAAAAAAGAAAGCATAGGAAGCAACATCCTCGTCAATATTAACCCTAGTACGGATACACCTTATGAGATTAATTTTCATACTTGAGGTAGCCTAAAAAATATGCAACAAATCTTAAAACTTTCAACACCCTCATTGAAAAAGTTATGCAATTACTAATGGACAGCACACGGGAGTATTAGTAGATTACATTATATTACCATATTTGATTAAATTTACAGTAATTCAAAATTTCAGTTACGTAATAATAACTCATATTACATAATAATTTTAGATATTGTAGTATATAGTAATTAGGAGTATATCACTTCTTGAACTAGGCTTCGTAGTTATATATAATTAAAGGTTTGTATTTCCTTTATAAAGTGATGTAATCCCCCATCAATTAGAGTTGAATGTGAATTTGAAAATTGAGGCTTTGTACCTTTGTGGGCATCCATCATGGTTCTCTTATATCCCTTCCCTAATCCTTATAAATTGTCCCCTTCATCAAATTGATATCAGAGCCTAATCTCAGCCTTAACCGTACCTGTTGTCATATCAGAACCGACTATCACAATTACCTTCACAACATCACCATTGAACCAGCCCCTTGCCTCATGTGTTACAGACGTCACTGCTTCACTTGAACCACACAAATCTTCATCACAAATCCAATATCAGCATCAACAAGTCACATCCGCACGACCAAAACCGCATAGAACCAACAATTTGCAAACCAAAAAAGAAAAGAAAATAACCATTGCCTTCCACCATGATGCAGTTCATCATCGAAAAAAACCCACCCGGCCTTGTTGCTCAACACCAAATCACACCCCTCTGCCTTGACCCACTATCCAATTGCCTATAACCAAAGTCTTCAAAAATAAAAATAAAAAGAGGAGGCGATTGACCAACGCTGATCCCATCGTAGCGTATGTCATCTCCTGCCGACAAGGCGACAACTATCAACAATTATAAACCAGACCAAACCCTCCCATCCATCTCTCACAATTGCCATCATTGAGCCCCATCAGTGCCGCCACTGAACCACCTATGACTATATCCCTCATCTTCCCTCATCACGACTCTTGTGTTGCATGCAGCCAATGACGTGACCCATCTCATTTCTTCCATATATCGTGACAAAATTGCAATTAGGACCCGCTTAGTTAATATAAATATGCCCCTGAACTTTAAGTATTTATAGATGTACTCATTTTTATTTCTTTCAGTAAGATTTGCATTGAAAAATAATATTAACCCTGAAGAAAAATATATATATAACTTATGTGAGAAGAGACGAGAGGAGTTTGTAAAGCCTTTACCCTAATCAGGTAGGCAATTGATACATATACTAAATGCAAAAGGTTACAACCGTCTTAAATACCCTCTAGTATAAAACCCATTAATACATAAGTAATTTATATAATCAACACTCTCCCACAAGTCAGCATAGATATTAGTCATGCCCAACTAGTTACATAAATAGTCAATCTGTCTCCCACCAAACGCTTTTGTGAAAATATTTGTTAGTTGTTCACCGGTTCTAACATAATTAGTAACAATGAGTTTATGCTGCATCTTTTCACGAACGAAGTGAATCTACCTCAATATGCTTTGTCCTCACATGAAAGACCGGATTTGAAGCTATATGAATGCCTGGCTCATTATCACACCACAATTGCATAGGCGAAGACATCCCAAAACAAATCTAAGCTAAAAGATGGCATACCAACATCAGCTCACATGTGGCTTGTGCCATAGCCCTGTACTCTAATTCAACACTTGAACGAGCCATAGTTAACATGACGCCATGGCGAGACGTGGTAGTTGAGTCAATCTGTCTCCCACCAAACGCTTTTGTGAAAATATTTGTTAGTTGTTCACGGTTCTAACATAATTAGTAACAATGAGTTTATGCTGCATCTTTTCACCGCTAGGATGCCTAAGCGATTCCGACCTTCCAAACTGCCCAATTGTTCCTCTCTGTTGCTTTGTTCTAAATGAGCCTTTGTCATAGTTGGAGAGAGCCCCCTAGCATTGCCAAACCCTAGGTGGCCATTTTCGATACATAGCCAATTTATTGTTGTCTTGTCTCATTCACCTGGAATCTTGTCGAAGGTTCAAAATGAAGCAAGAAGACATCGTTGGGGCACTTCACCTAGGGATGAGCCCTAGGGCTAGGGTGGTCAAACCCCGTAACTTAGACAATTTTACGCCTTTTCATTCCGGTTCTCAATCAATGCTAGGGTTCTAGTGGTATTGCATTGTTCAGGTCATCCAGACTGTACACTAAAAAAATTACCGAAATCTATTCAACATAAATGGGGTAAATTTTCAGTAAAATTAGCCTCCATTTTTAGTTACCACACTTGATAATCCTAATAGACTATAACAGTTATCACCGACTATATAGTTTGACAATAAAATACCTGGTAGAAGAGTCAAGTATATCATAACAAAACATGTGGGATTATGACTGTAAAACTCTTTGTAGAATAATTTCAACAAGCGCTAATATACAATATAAGATCCAAGACTCTCTTATGGAACAAAATACAAAAAGAAAAGAAAAAAAAGTCAAAATATCTAGTATTCCAAAGCTTGGTGTTTAAAAAAAATCCTTACCTGTTGATAGCTCTGCTAGAAACATTTCGTTCACCTTTGAGGAGGAAGGTGAGACAGACAAAGTGACAGTCAAGCAAGTAATAGCAACAGCCTGTAAAAAGACAAAAGTATAATCATTATGTGGTGGGGGAAAATATGAAACTTTAAGGGGAAGGTTGGGGGACTAGAAAACACTTTTTGATAGTGATTAATTTCCCACACTAATTCAAACTCTCAGAAGTAGGATAATAACAATGACACTGGTTTTGAACTACAGGAATCCTATTAACATGCAATATTGTTTGTGTGTGCAGCTTTAGAAAGGTTACTATAACTACAACACTTCATTAAGTTTATTACAGCAAAAAAAAGTATTGCATAAAGATTATACCGGCTATTGTAGGACTAGGTGATATGAAGAGAGGATCTCCTTTTTAATTGAGATATTTCAATCTTAATTACCCTTTTCACTGGAAGAAGCACCCAGCACTTTCTTGAATGGAACAAATGGTGCAAACCATTACTAGGTGGATCCCTGAAAAGTTGTCTCTTAGGGATGAAACAATTCATAGAATTTGAAGAACATGAAGTAAACAAAGGTAACCAAGGCAAGGGCCCAAATATCCTATCAAGGGAACCCCTTCCCAACTTCGAATCAGATAAAATTGAAAGTTCTTCCAAGAACTTCACGAAATTCACCACAGTTTTGAAGTGAAAATGGTCAAAGGTCTTCTGAAAAATATGAAGCAAGGGTGGGCCTACCTCCTACTGCACTACACACGGGGTGCGGGGTATGGCGTGTGTGCCCGGGATGCGGCACCAACCGTGTCCTGAATTTTGCTTCACAGGTGCGTTACGGTGCGCCTAAGGGGTGCAACGGTGGCATGATTTGTAATTATGAAAATAAAAGAGTGGGGGAAGAGAAAAGCCTGATCCGCACATAACAGAAGGGGAACTTACCTTTTAGAGAACGATCTGATCGAGAGGAAGAGAAGAGGTGACACAATTTTAGTAACAAAGTGCTTTTGTTTTGGCGTGAATGACAGTAAGATGGACGAGCTAAATGGCTAAGTCAGATTTTTTTAGCTGAATGACTGAATGAAGTAAAAAATTATTAAAAAAATTAAAAAATTAAAAAAAAATATTAACTATTATATTAAGAAATATTAAATAAATTTATAACAATTTTGAATTTTTTCAGAGGGGTAAAATAATAAAGTTTTGTCATTATAGGTCAATTATCAAACAACTTTTTTCATTCAGATGCAGATTAAACTCATTCAAATTTAGATTCAGCTCATTCAGATTTAGATTCATTCAATTTTTATCAAACACCCCTTTACTTCTCCTCTTCTCTTCTTCTCTCCTCTTTTTTCTCAGTTGCTCTTCCCTTTTTTCTTCGCCAGTGACGTTATTGCTGCCTTTCCTTCTCTTTTTTTTTTCTTGCTGCTTGCTGAATGCTGGCTGGGTGGGTGTCAGTTGGGTTATACTTGTACTTTGTCTTTTTTTAATGTCTAAGTTTTGATTATATTATGTTTTTTAATGTGTATGCTACAATGCCGTTTATGCTAATTAACTGATTAAGTGATTCCTTTGTAACTATATTTATTATCAATTGGACAATTATTTTTTGAAAAAGTTATCTTTAAATGATTCTTGAAAAAGATTCCTTCAAAAGATTTTCAGTAAATGGCATTAATAGTTAATTAAATGTGCGGCAAATGAAAAATTCAAATTGGCAATAATAAATGTGCTATTTCTATTTTTTCAGTTTGTATTAAATGGAAATAATAGTTAATTAAATGTGTTGCAAATGGGAAATTCAAATTTGCATCAAGTATTTAATATTGTGAATGTTTTTATCAAGTATGAAGTATACAATATATACAATATATATAAAGTATGTGTCGTATCCCCGCCACACCCGAATTCACATTTTTTCAAATTTGCCAAACACTCTTATCCCCGTATCGCACGCCCAAATCCCCGCAGCTAAATCCTTGCTTCATAGGCTATGTTTAATAAATCTGAGAATTAAGATCTGAATGATTATGATGTCTTAATAAATTAGATCATTTGAATGGTTATGAGGCCTGAATCTAAAAAATTATTTGATAACTAAAAAATAAGTTGTCTCGACACTATTTTACTATTTTAAAGGGTAAAATTTTATTTAATAATTTTAAATATTCAATTTAATAAAAATGAGTGCATAATATTGTTGAATATATTTGTATAAAAAAATTATCAAAAAAATTTCATTAAGAGGTACCTCTTAATTATTAAGATTTTATTTTCTGTCTTACCGATTAAGAGACATTTAGAGGTAACAAAAACAAACAAACAACATCATGCCTCTTAGCGAATAAGAGACAGTTCATTAAGAGACAATCAGATGTAAACAAACAACACCTTAGGTAGTGTTTGATAAAATTGAGTGTTAAGACATGAACAGTTTAGACAGCTGAATAATATAGAGCCTCTGTCCAGAATTGTGTCTGAATGAAAAAATGTTGTTAGATAATTAATTTTTCTAAAATGTCTGAAAAACAGTATTTTACCATTTTAACCCTCTAAATAATTTTTCTAAAACTATTAATATTTTTCTATATTTGTAGTTGTTTGATATTCTTTCTATATTAGTAGTAAACTATTAATTCTCTCTCACACACAAAACTCTATTATTTACTTCGATTTACCATTTACATACCATAATGAAGCATCAAACACCACCTCTTGATTCTAAATTCCCACTCCATAGTATATAATACCACTTAAAAAAACCAAAAAAAAAACCACCAGTTGTTTGACTTTGTTGGAGCAGCTTATATTGCTTGCAACAGTAAATCTGTAATCTTTGATCAAACAAACAATATGCCTCAACCACTTCCTTAGCAGTTTACTTGCTCAGTTCCTCAAATCACTTCACTCTCCATTCCCCTCACTAGTCACCATGCCCAAATTACTCCATTCCGACTTCTCTCTCCTCTCATTTCTCACTTTAATTATCTTCTCAACTGCCCCATCCCATCAAAATCAACAAATTCAGCAAGATGAAGACACGCCCATAACTCGATTCCAACAATACCTCAGAATCAACACAGCCCACCCAACCCCAGACTACACTTCCGCTGTTACATTCCTCACCAAACTAGCCCAATCAATCCCTAATATCAAAATCCAAACCCTCTCTCTTTCTTCCCCAGATTACAAACCCCTTCTCCTCAATCTGCCAAGCTCCAATCCTTCTCTCCCCTCCGTTCTCTTCAATTCCCACCTCGATTCTGTCCCCGCCGAGCCAGAAAAGTGGATCCACTTGATCCACCTTCGCATTCTCCGTTCTCTTCCAATCGATGGTCGCGTGAAGGGAGAGAAAATCAGTAGGCTAAAATTGTATGGGGGATAAAGGAAGGATTTTGTAATATTGTTGAGGTTATTTTTGTCCAAGAAAAATAAAATTCGCTCAGATGCTTCTCTGAATGGTATAGAATTATTTTTGAATCTTATCGATCAAGAGGTATTAAAAGGCTTAAAATTTTTTACCAAACAAGTTGTGCCTATGACCGAATCAGAGGCACATCTATTTAGAGGCATTAAGACCCAAATAAACACCACCTCAGTCTGAAAGGTTAGTGACCTAAAGATTTTAGCACTCATGAAAGGTGCACAAGGATACGAGAGTGAATATGGCAAGTGAAAAGGAAAAATACTACGATAGTCTGAGTGCTCTAACTAGTACTAATAAATAGCACTAAAAAATTCTATGATAAAATCAGAAAAAATTATTAGAAAAGAGAGTGGGAATAAACCGCAGATGGAGGACAAGAAGTTCGTCTAATAAGAAATATAATAAAAAACCATATTGGCGTGAATGGAGAACAGCTCGCCAATCCCTATGTAAATATATTAAAGAAGTTTCTTGAAATGCTCTCATGGTAAATTCTCAAAGACATGCATATAGAACAATCTATCCAAATGTAAACCAACATTTGTCGACCTCCAACAAAAACATCCTTACATTTCTCCATCCATAGTCCATACACCCTGCAAAATGGCGTAACAAGAGCAGCTCCAAAAATCCTTAGATCCATCCTCTAAACCCCCACAAACTGAAGAACTGCAGAGATGCATGTTCTCCATATCAGAAGGACAAACCCAAAATTCACTCACCATACCAAACAAGAAGCACCACAACCGCCAAATCATCCAAGAAATGGATAAGTAAATGAGTATGATTCTTACTACATACACATGACCCACACTTGTGTAGGGTCTATGCGTCTGACAATTGTCACTGGTTTTAAGTCCAAAAGCAGCCAAAGACCACACAAAAGACTAATCTTAGAGGGAGGCAGTGATTCTTTGATTTCCAAATAAAGATGCTGAAGGAAAGTGGAGTCGGGATGATGGCCAAGTATAAGAAAAACAACAGACAAGACAACTTCCCTTGGAAATAAAGTGATCAAATACATTTCTACCCAAGGGTCAAGAACTATGACTGAATTGAGGAGCTTAGGGAGGTCCTATGCCCCCTTATCATTAATGTGAAAGAGGGGATACTAGACAAAGAAGGCCTAACCCAAACATCCTTTTAAAATGAATTTTCATGTCATTTTTGTAATAACTTGGGTCAAGTCCTAATGTTCAATCTATTGTCTCATTAGTATCTTGGGTCATATTAGGCTCACCCTAAGTCATGACTAAAGGCGCTATTGATAATTAATTTGGTGTCTTATATACATATTAAATTATCCAATATGAGACCAAAGGTGATATCCTAGTGGGAAGGTTTCTCCCTTTACAGTGCAAGGCCACATGTTCGAGTCTACCTATACTCCTATAGCAAGAAATCAAAATCAATAGGCACTACAAATTGAAGATAAGTTCCCTAAGTTCTTCCCTAGTTCCCCTCCTAGACGCTTCACCGTCTGCACCCCCCCTAGAGGCCTCGAGGATGCAATGTATTCCTAGAATTGAATGGTAATAGTATAAGCTAAAAGAAAATATATTAACCCTCATGTTCCGATGTCCCCGATGTGGGACAAGGGAGTTACAAACTCCCCACTAAAATACCTGACGTCCCCATCAGTCCAAACACATAGCCCAAAATATTTGACTCCCTAGCTAATTTGGATAATACCAACGACTTTTGTGTCCCGACCCTTGATCATTTGTCCTCAATTCTTAGCTCACCAAGAGCTAAGCTAGTTCATTATGTAAAGGTGCCAAACATGTGCTCATATTTTTGACTCGTGTGACAAAATTTTCGGCCTGAATGCACATATCATAAACATTATGTGACCAACTTTCTAATTTATCTTGCCAAAAGTTGTTGACCATTTCGCCAAAATTCTAGGTATTTTCTAATATGGATACCCCAAACTACCTTAGTACATACGATAATGAAAAATTTGTAGAGCCCACCCTATATTAGGGTTAATTGTGGGATAAATCTATCAATTTTGCTCTCCTTAAAGTATTCACCATCTAAAGTGACAACATAAATTTGATCAGATACAAATGGTTTTATATTAACTTTACGCTAATAGATATTCATATCTGTATAAACTATACTTGACCAAAAAAATATAATAAGAAAATATAACATAATAAGTATAGTTTCATGAACTATAAAGTCATTTCAGATTATATGTCGGAACTTAAATTATGTAATTAATTATTATTCAACTCAACGCATTAGTTTTGTTAGAGTTTAAATATTATATCAATTACTACTACCTCCATTCGAGAGACTCTGGAGAGAAAGAGTCTCTCCTCTTTTAATGAAAGGAATTGATATTTTCGTAATCAAAAGTGATAGTTTCACAATGTGAATGGTAAATGGGCTCCACACTCATGTGAGAGGGATCTTGTGGATATATCAAATTTTACTTTTGCAAAATAACAATTCCCTTGATGAATATTAAAGTCTCCAATAGACACATTTAGACATAATTTTTTTATAGTAATATATTGAAGTCTTTAAAGTTTAAATGTTTAATGCTCAAAAAGGATTATTATGTCTAAATTCGTAATATACAAATTACAAACTAAGTATTTATAAAAACAAGTCGACAACAAATAAAAATTCTCTTTTCTGACAAAGCTATAATAATATTTAAATTGTTTGCAGAAAAAAATTTACAAATTATACTTTCATTTTTATAAATATAAAATAAAACAATATTTATACTGGTATGAGTTGTTAATTTTGGAGGTTAAGTGCAGATTGTAGCAATTTTGAGACCTAAATATTGTTTAAAGATTACAAGCCCCCCATAATATGATAGTTTGGGGCTTTGGTTGTAGACTACTGGACTTTCCCAAGATTGTAACTAGGCTTAGACAATTAAGGCTGTCTAAGCCAGGAACCTACCTAGTCCAAGACCCCACGTCTGAGGAAACTCATCATATGCCCAATATAACCTTAACCCATCAAAATGAGTACTATTGGCCAGATGAGCTCCTCTGAGGAAACTCATCATATGCCCAATATAACCTTGATCCATCAAAAGGAGTACTATTGGTCAGAAAAGCTCCTCAAGGTTACTTGCCTAATGCTATGCCTACTTATAGATAAATACATCAATATATTAACACTAACCAGTAGTCCACTCTGATCACTCCTGCATAAGAAGCCCTCTTCAATCCTTCCTTGGAGACATAATATAACTGTTTGTAGCAACTCAGGAGGCATTCGTGAATATCTGTAGAATGATGCACATTTATAAAGAAGCATAAATACAAATCTCATTGAGTAAGACAATCAATTCTAGCATTAGTAGATTCGAGTTTAAATACTATTATATACTGCTGCTTGCTTGGCCGCTATTCAGATAGTTTATGAGGTTCTATCTTAACAAAATAACTCTACTTACAAAGCTATATATCTTTTCTGGATATCCTTAGAAATCTGGCCTCATAAGCATGTATATTCATTCTCGTTAGTATGTCAAAGGTAGACTTAATGAAGAGACAAGTCTTATATACCATATTTGAGCACAGTATGAGAAATCGAGGCTGGAGACAGAAATCATAAAGGGTAAAGTAAAGTTGAATTAGAGTTGATCGAAGCCTAAAGGAAACAATATAAGAAACCTCATTCCATTAAATATTAAGGTCATTTGCAGAAAAAACATAGGCCAAATCCTATAATAGATTAAAGATTTGGAGTGAGGTCCAGTAAGAAGTTAACAGGGACATTCACCAAAGACGGTGGTGATTATCAGAGAAATACTCACTCAGCACAGGGAATCAATTACTTTTTCAACACCCAGTTTTAAACCATATTGAAGAACCTTTTCCCCCCTCTCCCCTATACAATATTGAATTACTTTTATTTTTAATCACAAAATTAAAGAACTATTATTTGATGTAAACCTATATAAAATATCATTCAGTTCATCCCCTATCAAGAAACTGAGGAGCTGTATCATTTTATTGTCTTTTTTATGGTCAAATTAAATTCATTCAACCAAACTGGGGAGCCGACTTCTGTGGTTCTTCTTCATAATTCTCATCAGTTTTTCTTTTCTTTGATATGCACTCTTTGGCTCTTGAATCTTCTGAAGTTTACTCTTGCTGGTCATATTTCTCTTTTTATTCAATCTCGTGCTCCATTCAGTTCCCTACAGAATCCTGCATTTGGAAGCAAAGGTTCCTTCCAAATCAAGGCTTTTGTATGGACTTCTCTTAACTGGCTTAGCAATAGTAATTTTTTTAAAGGAGAGTAAACCTTACAAATCACTAATTATCTACTTGTGCACGGCAGCTGGTTTGAGTGGATTTGGTAGCACTCCGGGCATTTTTGGTCAGAGTAACTTTGGACAATCGTATGTTTTGCTTACTTCTTGTTGTCTGTACAATTCATAGAATCATATTCTACATACCTACACTTGTTCACGTAATATTGGTTTTCTTTAAGTGCATTCTGTTGTTATAATTGATGATTGAATTAAAGCAGCTTGATGTGTACAACTTCACCTGATACTTTCTTGTACTTTAGGCCAATGATTTTTTTTTGATGCATCACCTTCAAATTTTCTTAGTAGTTCTTATGTCCCACCTTGGATTAGTGTTAAAGCACCTCTTCATAGTTTGCCATTTTGGTTAGATGGTATCACTTTTAACCTACTCAAGTGTTGTCTTCCTTTATTCGTTTTCTTCTTACTTCATCATTGGCTTGCAATCATTGTTGGTACAGGTCTGCTACTCAGAATACTGCAGTTGTACAGCCAGCTCCTGTTTCAAATCCGTTTGGATCTCTTCCTGCTATGCCTCTGATATCAATTGGCCGTGCTGGGACTTCACCTTCAATTCAGTATGGAATTTCTAGCATGCCTGTAAGTGATAATCCTACCGAAGCCGAGAATAAGTAACACATTTGATCATGGATTCGTTGTTCTCTCTCTCTCTTTTCATTAGTCAAAGCATTATTAGTCTGAAGTTAGTTGAATACTTGTCCAACTTGATTCTTTATTTGTGGTTCTGGTGTTATTATTAAAACTCTGGTCTGAATATCAGGGCTGTGAGACCTATCATGTTGTTACGCCCATTAATTTTTCTCCCATACAGGTTGTTGATAAACCTGCTCCTGTTCGGATATCGTCATTGCTAACTGCTCGACACCTTTCTCAGAGGCGGACTAGGTTGCCTGCAAGGAAATATCATCCTAATGATGATGGTCCAAAGGTGAAGATGGTTCTTCCAGAAACTTAGTATCATGGTTTCAATAAATGATATTTTTCCTTGCATGCGTGCTTGTTAGGTTTTGCATTTATAAGCAATATGAAACCATCTAAAGATTCTAAACCTGCAAGGACTATAATGACTAGAATTGTTTTACTTGCACTAATTTTGCAGTTTCCGTTTTTCATTGACGATCAAGAGACACCTACCACACCAAAAGCAGATGCACTTTTCATTCCTAGGGAGAACCCGAGAGCCCTGGTAATTCGCCCTATGGAACAGTGGTTTGGAAAAGCAAGTGGGGAAACAAGATATCCGTCAAAGGACGCGACTCAAGCACATGAGAATGGTAATTTGTCCTTAATTTTGCATCATATGTTCTTGCATTTTGCATCTTGTTTGCTTTAATACTGTCTTTAACGATATATGTAACAGATAGTGTGGTTAAACTAATCGTAGGGATTCATTGATAGGTGGGTTGTCCTACTAATAATAAATTAGATAGCTATAATTTCTTATTTGTTTTGTTAAGAAGTGGATTGAGGAGAATCATTTCTTAGTCGAGGTTTGTTTCTAGATTGAATTGGATTGGATAATTATTGCCTATATTTTGCTAACCTTGTCCCTATAGTGCTAAAGGTATCAAGTATTTTAACTAATTGAGTGAATCTTGGCTCTTTATCACTTTAGGTTGATTGTCTCGAATGTGTAAAATGCATTAGTATAGTTCTCACGGTGCCACGACAAGACGCGACGCTAGTTGACTGCCGGACGCCTAGGCGATAAGGCACCCGTCATGACTTCCGTATTTTACTTCAAAAGTATATTGAACAATAAAATTTTATATACATAAAACTCAAAATATCATAATTGACACTATGGAATATAATTAAAAGAACAATTATATGAATACTTCACAATCAAATTTCAAAAATAAAACAATTGACATTGAAAACTAGTAGAACAAGTCAACAAAACACCAAGTAGAAAATAAATAATCAACCAAGTCAACACCCATCACATGTTACAAGTCTAACAAGTAATCAAATTACACCACATAGCAAGTCCTTGGAGTATGATGAGTCATGGGTACAAAATGACTTAACCGTTTAATTTGGGTTAACTACCAAGGTGCAACTTTACGTACTTGGCAGATTGGTGTCCAAGGCGTTGTCTTGTCATTCTCTAGCGCCAGGACGCCTAGTCGTTGCATAAACGACGTCAGTGTTCTAAAAATCTCCACCTAGGTCCGCCTAGGTCCCACTTGGCGCCTCGCCTAGGGCGCTAGGCCCCCTTGACGCCTCACTTAGGCCCAAGGCGGCAAAAAAATCCCTCCAGGACATTAAGTGGGGTCTAGGCGGAGAGTTTTTTTTATTTTAATAACTACCCAAACCAAATCTTGATATATTTATTTTTCTAATGATTTACCATATTCATAATACAGGTTGTAGCATATCAAATCACAACAAGAAGTGAATAATATCAGGATAATTTTATTATAGTTGTAATTTTTTGAACTTGTACCAACGTCAAATTTTATAAATGATGATATATTTGTAATATTTAGTTTAATTCAATATAATTCTTGATTTTATGTTTAGTTTCTTAAGTTTTAATATTGAATTAAATTATTAAAATTTTAAATTTTATTATTTAAAAGCAATCTTGTTTATGAATAAAACCAATACGTTAAAAATATGTTTGAACTTTGAACAATTGCATGTTTGTGTTTGAATTTTGACATTAGCAATATGAATGTGTTTGAGTTTTAAGCAAAGATCTTTATTATCTTTATTATAGATTGTTTTGCTTTATATTATTGTTTTGTTTTATATAAATATAAGATAAAATATTAAAATTGACTTGTAATAAAAAATCCCGCATAGGACCCCTAGGCGCTAGTCCCCCGGCCGACCGCCTCCGTTCTCCCGCCTAGCGCCTTCTAGAACATTAGTCGATAACATGAAAACTATGTGCATTAGGTGTTCCACATTTTGGACCATACCATTCTTGCCCGTCCATAGCTCTTACCACCTATCCAAATTGGGAGAAGGGGTTTGGGGCTCCATCAAAAAGGAATGAGTCACTTCTAATGCATTGTTTTTCACATTTAGGTAAAATATCTGAACCTCTTTCTACCTCTGTTCTAAATGGCTTTGTTGCAGAGGACATAATTAGTATCTGAAACTGTAAACCTTGTGTTTTCAATTTCATTTCTAACGTTTATTTTGTGTACACACACACACACACACACACACACACACACACATATATATATATATATATGCATAATATATATACTTCTTTTAAATAGGTCTCACAAGTGTTATAAATGTTAGCAATTTATGTAGGAGGTCATGCCCTGATACAGGGTGGCAGACCTAAGATATGTGATGTTGATCTTTAACTATACCAATGGTAGTATTGGTTTGTTTGTTGGAATGGTTCGTAGCATTGTATTGTGGCAACGTACCATTACACATTCACTGCTAGGCGTTATATATTTCTCCGGGGAGAAACATTTTATGCACAAATACAATAATATATATTCAACCTCGAACGAAGCTTATATTTTTGTGCATGCATATGCTTATGGATGAAGAAACGTGCGAAGTCTTCCAATATTGGTTCAAAGTATCGGCCGATATGCCAAAATATTGGCGTATCGGTTCGGTGTCGAACTCGCTAACTTGACACGAATCGCAAAATTAGGAATTATTCATGTAAATGATAATTTTTGGCGAAATTTCGGCAGCTTGGTGTATCGTAGCGGTTTCAGACCAAGTAAAAGAGAAATCACGACGTAAAGGAGAAATCACGAAATTGCAGTTTCTGACCAAATAAAGGAGAAATCACAACGTAGATTAATTAAAAAATAAATTAGCTAAATTAAGTATAACTTTAAAAAATAAATTAAAAAAAATGTACTTAATATATAATTAACTAAATTGTACTTCAGTTATCATTAAATTGTACTTATATAGTACCTAGTATATAAACCTAGTTAAGTACAACTTAAAAAAAAATTGCACTTAAAATGTACTTGGTTAAGTTAAATTGTACTTGAATATACAGAAAATGTGTGCCCAACCATTTGAATCAAGACAAGATCAATATGAACTTTATTCAAATGTAAAATTGATTAAACATATCTGTGAGATATCTATTATATCATTTGGACAATCTTATGTGCACTACAGTGTTTTTTGTGAACTTAAATGATTCATGTTGTTATTCTTATTATTTAGAATTCTTTCATATTTTTTGACTTTTTTTAAGCTCCTAACTAGCTAACAGTGCGTATCGCTCGATACCAAAACCGATACTGAGTGAAAAAGTGACCTTCCGAAACATAGGTCGCTACGGCGACTTTGAACCATGCTTCCAATGCTAGAATGATTATTTTTTCTTTAACAACTGACTAGAACAAAACTATTATTTCACCATTTCATTAAGATTAGATAGTTTCTTATACCTCTCTCTCTCTCTCTCTATATATATATGTACATATATGATTTTTATCTATATTATTTGTACTAGTTAGAAAGCACAAATACGCTCAAGTGTTTTATACAAGTGTTCTACACTTGTATTGGATTTCAGGATTGACAGAAGCTCTCTTCTATTAAAATATTTTTGAACTGCCAATCTGTTTATTATTGATTTACCGAAATTCTTATTGTGAATTAATTTTATTTAGACCTCAAATGGTTTATATATAAGTGTTCTACACTTGTATTATGTATTGGATTTCAGGATTGACTAAAGCATTCTTCTATAAAATATTTTTAAACTGTCAATCTGTATATTATTGATTTACCGAAGTTCTTATTTTGAATTAATTTTATTTGCTCTAAATCCTTTATATTTTGTTATTGAAATATCAGTCCTACATAAATTAATTTGTTTTGTCGATACAATTCATCTTTTTGGACTGAACTAGGATTGGCTTAGTCCTTCAAGTTCATCTTACATTAAGAATTTTAAAGGATATATATATATATATATACGGTCCGGATCCTGTAAGGGCTCCCTCACTTTCTTAAAATAAGGGATTTTTTTTTTGTTTTTTTTTTAAAACAACTAAAAAAAAAAAGTTTAATATTTTATGGAACTGAAATTTTTATATAATACAGTGTTTTGGATGTGATTTGGATTTGTATAACAAAATAGGTATGTACAATCTGTGCAGACTATACATATATTTTTTGGTATAGGTATTCAAATTACGCCAAAAATATTATATTATGAAAAAATTTCAGTTCCATAAAATATTAAACTTTCTTTTTTAGTTGTTTTTTAAAAAACAAAGCAAAATAAAATAAAATAAAAAAACCCCTAATTTTAAGAAAGTAAGGGAGCCCTTTATGATCCTATATATATATATATATATATATATATATATATATATATATATATATAGGATCTTATCTTCACCCTTATCAACTCACACGAACTCACTTTCCCTTTAGCGACGGACCCAAATGACGGTTCGTTCATACAACTGTTATCTATACTTTTTAATGACAGACAACATATAGCGTCGGTAAAAGTATAGATGGTTGTGATAATGTAACCGTCACGGTCCGCTACTAAAGGGGTGAGCTTCAGGTGAGTTGGATAGAGAGTAATTTAAGATTCAAATATATATATATATATATATATATATATATATATATATATATATATATATAGAGTCCGGATCGGTCAAGGGATCGGGAGGGCTGAAATATATATATATATATATATATATTTATGGAATCGAAATTTTACATATATGATGTTTTGGGTGTAATTTGGATGCCTATACAAAACATATGCATGCATCTGTCTTGATTATACATATATTTTTTGGTATAGGTATCAAAACACACCCAAAACACTTTATTATGTAAAAATTCAGGTTCCATAATTTTTTTTTTTTTAGTTGTTAAAAAAAAAAAAAAAAGGGTCCAGATATTTAGGACTGTCCGAGAGTCCAGAGGATCATGTGTGTATATATATATATATATATATATATATATATATATATATATATATATATATGGGCTATCAACTGATACATGTTTGGTTCGACTTTTTGGATGACTGTCCCTTAGAGTACCACTTGAGGGCATATGTTGATACTCATATCTAGAGCCACAATTCTTTTCTACCATAGTTCTCAAGTCGTTGCCTAGCTGACTCCAAGGCGTCCAGGCATTGCAGGAAGAGCAAGGCGATGGGACACGTGGCACAAAGCCAAGTTACTTGTTCGCTTTCGGTGTTTACCGGAACTGTTTTTTCCGAAGACGTGGTACGAATACGGGTACGCGATAGCTAAAACGCAGTACGCTAAGGTATCTTATATGTAAGACCCCGAATTTTTTTTAAATAAAAAGGAATTTCCTTTATTTATTATTTTGAAATAGTAAGGGTTGATTTGATTAATGTGGATAGTTAAGGGTTAAATACGCAAATATTTCAAAATAAGCAGTGGTTATAAAATATTCATTTTTGTCGGGGAATATTCGTTTGGTCGTGGAATATTAAATCTTTTCTGGGAATATTAAATGACGGCCAAGTAGTATGATGTGTGTGGGCCATATAACTTGAAAGCGATTGGATGAAGAAAGCGACAAATATAAGTTGGTTAAAAATAACAGGCGTAGTTATTCACAGATTATCTTGTTGGAATACCCGTTGGTTAAAATACGATGAATGGCGTGGTCGCACAAACTGATGTACCTGCGGTATTATGTAATTGTTGAATTATTGATCCTTACGTAAGAAGGCTTTACTCGATAATTTTCACAGTAATTCTTGCTTGATATTTTATTTTATTGATTGATAATTCTTTGCGTTGATATTTTATATTATCATGCATTCAATAATTGTCAACGCACATTATCTCCATTATCGGATCAATAATTCATATTATTTGAATAATATTATTAGATAGCATTATTGGCAATGTCTAGAAAGTTACATCGAGGAGAGGTTTGGTCACCTAATTGCGGCGCCCGAAGAAGGAGAAATCCTTATCTGAAAGCCCCTCTCTCACGAGGAGCTACTGGCGGTTGTCATAATTGTGATTACGTAATATTATTTGTGAATAATTAATTATTGATTCATATGATAAAGAAATATTTATTTTATGTGGATATAAATGATGGATTTATTTATGTGGTTATAAATGAAGAAATTATGTTGAGGTGTTTTATCGGTATTTTATCGGATTGGAGGTATTAAAAATTAAATCGTGGGTTTTGAGATATATTGCGGGGTTATAATTTTTAATCCGACCGTTGGATTGTGGTAATTTTGGGTATGTTATACATACATAAGTTGAGTATATGTCCACAAATTTTGAACCGTTAAAATTCATGAATGATTTGTTATGAATTTTAAGAGGTGTCCGATTCGTAAATTAGGTTTATAATTGATTTTGGTGGAAAATTCTAGAATTGAGTGGGCCCCACTTGTGGTTGGTGAAGAAATGTGCTGAATTTTATTTCAAATGTGGTGGTGGTAATAGTAGCGAGTAAAAGCCATCAGTGCAGGTCAAGTCCGCTTCTTTACGGCTAACATTTTCCTATAAATAGAAATTTAAGTTAGAATTGAAAATCACACCGAGGAAACAAAGTTTTCTCTCTCTCTCTCTATATTATTGAGCGTATTTTGTGAGTATTTAGATCTTTTGAGAGTTCTTTGTCAAGATCTAAGTTTCATTCAAAGATCACTTGAGCCTTCCTTCCAGAAATCGATTCTTTCGGTAAGGGATATTATTTTTTTCAGTAATGATATTATTTCTTCAATATCATTATCTTTGAAATGTTGATCTGAAGTTTTTATCAAATTTGGAACTTTTTCATGTCGGGGTTACTATTCATGAGTTACTATTCATGAGTTCTTATTCACGAGTTCTTATTCACGAGTCTTATTCATAAGCGTGAAAATGTTTTTTTTGTGGAATTTCTATCTTTTGGTGTGGAGAGATTCTTATTCGACTATTCACGATATCTGAGATTATTCACGATATCCAAGACTATTCAATTAGAAAAATAAAATTTCTTCTTTTCGTCAAAATATCTATTCGGATACTAGCTTTTGATTGTATCCATGTTTTGATCATTCTTGAATTTTACACCACTATGATTATTTTTGAGGTATTGTTGGACATGGATAAAACAAAGTACGAATCATAAATCCTTAATCCTTGTCATTTTGTTTGTTTTTGGATTCGATTCTTTAAAAATATTTTTCATCATCCTCGGTCTTAAATGATGATATTATTGAATATCTTTGGCACGTAGTAGTGCAGATGAATGATTTCTGAAGAATATCTTTTGGCGTAGTGCAAAGATGAGCAGTGTTTAAATGAATATTAATTAATGATGAATATCTTTGGCAGTAGTGCAGCAAAGATGAGCAGTGTTGAGATGAACATGACCGATGATGAATATCTTTACCAGAAGGCAAAGATGAATGTTTGATTTGAGATGAATATTGATTGATGTTCTGAGGGGATAAAATATTGATGATGGAATCGTTAAATTCATAGATTATAGTAGATTTCATTCTCTACGTAACTCTTACATGAATTATTATTTTCATTGCGAATATTGATCCGAAACTTGTCATACATTATCAGATTCTATTAAATTTTTTCCATTGAAGATTAACGATAATTTGTTGTATATTATCTTAGTCGTAATATTCTTCTATCGAATTAGAAATTTCACCTTTTCCTTTTTGTTCCATTCTTCTCGGGAGGCGAGAATATACGATAAAGACGCAGTCGGGTATGGAATGAGTTTTAGAAAGGATTGTTTAGTAGTCCTCACCATTTTGTAAAATAATGTATCAATAAATGTGATGAGGATTTATTTGAAATATAAATATATGCAGAAGATAATATTTGTATTTAAACTCACGCTTTCTTGTTGTAATAATAAAGTTGTAGTTGTTTACATACTAGTATACGACAACTCAAATGGGTGATGATATCTATTTTTTTGGGCGTCACATTATATAAGTTCTTATAGTTACAAATTTTCTTGGAATCTAAATGAAATAAACCTAGGTTTTATAAAAAATTTTTAGTTGAATCGACAAGTTGGTTGTTTTATCAATAGATTAGGATGTAATATTTGAACATTCAATACTAAGTTAGAATATTGATATTTGTGCAACTATATGTAAAACAACAAAGAAATTTTTTGTTACGCTAAATTTAGAGTATAGGGTGTCCTATATAATCAGCACTTGAATGGGTTTGGGACCCTAAGAGAGAGAAAATCCAGTTTGTACAACTTATGAAGAGAGAGAAACCCTAAGGCAACAGCAACACTCGAAACACGAAAGAAACTGATGTCTATCTCTCAATTCTCTGCTTTCTTTCCCTTAGATTAAATTTTGTGATCTTCAGTACTTTGGTGATTCACAGCCTTCTCTGCTTCAGTCCTTGTGTCTGTTTCACTAGTTTAGAGCTAAGGTAACTTGGCATTTGGGATTTTGTTGAGTTTATGTACGAATATGCTGGTTTTTTTTTTGTCCGGCTTTTTTTAAACTGTGCATTCATCTCCTTTATGGACTAGCTATGCAGTATGCTTCAATTGTTGAGTTTATGTACAAATTAGAAGATATACTGGCTTTGTATTCTCTCTTTTTCTTTATTTTTTATTTTTTTGGTTTATGTACTTTGTTAATGTAGCGTGGCAAACATTTTTAAACTTAAGAAAATAATAAGTAGATGACTATGTACATATTTAATGTAGTGTGATTAATATTTGTGTTTTAAATTTTATATTTCATTGTGTTATTCACTTTATTTTAGGCTTTAATGCATATAGATTTCTCTGTTTTAAGTTATTTTTTGAAGTACAATTATATATGCACACAGACATGTTTAGATTGTACACATTGAATGACCTTATTGCCTTATGGATGGCTAGGCGGACACCTTATGACCCAGGGCGTCTAATCTTTCGGCCACCGCCTCCTATGTTAGCATTTAAGACACCTTATGTTAGCATTTAAACTTGAAAACTTATGTGGAACACAAGGGCAAGAATCCAAGAGCTTAGGAATTTTATCTTTTTAAGTCTTATGTAATTAGGCTAAGAATGGAATTAGCTTTTCATTGATGTAATCATAGAATATTTGGAGTTTATGCTAATTACGTTGTTCAAGTATTTTATGCGTCTACTTTCATAGTATTAAATGTGATGAGGGAAAGATAAGATTAAGAGTATTTATTATATGAATATTTTGTGGTATTATTTAGAGATAAAAGATACTGTACTTATTATTTATTTTATTAGATTAGGTAGATTATTATAGTGTTTTAATATTATGATTCATTGATGGAGTTAGTGTCGAGTGAAAAGAGCAGAGGTGAATGCGTTTTGTTATATTTTCTGCCAAGTTAAACTAGGTACCCCTTGTTTTCAATTTTTTTAGTCCCCTAAGTTTGTCAAAAGTTTTAAACTAGCTAGTCCCTGAACTTTTAAAAAATGATAGTTAAGCCCTTAACTTTCAATCTGTCCAATTCGGTCCCTGAAATTTACTTTTTTTCCATTCAGCCCTGTTTTGTATTCTTATTTTATTTCATTTAGTTCCCCGTAGAGTCAAAAAAAAGAAGAGAAAAGTTATTAGAAAGAAAAAAAAGGAGCAAGCGTTTTTTTTTTATAAAAATGTCTTACGTTGAAGCTCCAGAGTTGATTTGAACTCAAATTGTGCAACTAAGCATAGGATTTTTGCCCAATATGAGCAACTTAAAAGGTGTATTCCTACCTCTGGTTTTCATTACGAGACACTGTGCTCTAAATTAGACCAGGATGAACGTAGCCTTGCATATTTAGAGACTCGCTATGAGGAAGCAAAGCAGTATTATTATCCTTCGTATTTTGTTGAAAAATAAACATGTGTTCAACCTATTGTGGTTCATCACACTTTGAAGCATTAGTACAGCAAAAGGTCTATACTTGCCACACTTGAAAATTTGCTTGTGATTCTTCAAATATTCAGCAATGACATGACATATTGAAAAAAAATGTGAAGCTGAAATTGGATCAGCAGAGGTTAAAGAAAAAGTTGAACTTGACAAAGAATACTTTAAAGGAAATTGATCCACTTGAGGAGATCATTGAGCCCTCGAGTCTTGGTTTGGCGAATATAAGAGACTTTGTAAGCCCAAGAAAATAAAAGAAAATTCTTGTTCTATTTAATTAATTTACTTTATTTACAAGTTTGATAGTTTACTTATTACAATCCAATTTAGTTTAGTATAGTTGTTTAGGATTATTATAAATAGGATGCACTCTATTCTTTTGTACAGGAAAATATTATATTTGATTAAGTAGTGTGAGAAATACCTTGTGTAAAATTAATCCCTTGTCCCTAGACCCAGTCCCCACTATTGAGTAACTTGAAGAGATCACCCAAAGAATCATGCGTGAGGACAAAGCTGAAGCTGAAGAAATGGACAAGAATAATGAGATATCGTCAATGTTGTTTTATATTACTATTCTCTGTTTCCGGCGAGTTTTGAGGAACCTGTTGTTGCTTCTTTAGATCTGAAATCCTAATATTAATGGTTGTGGGCTGATTGCAGATGCTGTTTTTTTTGGTGCTTATTGTTGATTGGGGTGTGAACAGAAGCGGCAATGGTGGTAGGAATCTCTAACGGTGGTGGTTTTTGACTGGGTGATAGTGTTGCAGCTATGGTCGGCAGAACAGTGAATGAACAGTAAATTCAACTGACTTTTTTTATTTATTAATTTTTTTTAATAAGAAAAATGAAGATTTTCTTGATAATTAAGAAATTAATGGAGAAACCTTAATCTTTGATACCAAAAATGATACATGACTATATTTGGGAAAAACAATTAACAGGTTTTGGTGTAATATGATAGAAATTACAATCACATTTTAGTCTATAGCAACTAACTAGTATATCAACTCCAGGAATCAACTCTAGGATGATAAAATACCTCAACAGTATGAATCATCATAGTAATCAACTTCAATTTTAATAATCTGAATTCTGATTTGTCACTGTGGGGTTTAATTCGGTATTTAAAGAGAACTAAAAACTTAATTTTCCTATAAGGAATAAGAAAATAATGAAGGACTAAAACACCTTTACTAAATAATTATCTATCAGTGTCACTATATATTATATAATATCCTAAAATCTTTTAGGTTTACACCCTAATGGAGGGTTTTAGCTTTTCCTTACAGAGAGAATGAAGATGAGGAATCACCCCCAAGGTAAAACACCAATTTTTTGATGCTCAAATTCTATCATATGAGAGGATGGCATTGGCCATGTCATTCATGTTTTATATTTCACCGCTCCATGCCAATAAATGTTTAACATCCGTAATAATGGTCTAATTGCAAACTACTTAATAATAATGGGTCAATATAATAAATTAAGAGTCTAGTGGTCCCATACAAGGAAGTGCATAAGTATGATAGGATATGGTTGCCCATTATTAATATTGCTGGAAGTGCAGTATATAAAAATATTGATTATGCAAGAGGGATGCTAATGGTGCCCTTAGAACATTTATTGTGTTTTGAAAATCTTTTGTGGAAAGTATCAAATGGGTGGTCATGGGTCTATGTATTATAAGTGTAATCTTATGCGGGAAATCTTCATGGGAGTTCATTTAGTATTAGTTAATTTTAGAGTCTTGTTATGAAAACTTGTTAAAATGCATCAAATGTCTGTAGTTGTTTATTTATTTTGTTTGGGAGTTTGGGATGGGGGCTTAACTTGGATATCTTTGTTAGCAGGTTGTGCTAGATTGTTTCTTGTAAGGTTTTTCTGCTAGTACATAGCCTTCAGTATATATATTTTCTTTCGTACATGGACACAGACTCGTTTGATGGCTTGCTAATAATATAAACACAAATGAAAAACAGTATGCATTTAATGCGATACACCTATTTATATTGGTGAGAATTCCCACTGGAAAATGCTTAATAAAACCCTTTGGGCACTTTATGAGGAAAGGATTAAGAGGACTCATGGAAATTAGCTAAGATTATTAGCAAATTATTTAAATTATTCTTTAGTGAAAACGGGTGCTCCTGACATCTCAACGCGCCTTTTATCCCAGCTAGTTGGTGTAGGCTGAATATGAAAAAGGGTTACTCTTGTACATGGGACTATTTTATTTTTTCATTTGTTTATATTTCCTTGTCTTTCTACTTTTATGCTGCCAATTAAATTCATTTTCAACTTAACCCAAGTACTCAACTAGTTGGGAAAAAAGGTGGTGTCTAGTTGAGTTGAGATAGAGGAAACTGGTGCTTAGCAGTCTTATACAGAAAAAAATGATCAACGACTTTCTGTTTCATAGATATATAGATATAGTTGTACAAAATGTAAAGAGTACATCCAAGTCCCAAAGTAAAGTACAAAATGTAAAGAGTACATCCAAGTCCCAAAGTAAAGTACAAAATGAAAAGAGTACATCCAAGTAATGTTCTAAAAATCATTAGGCGGACCTAGGTGACGGAGGAAGCGCCTAGGCTGCTGAAGCGTTTTCCTAGACGGACTAGGCGTTTTCTTAGGCGCTCTCATTTATTTAATTTTCTATAGTACATACTTGTTATACTATACAACATATATAGTAGATGTACTTATTTTTAATTTTTACATAACATTACCAAAAAATAATATTTTTTAAGGCATATACCAAATTCAATTAAGTATTGTAGAGCTTCAAAGTAGAGGCCTAATTTTGGTTAGGCGGGGGCCTAGGCGCCCAGCCAAATCGAGGCAGTAGAGGACCGCCTAGCATCTAGGCGGGGATTAATCGGACCTCACTAATCACGAAGGTTGACAAGCAACCCCCTAATCATCTTTGTTGATTTTGCTTGTATATGTTTATGCATATATCTTTCCGTTCTCAATTTCCATCTCTTTGCCCCCTAGGGAATGGGATATAATGTAGATGACTCGTTGAACTGACATAAGTAGTTGTGAGATGCTATCTATATGTGGATATTATCTTTAAAATTCCCAAAATGGAAGAGGGGCAAATAACGGATGGAGGAATAATATGTCACAATTATAATGTTACTGTTGCAGATGAAAAAACAGATGGAAAAAATAGGAAAAAGAAAAAAAAATGTCACTCATGGTTCAATTATGGTTGGCCAGAGGGTTAAAAAGGCAACTAAACCTACTCTAACATTGTTTCAACACAGCAGTTGTATAAATGTTAAACCTGGTCTCTGTCACTTTCGCATGTGTTGTCTAGTTGTGTGTATCTAAGTGAATGGGCTACATGCCTTGGTCTAAAGTCGGATTACTCGTGTATATTACTTTAGATTTTGTGCAAGTGTCAAACTTAGAAGCTGTGTCCCTGTATGTTTAATTCCAATGTCGTAAAAGCTATAGCTAGAACTCAATAACTTCTGAATCTGCTTGCTTTTGACTCGGCTATATTTTTGCATTAGATGTAGTTGAAAATGGCCTTATAAAGGAGCGAGGTAATCCTGTTAAATCGAGCCAGAAGCCTAATGGTGGCCATGATGAGCATTCAATCCAAAAAGGGGACTCCTACATTACTCTAACTGGCCACAGGGCTGGTGAGGCTGCAATTGTTTATGAACATGGGGCAGACATTGAGGCACAGATGCCTAAGCTTCGCAACTCAGACTACTACACGGAACCTCGAATCCAGGAGCTTGCAGCAAAAGAAAGGGCTGAACCAGGGTTTTGCCGCCGCGTAAAAGACTTTGTTGTTGGACGACATGGTTATGGAAGTATCATGTTCCTTGGGGAGACAGATGTGCGCTGGCTTGATTTGGAGTCACTTGTCCAATTTAACCACAGAGAGGTGATTGTGTATATGGATGAAAGCAAGAAGCCTCCAGTTGGACAAGGGCTTAACAAGCCTGCTGTGGTAAGACTTCTCAATGTTAAATGTTTTGGCAAGAAGACCGGCTGTCACTACACAGAAGGGCCCAGAATTGATAAATACAAAGAAATGCTCAGGAGAAAGGCCGAGGACCAAGGCGCTGATTTTGTCTCTTATGACCCTATCAAGGGAGAGTGGAAGTTCAAGGCAAACCATTTCAGTGAGTACAGGCTTGGAGATGAAGATGAAGAAGCTAAAGACGACCGGGATATGCATGCAAATCATCTCTGACAAAAGAGACATTGTGAATGCGGAAAATGAATGAATGACTTTATGTAGTATACTGGCTTTTCTAGTTTCTCCAGGTTGTTTAGAAATTACCAGGGATTGTGTTGATACCCGAGGATTTTGAAGGACTTTCATCACATTCTATCTTATGTTGTTGTGGGTTCCTCTCTCTGATATCGATATGGCGTTGTTTGTTTTCCTTCAGTGTTTTCTTTGCTTGGCGCCTATTGTTGCTGGAGGTGATTGTTTAAAGTGGTGGTTGGTGGATTTTATATATCTAGTTCTGACTGCTGCTTTTGTCGGTTATTTGTGGCTGTATGCATACATGTCTATTGTATGTATATAAGAACTCATCACTTCAGTTCGACTGAATTTTAAGCATGTTTTGAAAAGAAAAAGAAAAAAAAAAGGTTGAAGAAGGGTTAAATGCTATTTTTAGTCATTAGACTAGCGTTGGAATCACATTTGCATCATTTAGATCATTTGACTCGTTGGGCTCGTATTATTTTTCTTTTAAATGTCACTAAAATTGATAATCTAGTTTGACTTTTAATAAAATAAAAAAAAGTTAATTTCGTGTATGATTAGAAAAGGGAAATTTCACCTCAGCAATAAGATGGCATCACAGTGATGATGTGTGAAAGAACATATTTAAAAAATATATACTCATTATTAATGAGATGCAAGGTTAATAAAGTAACAAACGAGACGTGAAAATAAAATAAAAAATCAATTTTGATAATTAAAAAGTCAATTAATACTTTATTGACCTCATTGCTCCTCAATATAAATCAACATGTACCCATTAAGACACCTTTATAATCAATCCTTGATTCTCTATATCCTTCCTTTGAGTAGGTGATGAAAATAATTAGTTTCTCTTAATCTTAAATATTGCTTTTACTTGTTAGTTTAAAAAGTAGTTTGTGTTTGGTAAATAAAAGTATTTAAATTAGTAAAAATGAAATTATTTGGTAGAAAAAAAGTTGTTAATCACTAATTTCAACCAGGAATAACTAAAAAATGTTTTGATGAATAATGATTGAAATTACTAAATTAAATAGGGATAAATTAGTAATATATTTTGTCAAATTTGAATTAGAAGTTTTAAATTGAGAGGTGGTTATAAGCAATTTTAATATTAAATTATTAAATATTTTTGTTTCTTAAAACTGATTATAACCAAATTTAATTGTTTGCAAGTGATTTTAAATTTAATTCTAAGTGGTTCTCCAAATCCAAATTATTAAATTATAATTTGAATTGCAGATATCAAGCATGACTAATTATAATTTTTGGAGTACTGGAGTTGTCCAATTCTTTGCACATACCTCTATTGTTAATCAAGTGGAATAGATATTGATGGAACCATATACATATAGACAGAAATTAATAGAATAGAATAGAATAGAATAGTACTCCTAGCTTTTGCGTGGGAATAAATGAATAATAATCTTTTAAATTGCCGAGCCAACATTCGATCCTTAGAAAATTAAATACTACTAATAGCTAGAAACAAAAACCAACACAACGATCGATCTGCAACTAATATCACATGATGAGTCACGACCAACAGCCTATTAAGATTAAAATATAGAAAGATAAAATATATACTACCCTATTGATGGTATCTGATGCCTAATTGATTCCACTGATAGATATTATTCATTGATACGCATTTAATTAAAAATTGACGCGATTACACGGAAAAGAACCATGCTTAATCTAGCAGATGGGTTTCATAATATACTTGGATGACATGGTATCCAGTCTTTAATTATGTGTGTCTATATATAAATGATAAATATGATTTTCAATAAGTGTATATACACATATAGTGCATACAGTACTATATTTGATCAATTGTTTAGATTCTCTAATCTCTACATATAAACAAAAAAGTCTATGGTTCTTTATTATTGTCTTAGTTTCAAAATAAAAATATATATTTTTTATTATCTTAGTTCTTTAAAAAGATAATATTTCATTAACATAGATCAGAGGCTAACACATCAACAAGAAAAAGAGGGAGGAGCTAGATTGATGAATATAGGCCCAAGTGCAAATTAGGGTTCACGTACGACCTAAAGAATTAAATGACGAACATAAAAGTCGTAATAAATATGCAAGACCTGAGAGAAGTCTTTACGTGTCCCGAGGCAGAAGACTTATGGAGGCGACTCATTTTGGGAATTAATTGAGGGATTGGATTGGTGGCTAGAAGGGCATGACTATCTGGGCATTACTCTAATGAGTAAGGGTAAATTTGGAATTTCTCCGAGGTCATGTGCCTATAAATACCCCTTCCACTCCATTGGGAAGGGGACCTCTCTTCAGATACAGGACTTGAACTCTTGGAAGATCGAAGGACCTGGGCATTCTCTCTCAACACTCAAGAAGACTCTTGGAATCCCAATAACCCTAATAAGGTTTCCGGATTTTAGGAGTGGAAGGAATCAAGAAGAAAGCTCTTGGAATCCCTGCTACCCTAACACGGTTCCCGGATTCTAGGAGTTCTGTCACGCGTCGTTGGAGTAATCGCCCACCTGTTTGTCTCCCCTCTTCAATCAATTAATCAATTCTGTGCTCTTCGTGATTTCTCTCCTCCTCAGCCAACACGAAACCCTAATCCTAGCAAGGTACGATTTTCTTGTCGACATTTCTTTGGCGACTTTGCTGGGGAGGTGTAGAATTTGTGAAGGGTATGCCCACAACTCGAAGTGGGAGAATTACAGGAAGAGCTTCACCAACAAATAGCATTACCTCACCGGATCCAAATCCAAGGCAAACGAATCAAGCTTTCCAAAGCGTGAATCTTGATCTCGATCCACCCATCCTGGAAGACGCCTTAGGAGGAAGTTCAACATCACCATACATGGCTGATCAACAACCAACGAATGTCAGGCAGACAGGCGCGGGAAGGCAAGGCGAGGAAGAAAGTGGAGAACAGGAAAATGCTGTGCAACTGGAGATGCTCAAGGCGGTGAAGGAAGTACGAGAAGGACAAGGGATGATAATGGCTATGATGTTGGAGATGCAGAGGAAGCAAGAGGAAATGGGAAATTTTCGCCAGCAGTTGATGCAGATCCCTGCTTTCAAGGCCATGTTCCCAGACAATTCACAGGAAAAACAAGTAGGAGTGAAGAACAACAACGATAGCAACAATAAGGAGAATCAGACTGCACCTTCATTGACGGAGAATCAGTCCATTCCAATCATCCATTTTGAACCTCATAACAGTGGTGACGTGCCACAACCCAGACTGGAAGTTAGCCAGCCTTAGACAAACGTCATTCCGACTACTATCCCTGTATTTTCACAAGTGCAGATACCAACCATCCCAAGTCTCGTCCAACGAACCAGCCCGCAAGCACAACCGATACCGAATTTTCATGATGCCAGTGTACATCAACCAATTTATGTACCATACACATTGGTGATGTCGCCATACATCACAACACCACAACGAGTCCATACCATGAGCCAATATGTGACAAGGGATGATATGATCGATGTGATCAATCAACTTCATAGGCAGACATCTCGACCTTCGGAGTTAGACTTTACTCCACCTTACTCGACACATATTCGGAGACAACCTTACCCGGCAGGGTATATCGAGCATCCCCTGTGAGACCCCGAATTTTATGAAATAAAAGTATTCAATTTTTCTATTTTGGTAAATAGTTAAATTGATAAATGTTTAAAATTAAGGGTAATATGTGAATTTTTTTTAAAGTAAGCAAGTTGATATAAAATATTCGTTGTGTCGGGAAATATTCGATTAGTCAGGGAATAGTCTTTTTGTTAGGGAATATCCGTACGACGGTACAATTATTGGTGGACCCCACAACGGAATTATTGTCGGATTGAGAAAGCGACAAAAATATTTTTATGAAAATAATGGCGGAAGTTTTACCGTTAAAATTATTGAACTACTCGGTAGTAAAAAGTACAAGAATAATGTCATGTGGTTGCATAAGTAGCACTACCAGTATTGATTATTAATGCTTACGTGAGAAGTCACTCAGCTTTTGTTTTATTAGCATTATTAATGTAATAAAGCGTAAAAGCTTTTTTATATAAAAATGTAATACTTTTATAAAGTTATTCTATAAATAGAATATATTATATTCTATTATGCATAGTGTTTTACATAGTAAAATATTTTTATATAAAACAGAATACTTTTATAAAGTTATTCGTTTTATTAGATTATAAATAGAATATATTATATTTTATTTAAAAGATTTTGCTTTAAATATGGACCGTCCGATTAAAAGTAAATCAATCTGGACCGTTCATAAATTAGTTACTATGCAGTCCATTCTTCTATAATTAGAAGCTCATTCCTTCATTATTTCTTACGAATTCACTGAAACTCTAGAGAGAGAAACTATAGAGACAATTCTTCTTTTATAATCTTGAGCGTATTTCTTTAGAGTTTAAGAAAGCTTTGAGCATAGTGCAAGTTTTCTTGAGTATATCCTCGCCCTACCAAATGTGAGTAACGTACTTTCTTCTTTCAAAGGTAAGGGATATTATTTGTTGTACTCGTAAGGGGTATTGTTTCTTTCGTATTCATGAATAGAACTTCTGTTATTCCATTACTTATTATTATGCTGAAATAACCTGTATATGCGAAGTACCACATACATGGTAATATTTTTCTGTTATTCCATTCCTTATTATTATGTTGGAATAACCTGTATATGCGAAGTACCGCATACATGGTGAAATTCTTCTATTATTTCATTCTTTATTATTTTGTCGGAATATCTTGTCTGTGCATTTACGCCGGACTTGGTTCAATTATTTATTATCCTGTTGGAATAACCTGTATATGCGGTCTATCGCATGCATGGTGATTCCTATTGTTATTCCATTCTTTATTATTCTTTGAATATCCCGTAATGCGTGTTTTACGGGACACGGTTCCATTATTCATTGGGAATAACCCATCAGCATGATCTATCGCACGCATGGTGAATCCTTATGTTATTCCATTTTTATTATTCATTGGAATAACGCATCTATGTAGATTACCACATGCATGGTGAATGATCCTTTGTATTCATTCCTTATTAAATTGTGGAAATGATCTGTTTACGTTGATTATGATGAGAGTCATAATAAAAGCATTGGACTGATGAAAATCATGAGTATATGTAGTACTAGTAAGTGTTATGATGAGTTATGTTGGTTATTATGTAAAAACATGAAAGTTTCTTAGAAATCACAAAGGGTTGAAAAATCAGATTTTGGTGAAAATGGAACATAAAATTCAATTGACCATATCTCCTATTATATTTCGAATTTTTGAGTGTGGTCAAGTTCTAGAGTTAGATCTATTAGTTTCCTAACTTATCCAAGTGGAATCACTGGAAAAGGTGTTGTAGATTTTCGTGTGGACTGATTTTAGTAAAGCACGAAAAAGTGAAAAATGGGAAAATAGCTACTACCAGAATTTTTAAAAGGGCATTTTAGTCCACTTAATTTGTGAGAAAAATTTCGGCCTTTTGGGATATAAAAGTATATGGTATAAAGTATCTTCTGTCTAAAAATGAGCTCATTCTGACTTAAAATGAGCAAGTTATGACCATTTCAATGTTTAGGTTTTTCTGACGAAAAACGCTATAACCGGAGTTCTATAACTCCGATGATCATGAAATTTAAACTGGAAGCTCATGTTAACATGTGTAAGATCCTGCCAAGATATGGGAATTTCTGGAGTTAAACTTGAGGTAGCTAATTTCTTAAGGAATTAATTAGAAATTGATTTTTGAAAAATAGTAAATGAATTTTAAAAATTCTGAGAAAAATATATGTTCATTATGGGACTATATTCTACTAAATCCCAGAAAAGATATATTTTTGGGACTGATTTAATATTTTTCATGAAAATACACTAGTTATGAGTTATGAGTTAAATATGTTATGTGAAGTTGAAAAATTGGTAAATAGGATTTTATGGCTTGGAAATCCTATATAAGGTATATGCATATTTTTGATGAGGGATTTAATCATTGGTGATGAAATCTTATGAGTATGACATTTTTTTGAATGATTAAATGCAATATTTGGTAAAGTGTAAATAATTGAAATAAATTGTTTATAAGTTTAAGAATTGATTAAAATATTGTTATGATATTAATAATATTAGATTATGAGTGGTTGATAATATTTGGATAAATTTAAAGTCTTTAATATTTATCCTTGTTTTCGCTTTGATTAATACTTATATCATTGTCATCATCCTCATGTATATATTATGTTGAAAGTCATACGTGGCCTGTAGTGCATAGATGGACTTGTATGATATGATTATGATTGAGGATTATTCGGTATAATCATGACCAGTAATGTTACAAATGATGTGGAAAAAGTCCTCATCGGCCGTAGTGCATTGATGGACGTTTTTTGGTATGATTATGGCTATGGATTCTCTTCTACTTAAGGGTGCAAAAGATGAATTGTTTTTTATGACATGATCGGTAGTTAATGAAAACACGATTATCTTTGGGTCGTAGTGCATGGATAATTCGTGGTCGTGATACTAAAAGAATATCCTGGCCTATAGTGTAGGGATGAATTGATGATGTGGATTAATTATCGAAATGAGTCTCAATAATGAAATATTAATTCATGGATGTGATAATAATGAATATCCTCGCCGTAAAGGTGCATGGATAATTCATGGATATGATATTAACGAATATCCTTGGTCAGTAGTAGTGTGGGTGATTCGATGATGTGGATTATTTATTAAGCTGAGTCTCAACGATAAAATATTGATAATAAGCTTTTATATTCGTAGAAGATAGTAGATATCATGCTCTACTTGACTCTTCTAAAATACAATTGTATGTCTTTGGCCTGTAGTGCAAAGATGAATTGTTAATGAATATCTTTGGTCGTAGTGCAAAGATGAATTTATTAATATGATTATAAGCAGGGATTATGATTTGGTATAACCATGATTTTTTATGTTTCAGGTAAAGATAGGTGATGAAAATTATCTTCGTCCTGGGTGCGAAGAGGAATTTAGAACCACGATTATGATTATGAGTTATTCATATGATTGTGGACAGGAATTGTTGATTGATGTTACAGGGATAAAATATTATCGGTGGACTTTTAACATAGCGAAGATAATATATCGGATGGTATATTTGACTCTTCTATTGGATTGCTCGTTCCGCTGCAATTATAGTTGAAAAGTTTTATCATCTACCATATTTTCTAAATCTCTGATTTATTATTGATGAAAGCTATTGATAATTTAATTATCTTTAGTTATGATATTCTTTACTGGGCTAGTTGTGCTCACCCTTTTTGCTTCAAAATTCCTTTCAGGTAATAAGAGTGTAGTATTTGGGTCGAGTGGGATAATGTGCAAAAATAGTGTGATGGTCCCGAGATCGTCGAAGTTTCTCAATACATTATAAAAGCGGCATGACATGCGGCAGATAATTGTATTGAGGACCTAAGATGTGTGTGTCGATTTTATACATCACTTAATAATTGATTTTGGCGAACAACAATAGGGTGATGAGAACCCAACTTTGAAAGCGTCAAAAGTGCACCTCATTAGAATGAATATGATAATAATATTCTCATTCTTCTTTGGGGTCTTAAAATTTTTGATGTTGTATTTTATATGGCATTGTAATAATTTGAGTTTGGATACTGTCTACGAGACAATATTGTATTAAAACTCACAGCTTAACTGTGGTCGTATTCTATACGACAGTTCAACAGTTGTATACATGAAGTTTGTGTTTGATTTTTATAGTGTGATATCTGGCGACTCAGAATAGGTCGTGTATACCTATTTTGGGGGCGTCACATTTGGTATCAGAGCTTAGGGATATGGTCGCTGGCGGAGATATGAGTCTAGAACTAGGAGGGGAGGGACGAGTAATATACTTCGCTAGTGTGTGACTTACCTAAGCTGAAATTGTTTACTTGATAAGTTGACAAATTATGATATGTTAATTAACCTTTTTTTTGAAGTATATTCTAGAATGATATCCGAAACCCAAGAGATGAGCAATGGGAAAATCATGATACAGAGGAAATAACTGGAAAGGTACAATCCGAAAAGAAAGCAAGGTATTCTCATCTCTTGAAATACTAGTATCGACACGTAAATTTTGAGGGCAAAATTTCATAAGGAGGGGAGATTGTGAGATCCCGAATTTTATGAAATAAAAGTATTCAATTTTTCTATTTTGGTAAATAGTTAAATTGATAAATGTTTAAAATTAAGGGTAATATGTGAATTTTTTTTAAAGTAAGCAAGTTGATATAAAATATTCGTTGTGTTGGGAAATATTCGATTAGTCGGGAAATATTCTTTTTGTTAGGGAATATCCGTACGACGGTATAATCATTGGTGGATCCCACAACGGAATTATTGTCGGATTAAGAAAGCGACAAAAATATTTTTATGAAAATAACGGCAGAAGTTTTACCGTTAAAACTATTGAACTACTCGATAGTAAAAGTATAAAGAATACGTGTGGTTGCATAAGAAGATTACCGGTATTGATTATTAATGCTTATATGAGAGTCACTTTCCGGTTTTGTTTTATTAGCATTATTAATGTAATAAAACAGAAAAACTTTTATATAAAAAACCGATTGAACAATATAACCTCCAGACATCAATTATTATCGAAATAAATGTCGATTTCCACTAACACTAATAATTCCAACACAATGGAACTATAAATTTCATCTTTAATCAACACGAACTTATTCATCATTAATATTATAACTCACAATATTTAACAATCGTGTCGCTCCTAGGAAGAGGGGGCTTTCCAATAAGGATTTCTCCTTATTGCCAGCAATTAAAGTGACCAAACCTCTCCTCGATGTAACTTCTAGACATTGTAAATATTGCAATTTAATAATATGAATAACTTTGTCGTCTCAATTATTGATTTAATAATATAACATATTATATGTAGATGAAACCGAGACAATAATTGAATCAATAATACGAGAGATATGATACAAAGAATTATCGTGAAAGTAATAATTGAGTATAACCGGTGACTTCTCACGTAAGCATCAATAACCAATACCGTGTGCTACTTACGCAACCACGCCAGACATCGCATTTTTTTACTAAGGGTAGTTCAACGCTTTTAACGGTAAAACTTCCGCCGTTATTTTCATAAAAAATATTTTGTCGTTTTATTACTACGGCAATACTTCCGTTGTGGTTTCACCAATGATTGTGCCGTCGTACGGATATTCCATGTTAAAACGAATATTCCCCGACCAATCGAATATTTTATAACAACTTGCATACTTTGAAAAATTTATAAATATTACCCACAACTATAACATTATATCAAATCCACACCATAATATTCAAAAAAATATTTCGAGAATTTTAAATCTTTATTCATAAAATTTGGGGTCTCATAGGATTCGAAGACTCATAGTATTTTGCACGATCGTTCCAAAGGCGTGACTCTCGCGCAGGGGGCAAATGCGGGCCCAAGTGCAAATTAGGGTTCACGTACGACCTAAAGAATTAAATGACGAACAGAAAATTCGTAATAAATATGCGAGACCCGAGAGAAGTCTCCATGTGTCCCGAGGCAGAAGACTCGTGGAGGCGACTCATTTTGAAAATTGATTGAGAGATTGGATTGGTGGCTAGAAGGGCAGGACTATCTGGGCATTACTCTAATGACTAAGGGTAAATTTAGAATTTCTCCGACCACTATCCAGAAAATCCTATAAATACCCCTTCCACTCCATTGGGAAGGGGACCTCTCTTCAGACACAGGACTTGGACTCTTGGAAGATCGAAGGATCTGGGCATTCTCTCTCAACACTCAAGAAGACTCTTGGAATCCCAATAACCCTAACAAGGTTTCTGGATTCTAGGAGTGGAAGGACTTAAGAAGAAGGCTCTTGGAATCCCTGCTACCCTAATACAGTTCCCGGATTAGATCTAGGAGTTCTGTCACGCGTTGTTGGAGTAATCGCCCACCTGTTCTTCTCCCATCTTCAATCAATCAATCAATTCCGTGCTCTTCATGATTTCTCTCCTCCTCAGCCAACACGAAACTCTAATCCTAGCAAGGTACGATTTCCTTGTCCACAATGACTTTTAAAAATTATTTTATTTTAAAATATTCATAACATTAGTTAATTAGAGATATAGATATACTCAGTATCAAATAGTTATAAGTCGAATTTTATGCAACTTTTTAGTGTAAATTTTAAGTGAATTTTTATTTTTGAAATAAAAAAAGAAAAAGAAAAATATCTCTCATTTAATAGAGGGAATATCATCAAGCCCCATAGCAATATGAGAGTATATATACAAAATTTATTTATTTTTAATATGTAGATCACTACTATAATAACAACATAAAATAAATATAATTTCAACGGCTTGAATTTTTATTCTTATGTTTTATTACTGTAAAGTCATCGATTGCCACACATTACCTAATCGTAAGAGATTCGGCTTGCTATAACAATGTAAAATAAGTATGTTTTGATTTTTGATTTTTATTTTTGGTTACTGTAAAGTTATCGATTGACACACATTACCAAATCATAAAAGAGTCTACATGATATAGTATTTTTTTTTCATTTTCCTAATATTCCTACATTTAAAATTTTTAAAAGGTCGTATTAACTCTATACGGTTTATATGTTGGTTTCGGATTTATAAATGAAAGTAGGAAACAGGAGATTTTCAAAGAATATTTTTTCTCTTTTCATCACCCACCTTTATATATATATATATATATATATATATATTATTTCCTTAAGCATATCCATCTCCCATGAGACTTTATATTCTCTTCCCAGTGTCAGCAGTAATGTTGGCTAGCTTGACCCACATTTCAAGCATATACATATATATGTCGGTAGTTTTTATTTGAGGGTTTATATATATACCATTCCCTGTCTGTAGGATAAATCAATTTTCTTTTCCATTATTCTTTTATATGGGTTTAAATTAAATATTGGGGCACTTTGGATATGATGATCCACGTCCGTCTAAAGCCCAATAAATGTTACACAAGATATTAGTGCTCGTAGAGATCAATTTGGAATAGTTGTACACAACTTTTTTACAATCTTTGGAATATATTACTCCCAAGCTAGGAGATTGAAAACATGGGGAAGGAAGATTGAGATGCCTTTGCTTTGAGGAATATCTTCTAGAGCTGGGCTCTTCGATCTTCATCCATCTCTCCTTTTCCTTTTCCTTTATATATTCAGTGGAACCTGCCTGCTAATGGTTAACCTACTTGAGAGACTATTTGGCTCTTACGTTTCTGCCATCGCATACGGTTTCTTTCACTATCTCGAACACAACCGCAAAAGAGGAGTCAACAAAATCAACATGCCCAAGGCTCGACCGCTTTCTCTTCAGGTTTCACTTTCATATATACTACGTACTCAATTATATATACATATATTTGACTGGCTCGTCTTAATTGAGCTTTCACCCTGGGTTTTACCATTCATCCTTATTATTGCCATATATGAACTATGAAGGATGCCAAAAAAGAAAAAAAAATGAAGAAAAGAAATTAATAAAAAACACCCAAGCAGTACATATATATATATATATATATATATATATGTATATGTATGTATGTATGTATATATGTATGTTTGTTTGTTTTAGGGGTGTGATCATATATAGAGAAACTAAAATTATATATATAGAAGGAAAATATGCATGAAGGAACTATTGTTGTATGTTTGTTTAAGGGTGTGATGACAATGTATATATAGAGAAAATAAAGTTATATATGGAAACTTGGCATGAAGGAAATATGTAGTTGTATCATGTATGCTAAATTATTCTTGTAATCTTCATTTTAAACTTAAAAATTAGTAGAGCTCATGTAGTTGTAGAGTTTGATACTATCAAAGGGTCAATGTCCATGTCTACTTGTCCATCTAGATCGTAGAACGGATGATCAGATTTTAAAAGCAATTCAATGCTTTTGCCACTTCGATGGCGACCAGCACTAACAACACCGATTCTGCTATATATTATTACCTGTTGGCGTTTTTCAGTTTTTAAAATTTGTTACTAAATCTTTTTTAATTTCCCCGTAAAAATTTTGATGGATGGACAAAGATGAGTTGTCTTAAGGACTCTAAATTCAACAAATGTTATAGAGTTGTTTTCATATATACATATATATGGCAAGCTTTGGCTGTGACCTACCTTTTTAACATACTTCGAGTCGAGATTATAAATGATCGACTCCTTTAATAATTAAGTAGTTCGCCAGCGAATTGTTTGTGCGTTATTTAATAAGAGCTCGAGTTATAAAAAAATAAATTAAAAATATTTTATAATAATTATATATTAGATGAGTAACTTTTAACAAATTGAGCCAAATACAGTAAAACTTCTATTTAGGAATAGACTTGAGACCAAATTATTTGTATTCTAATTGAGAGGTTAATACTAAATAGAAGTATTGGTACAAAATATTTTTCGAACACCTAAAAATATCCACTTTAACAAATTAAAATATAGATTTTATAGATTTTATAATAAAAAATAAAGAAAACATAAATTATTTAGATTTTCAAACTAGGAAAATGTAGTCTTTTATAGGAAATATAGTCTTTTATAGGAAAATGTGGTATTTTATAGAAAATATAGTCTTTTATAAGAAAATATAGTTTCTTATATATATATATATATATATATATATATATATATATATATATATATGAAATTATTACTATATAGATGTATAGTTTAATAATACTGAACTTTAAAAGTATATAACATATTACAATTTAGTATGTTATTCTTATTTATAACTGGCCCAAATTGAGACCAATTTTTTTTTTATAATATTATAGAGGTTATTCTTATATAGAATATTCTTAAATAGGGGTTTTACTGTAATACACAACTCTAGCTCGACTTTTTTATGTGTAAACAAACAAAACAATATGTTAAACCTGAACTCCTTAAGAGAATTTGAGTCGAGTCGAGCCGAATCAAACTTTATCCGTAAACAATTCGATTCATTTAGAACCTTAATAATTTTTTAGTTTCATTATTTTTATTAATGACATTTCGTTATTTCATGATTTTATTTATCAAAACTGCATGTTTGCTTCCCACATATTTCATTTGCAATATATATATATATATATATATATATATATATATATATATATATACACACATGATTCTCGTCTGGGACTCTCAGGACAGTCCTAAAATACGGATTATTTTTTTTTTTTGCTTTTTTTTGAAACAACTAAAAAAATAAAAATTATGGAATCGAAATTTTACATAATCTGATGTTTTGGGTGTGATTTGGATGCCTATACCAAAATGCACTCCAAAACACTTTATTATGTAAAAATTTAGTTCCATAAATTTTTTTTTTTTTAGTTGTTTCAAAAAAAAAAAAAAAAAAAAAAAAATGGTCTCAGATTTTATAGAGTCGAGATCCCTGATTTGGATCAGGACTCTCTCTCTCTCTCTCTCTCTCTCTCTCTATATATATATATATATATATATATATATATATATATATATATATATGAGGTTGCATCTACAACAACCGGTTGCTGGGAGTAACCCCTTTTTTGGCCCCATGTTGTAGCGGTTGGAGCAAAAAAAAAAAAAATTGTAACAAGCCGCTACATGTTATAGTGGCTGGGCCAAAAAAGAATTTTTTCCAGCAACCGGTTGCTGTGGATGCAACCCCTATATATATATATATATGACGGCCCCACTTTACCTATTTTATTTTCCTTTAAATTTTATTGTTGGCTAGTTTACTCTTACTTGGCTATCATTTTTCAACCCTATTTAGCCATCATGTAGCTAAGGATCACATGATTATGTATTTTGGAGAAAATGAGGTTGCGGCCTGTGGAAACAATTCAAAATTATATAATTATGATTAAATGAAATGATAAAGTTGTCATTATAAAAAAATGGTGAAATGATCATTACTAAATTCTAAATTATGTCATTCAAAGCGATTATCAAAGAAATCTGTTAACTTTTTCATTCAAAATGATCATTTCCCTTTGGGTTTTATTTTGAAATTATTGTACAAATATTTCAATTCAAACAATACATGAATTCATAATTTCGAAGTAAACACAAAGGGAAAGAGCACCTTAGATAGAAAAATTAATAAATTTACTTAGCCTCGCGAGTATAGGGGTTTATGTGTCTGTTTTATAAATAAATAGTGATGTAGGATCTTGACAAAACATCATATGGTACGCTTTTAAATATACAGCTAGTGCATAATCTATAAAGAAGTGAAACAATTATATATGTATATAGCCACTGAATAATCTATACAACAAGGGTGAGTTGTTATAGTTGTAACAGAAGTGAAACAATAGGTAAAATTCTACATATGTATATATGCATAAAAGTGTCTCGCGCATAATCGTGTTTGCATTCCTAAACACATGTACGTACGTACTCAGGTTGGAATTCGCATATCTTTCTTGATCTCTTTGAATTAATTTATTTTCAAATATTTCTGTTGTAGTCATTTTTATTAAACCCTAATTAAATATAAGAAAAACAAGATTTAACAGAACAACATAAGATTTAACCGAACATGTATAATATCTTTGAATTGCTTATTGGACCACTGACCCAATAAACGTTAATGACATCATTTTTGTGTTTTGTTTTAATTATTACTGAAAAAATGGGTACAATATATGATCACTAGTTTCACGTGAAAAAAGAAATAATAAGCTCGCACAAAGATGAGAAAATAACTCACACAATTTGGATGAGTCTTAATTATCGGTCTAAGATCATTTCTATTGTGGTCCATCTTTAAAATATTTATGAAGGGTTTAATTAGTACCGAATTAACTTCATTATAATCAACTACAATGGATTTGTTGGTTTGGCCTGAAATAATAATACGTAGAAGTAGTGGGTAAATCCAATCTATGATCAGGCATGTGAAGTTGAGGAATCAATAGATGCGAGGATACATAATTATAGGTATATATATGATGCATGTAGGCACTCAATATCAATGGGGAATATAGTATATATAAGAGTGTTCCTACTCCCCCTTTTTTCCTTCCTATGAATCCAGTCCTTTGCATAATGACCAAAGTATTTTGGAAAGTTTCTTAATGTGAAAGTAGAATTTATAAAGGAATAAACGAATTAAAAGGAAAACTGTGTTTACTATTAGTACTGTAATTTGTTGAAAGGCTAGATAGCATCTTTGAACCCTCTTTTAAATTAGTTATTACTACTTTACAGACTGTGGAGCTCAAAGTGAGGATGTGCTGCACCGGATGCGAGAGAGTGGTGAAAAATGCCATCTTTAAGCTTAAAGGTACGTCTACTATAATAGTTTAATTACTTACTCCTTTTCACGGATCCATATATATATATATATATATATATATATATATATATATATATATATATTGACGCACAACAGAATACGTAGAGTTTGTCAACGTAAGTTCTTAGAACATAACCTGAAATCCACCAGAAATTAAAACAAACGATATCAATCATAAAAGATAAATTATTGATGAATTAACTTTCTTCAACCCACAAGCCGGGTTTATATAGCTAACAAAATTTTCTGCCCAATTCACTCTAGAATCTTCCTAGAGATACGGAAACAAATCCTAACAAACTTTCTAAAATTACGGAAATAAAATCCTAATAGGTAACAACTTAATTATGAAAGATTTACTACCTAATAAAATATTATTACCATAAAAGAACTAAATAATAATAATAATTAATCCAGTCTTTCCGAAGTTATGACGCCAATTCTGAACCCGAAGACATCTCCCGAAGCCAATCGAACTCATTCTTCGGGAATTATGGTCGTTTTCTCGGACCAGTTCTCCTTTCCCATTTCCTATCTAACTAATCATCAAACTTCAAAGCTAGCAGTCCTACATCAGTCCTTCCCACCTGCGAAGAACTCGACCTCGAGTTACAATATAATCTGGATAAAGTGGAACATCTTCACAGAACGCATAAAGGTCGGATACGTTAAAAGTACGAGATATGTTCATCTCAGCATGTAAGTCGATCACGTAAGCATTATCATTGATCTTTTTGATTACCTTGTATGGACCATACTTTCGTTGCTTCAACTTATTATAGGAACCAACGGGAAACCTCTCTTTTCATAAAAATACCATAACCTGATCACCCTCTTCAAATAGCTTCGAACGCCTCTTGGCATCGGCTACGACTTTATACTTCATATTCTTCTCCTCCAACCTAGCTCTTACTTCGGCCTGAACATCTCGAACTTGCTCAGCCAGATTTTTAGCAGCAACACTGTTTCCAGCAACCTTGGGAAGGCGCGCCAATACACTAAAGCAAAGAGAAACTGACCTGTAGCAGTGTGAGTAGCATTATTATATACGAACTCAACCTGTGCTAATGCCATATCTCACTGCTTCAGCTTATCACCATAAATACTCCGAATCAAATTCCCTAGCGTTTGGTTCAGATTTTCAGTATGTCCATCAGTCTGTGGATGTGTAGTGCTACTGAATTTCAAAGTAGTATTCATCCGTCGCCACAGTGTGATCCAAAAATGGCTAAGAAACTTTGAATCTCTATCATAAATAATAGATTGAGGAACTCCATGCAGACAAACTACCTCTTCGAAAGAACAACTGAGCCACGTGGGATGCATCCGAGGTCTTCCAACAAGGAATGAAAAGTCTCATCTTTGAGAACCGATCAACCACAACAAATACAGATTCCATTCCCAGTTGAGTCTAAGAAAGACCTAGAACAAAATCCATCAATAGATCTTTCCAAATAGAACTCGATACTAGTAGAGGCATGTAGAGGCCTGTATTCTGAGCTTGACCCTTCGCAGTCTGACACACATAGCATTTGCGAACCAAGTTTCCTACATCGCGTTTCAGCTAAGGCAAATAATATCGTTCGACTACTCCACTGATGGTCTTCTCACGTCTAAGATGACCACTCAAACCTCCTCCATGTAGTTCCCGCACCAGTCTCTCTTTCAACGAACCCCGAGGCATACATAACTGATTCCCACAAAATAGATAGTCGTCAACCACATGAAACTCTTTCTTCCTTCGTTTTTGAACACATATCTCCCATACTTCGCCGAAGTCTTCATCATCTGAATACGATTCTTTTATAAATTCAAACCCGGTGATCTCTTGTTGCATAGTAACCAACAGACTTGCACGCCGACTCAATGCGTCGGCTACCTTATTTAGAATACCTGATTTGTGCTTCAGGACAAAAGGAAACTTCTCCATAAAGGTTGCCCATTGAGCGTGCATATTACTCAAACTTCGATGACTGCTTAGGTATTTCAATGCTTGATGATCAGTGTATAAAATAAATTCACGCTGAATTAGATAGTGTTCCCAATGTTTTAAAGCTCGAAAAATGACATAAAACTATTGGTCATATGTACTCCACTTTTGTCTCGCGTCACTGAGTTTTTCGTTGAAAAATGCCACCGGTCTCTTCTCATATGATCAAAGAACCGCCCCAACCCCAATACCACTAACATCACACTCCACCTCAAATAGTTTTCAAAACTTGGTAGAGCAAGAACATGAGTTGTACACAACTTCTCCTTGATAACCGCAAAAGTTGTATCAGCCGCTTCTTCCCACTAAAATTTACCTTTATTTAAACACTCGGTAATGGGTGCCACAATGTTACTAAAATCATTAATAAATCTCTGATAAAATGTTTCCAACCCATGAAAACTTCTCACATCTCCTACATTCTTAGGAGTCGGCAAATCATGTATCACATTCACCTTCTCTTCGTCCACCATGATACCCTCTAAACTGACCACATATCCACGGATTAACAGATGTTTGGCCAGCTAACTACACTTTTTAAAGTTAATGAATAGTTTTTTTTCTGCCAAAACCTCCAATACAACCCGAAGGTGTTCCATATAGTCTTACTCATTCTGACTATAAATCAATATATCGTCAAAATAAACAACAACATATTTCCCGATGAAGGGTTGTAATACCTGATTCATAAGTCGCATAAAATTACTAGGCACATTGGATAATCTGAACGGCATAACTACCCATTCGTAAAGTCCATCTTTTATTTTGAACGCTATTTTCCATTCATCCCCAGGCTTAATCCGAATTTGATGATATTCGCTCTGAAGATCTATCTTTAAGAACAACTAAAAACCCTCCAACATATCTAACATGTCATCCAACCTCGGAATTAAAAAACTATATCTGATAGTTATTTTGTTAATTGCTCGACTATCCACGCACATTCTCTAACTTTCATCCTTCTTCGGGACCAGCAATACGGGGACCACATATGGACTCATGCTTTCTCGAATAAATCTCGTTTTCAGTAACTCCTCCACCTTTTTCTGTAAGATCTGATTTTCTTTAGGACTAATCCAATAATGTGGCAAATTAGGTAAGCTCTCCCATGGAATTAGATCGATGTGATGTTGAATATCCCTCAGTAGTGGAAGTTCATTTGGTAAATCCTCGGACACCAATTCACGGAATTCGCCTAACAGGGACTGTACCTTATCGGGTAACTGATCAATTTTATGCTATTCCTTTCCTTCTACCACTAAAGCTCTCACCACCACATGTACTTCTTCTGCCTCTATAATTTCCGCCTCTAAATCAGCTGTTGACATGATTACTGATAGTAAAAGTTGCTCTTCCTTCTGGTTTTTAGTTACGCCACTACCCAAAATTTGTTTTGGGATAAATGCAATCTTCCTGCCACCCCAATTGAAAATAATTACATTGTCGTATCCTCTGTAAGTGACATCCACATCAAACTGCCATGGTCGTCCCAATAACACGTGACTAGCATTCAAGTCCACTACTTTGTATACCACTTCAGCTCGGTAGTGCTGTCCGATTGAGATAGGTACTTTTCACACTTCGATCACGTTCACCTTGGGTCCTTTCTGAATCCACCCAATTACGTAAGGCTTCGGGTGTTTCTCCACTCGGAGTTTCAGGTGTTTTACCAATTTCTTTGACATAAAATTCTCGTAGCTTCCACTGTCTATAATTAGGTCGCAAACCTTTCCTTGAAGACTATAGCATGCCTTAAAAATATTGTTTCATTGTGAGTAATCTTCTATCTTCGTTGAGCATATGACTCGCTGAATCACGCAATGTACATGCTCTCCATGTTCCTCGGCTATTTTTGCACCTTCCCAGAATTCGCCCATGTCTGTCTCTTCTTCGACCTACTAATCATCCCCATCTCCATTTCCAGCTTCCACGAAATTCACTGACTTCTGCATCAGACACTCATTCGAGCGATGACCCGGTTGACCGCATCTGTAACATTTAAACCTACCTGATTTAGCATATGGGTTCGGTGCTCGTGGCACTTCCTTTGTAGCCGATGTTGTAGGTCGGGTCCCAACATGATTATTAGTAGGTCTCGAACCCCTTTGTGCCTGCACAGGATCAGTTTTAAACTAATTCTTCCCATCACTCGTCGCAAATCTGTTTCTATTTGAGTTGGACGTCTTCGCCATGTCCTTCATGTGATAAGAAAATTGACTGGATGTCTTTTCCATTAATTCTGCCTTCAAGGCCATATTATACGCTTCGTCCACTGTTCAAACGACTTGTAGTCCAAATTTATCTCGAATAGAAGGTTTTAGTCCCTCCAAATATCTGGTCACTTGCTGTGCCTCAGTTTCATTCAGGTTATTACGAACTGACAGCCTGACCACTCCTCTGTGTATTCTGTTACAGTTCTGTTACCCTGTGCACAATTCTGATAACTCTGAAAAATAAATTGTTCATAATCTGGGGGTAAAAATTTGCTCATCATAAGTTGTTTCAACCGCATCCAAGATCGGATAGGGGTTTTGCCTTGTCGTCGTCGATCCATCTACAACTTTTCCCACCAAACAGCAACTCCGGTCCTCAATTTATACACTACTAGGTTAACTTTTCGATTTGCTGCAACCTCCGTTAGCATGAAAAACCTTTCGACCTCAAACAGCCAATCCAAAAATTCTTCAATCTGCAACTTACCATGGAATAATGGTATATCCGCGCGTATTTTATAGTCAGATTGATGTTGGTTTCGATTTTGGTGTTGATGAAAGTTTTTTTGCCCACCTGCAACGTCTTCATCGGAGTCTTCATAACTGAATCCTTTCGAACGACTCTCTTCGGGCTATTATATACTGACGTTCCCTACCAGGGTGACCAGGGGCAAATCCCTCGCCTCCGTCTCTGTTGTCGTTGGGGTTGGGTCGTTGTACCAACAGTTGTTGCATCATGGCTTCCATCCTCGCCATTGACTGTCGTTGATCATCAATCGCCGCCCATAACTCGGCATCCCTACAACCAGCGTCGTCAAGGATATCTCTCCTGCCTTCGTTGTTGGCCATTGACAAGGCAAAATCCTTGTCTTTGATACCAATTGACGCAAAACAGAATACGCAAAGAGTTTACCAGCGTAAGTTCTTAGAACATAAACTAGAATCCACCAGAAATTAAAACAAACGATATCAATCGTAAAAGATAAATTATTGATGAATTAACTTTCTTCAACCCACAAGCCGAGTTTATATAGCTAACAAAATTTTCTGCCCAAGTCATTCTAGAATCTTCCTAGAGATACGGAAACAAATCTTAACAAACTTCTTAAAATTACAGAAATAAAATCCTAATAGGTAACAACTTAATTATAAAAGATTTACTACCTAATAAATTATTATTACCATAAAAGAACTAAATAGTAATAATAATAATAATTAATCCAGTCTTCCCGAAGTTATGACGACAATTCCGAACCCGAAAACATCTCCCGAAGTCAATCGAACTCAGCTCTTCGGGACCAGCTCTAGTCTTCGGGAATTATGGTCGTTTCCTCGGACCAGTTCTCCTTTTTCGTTTCTATCTAATTCCTGCTCTCCAAAGCTAACTGTCCTACATCATATATATATATATATATATATATATATATATATATATATATATACACACACACACATTTATAAAATTATCAAATTTTAAGAATACATATTCTTTCTCGGTGTATTAATTAATTGAATAGTGGTAACATGATAATTGAAATTATGTTTGTTAATTATAAATTAGAGAAAAACATGTCAATTTATACTACTTACCATCAAAATAAATAGGACTATTTTTTTAGAACATAAAAAAAAATTAACAAATAAATCTCTATTTGTTCCGAAGGGAGGGAGAATTATTTAGTTTCAACGCATTCATATACTCTTTCTGCATGATGTCATCAATTTTAACAGGGGTGGACTCGGTGGAGGTGGACCTAGAGATGGAGAAGGTGACGGTGATCGGTTACGTGGATCGGAATAAGGTGCTAAAAGCAGTAAGAAGGGCGGGGAAAAGGGCGGAGTTCTGGCCATACCCGAATCCACCACTGTACTTTACTAGTACCAGTAACTACTTCAAAGACATGACAAACGAATACAAAGAGAGCTACAACTACTGGAGGCACGGCTACAATGATGTCCACGGTGACAAGCATGGCGCCATTCCCGTCACGCATCGAGGTGACGATAAAGTCAGTAACATGTTCAACGATGATAACGTCAATGCCACCTGTTGTCTCATGTAATATCACTCCATTACTATTCTCTAATTTATGCATGTATATGTAATGTATTATAATACTACTATTAGTTGTAATGTAATATAGTTAATTTAACCACGTTCCCATTTCATCTAGTATTTCTTTCTTTTTTGTGTTTTGAATCATCTTTTGGGGACTACAATATAATCACACAATTAAATGCATTATCCATCACTATATATTGTAATATCAATAATATATCCCTCAAACCTCACATAAAAGAGGAAGAAATACAGTCACAATCAAATCTCACATAAAAGAGAGGAAGCGCACAAGTGAAAATAAAATCTGATCTGAGGTCACACTGCTTTAGTTTTAACCATTAGGTTAAGACCTCATTGATGTATGACACTATAAATTATATTATATATTATTAGTTGTGGCGTCATATACCGAGTAAATCAAACAGGATTCATTTCCTTCGTTGTGCGTATCGGGTTGCTGTGGATAGGAAACATAATCGGTAAGGTGGAACTTACACAAACATCATTAAGGCACACACTTGGGACTTCCCTCGCTACGGCTCTGAGCGTGAGTCTACTTTCCATGTTTTAATTTCTTTTCCGGCAGAAATAGCTACGGTGTTTGCTAGTCCCTTAGGCTTAAATTGCGAAGCAGTTCACGTTTTTATTATGACTCTTCTCTCTATATAAACAATAAGGGGATTTATAAGGTTTAAAGGAAACAATGTTGTCTGATAAACATTTGTCCCACATTGGAGAAATGAGCAAATGTATATGGGTATATAAGCATTCATGTGACTAGTTAATGTACTAGTGGAACAAAAAGAAATTCATGGACACCAAACCCTTGTCCTAACAAACTACTTGTGCTAGGGTCGCGTCATAAAGCTAACTTACATATAGGCACTCTTTAGGCGTACTTTGAACGTGCTCATCGATGTTTAGCGATGGACAACAGCGATCGACTTATCATTGGCGGATAAGAGTGATACATTCATTCATTCATAACTATTCATTTATGTGTTTCATTTGTAAAATTATATGGAGAGAAAATAGAACTTACAATGGAGCACAGAAGTGGGCGGTGGCGATGGAATGACAATGGCGACGTGGGCAGCCGGCGTGAGCGGCAGTGCTCAATCTCTTTTTCTTTCTCCTCTTTCACTATTTCTTCTATTTTCTTATGTTTTTACAGATGCCCACTATCTTGAGCTATAAAGATGACCATCAACGACCACTCAATCCAGTCGCTATAAAGGCAATATCGTCACAAAGTTAATTACATTGACAATTTAGGCACACTTTGCACATGCACATCATTGCTAAGAGCCTCGAGCTTGTGTTCGTGGTTTTTGGTCGGGTTTATTCTTGTTGACCCGCGACTAAAAAAGAAAAGGCCATCAGTGACGGACCATTAATGACTGATCCAATTGCTACAAAGGAAATTTAGATGAAAGTTCGTCGCTAAAAGGTAATTTGGTTAGTGAGTTTACATTAGCGATGGACAACAACGATCGACTTATCATTGACGGATAAGAGTGATACATTCATACATTGATGCATTCATTCATAACTATTCATTTATGCGTTTCATTTGTAAAATTATATGGAAAGATAATAGAAAACTTACAATGGAGCGCAGAAGTGGGCGATGCGATAGAATGACAGTGGCGACGTGGGTGGCGGACGTGAGCGGCAGTGACGGTGGATGACAATGCTCAATCTCTGCGATAACCTAATTTTTTGAGAAGTATTAAAATAAGAATATTTAAACAAATAAAATTCTTATTAGATGATATATATGTTATGTGAGATTGTATTGCATAAATGAGTATGAACTATGCAATGTGATTTTTGTATATAATAAATATATTAGTATTATATATTTATTATATGTAAGCAATTGTAGGAGCAATTTATTAAATGAAAGAGATGGGTAAGATTAAAATAAGTTAAAATAATTTATAATACTAAATTATTTTAATGTGGTAAATTAGTGGCATTAAAGATATTTAATGTATAACTATATTTTATTGAAGAAATCATGTATTACATTATGAAGTGTAATATATGCAAATTTTAATGTAGTGAATATATTATTATATTTATTATAGTTAAATTATTGAAAACAATTTATTGTGGAAAAAGAAATCATATTATTATTTTATTTGATTTATATTATACTACTTATGTGATAATTGTGATATAATATGCGTGTGAAGGCGGCATGATAAATATATTAAAATATATTTATTACGTAAATAATTGCTTGACAACAAATTATAATACAATGAATGTAAATTTTGTGTATATTAAAATAGTTTATGAAAATCAATTATTTTAGTTAATTTAATAATTAAAATATTTTTATTTAATAAATAATTTCTATTTTTATGAAAAAGATTTATTTTAAATTTTTTAAAGTGCGTTATGTATTTAATATTTAAGGCGATATGTATGGAGGGTATTAAAATTTGAATTAGAGGAAGCTTGAGGTGGCAGCGTTAGGAATAAAAATAAGACACTAAGCAAATAAGTAGGAGCTGGCAAAACAAGGACAAAATTAGGAGTACTCTAAGCATGAGTTCATGCTATTATACTTTGTTATGTTATATTACATTTTTTTTTTCCTTAGCTAGACCACCAAACAGATGAAACTCCTATCCATTCCAAGCTAATTTCGTGCTTCCCTAATTTGTTCAGAATTTACTTTAAGTGTCGTCTCCTTAATTTTGTCTGGAAGTAATAGGTTTCCAAGAGTTGGAGTTGCAAACTAGAGTGAAGACGATTATCAAGCAACAAAGTTGTAGCTAATCATCATCAATTTTAAAGAAAAGCACAGCTGTTATTTTCTTACAACCAAAATTCTTCGAGGTATGATTATTTTATTAAACAACGTTGTAGTTTTTAAGGAGTTCCTATGCAGGTAGAATGAAGTGAAAAAGGAGGAAACTTTTGGTTAGATTCCTATTTAAACACATACGAAATGACTTTTTAAAGTTTTCAAGTTTAAAAACGTTTTGTTAGTTCCCAGTAGGCACAATAGATCTAGAAAGGGTAGTTGAATAGATCTTTTTTATTTTCAAATGCTTTACTGGTTTATTTTGTATTGCTAATAATTTAGCATAATTAACATAAGAATCTTTTCAAGCACAACGGAATAAGTAAAAGATCTCATTCATTGATATATTCATAATTATACATACATTGTTCATAGAGTTAGTTCAGTGGTAAGCAGTTAGAACATACATAGCAGTTATAGCAGTTAATGTACATAATATAAATGACATAAAGTAAAGGACACAAGGGTTTTAAGTGGTTCGAGAGATTAAGCTCTCTAATCCACTCTTTCCGCTTTCAACTAGCGAGGATTTCCACTAAGGAAAGCGCAAAGACGAATCACTAAGATTCCTTCAAGACAAAGAACCTTGGGACTTGAGTTCACTAAGAACTCTTCAAGCCGCTGACGCTTGGTGTAAGACCCCAGATTTTATGTAATAAAAGTATTCAATTTTTCTTATAATTATTATTCAGTAAATGGTTAAATTGATAAAAGGTTAAAGTTAGGGGTGATATATGTAAATATTTTAAATACGCAAGTGGTTATAAAATACTCATTGTTGTTTGGGGAATATTCGTTTGGTCGTGGAATATTCTTGTTGTCGAGGAATATTAATTGACTGCCAAGTAGCGACCATTTATGGCCCATATAATGAATAGCGTCGGATGAAGAAAGCGACAAGTTTGAGTTTTTATAAATAACGACATAGTTGTTCCAGATTAACACTTGTTGGAATACTCGGTGGTTAAAATACGATGATGTCTGCGGTTGCACAAGATGCTTTAGCGGTATTATGCTAAATATTTTTGAATTATTGATCCTTACATAAGAAGACCTTTACTCAATAATTATTACGATGTAATTCTTGCTCAATATTTTATTTTATTGGTTCAATAATTCTTTGCGTTGATATTTTATATTATTGTTGTTTCAATAATTGTCATTTCACAGTATTCCCATTATAAGATCAATAATTTATATTATTTGGATAATATTATTAGATAGCATTATTGACAATGTCTAGAAAGTTCTGTCAAGGAGAGGTTTGGTCACCTAATTGCGCGCCAATAAGGAGAAATCCTTATTGGAAGCCCCTCTTTCCTGGGAACTGCCTGATTGTCATTATTGTGATTCTGTAATATTATTTGTGAATAATTAATTATTGATTTATATGATAAAGAAATATTTAATTGATGTGGATATAAGTGATGGATTTATTTATGTGGCTATAAATGAAGGAATTAATGTTGAGGTGTTTTATCAGTATTTTTGTCAGAATAGAGGTATTAAAAATCAAATCAGTATATTTACGATATATTGCGTGAGTTATAAGTTTTAATCTGACCGTTGGATCGTTGTGATTTTTGGATATGTTATACATATATAAGTTGAGTATATGTCCACAAATTTTGAACCGTTAAAAATGAACGCATGATTTATTATGAATTTTAAGAGGTGACTGATTCGGAAATTAGGTTTATAAATGATTTTGGTAGAAAATTCTAGAATTGAGTGGGCCCCACTTGTGGTTGGTGAAGAAATGTGCTGAAATTCTAATTCAAATGTGGTGGGTGGCAATAGTAGCGAGTAAAAGCCATCAGTGCATTCTGTGTCAAGTCTACTTGATTGTCTTAACATTTTCCTATAAATAGAGGGCTAAGTTAGAATTAAAAATCACATCAGAAACATAAGCTTTCTCTCTTTCTCTCTCTATATTATCGAGCGTATTTTGTGAGTATTTTGATACTTTGAGAGTTTCTATTCAGTGCAAGGTTCCTTCGACTTTACATTCCGGTCAGAAGTACTGCTCTTTTGAGGTAAAAGATTTTTAAGGGTTATTATGTTTTTCAGTTTTGTACTTTTTCTGGACGTTTGAAAATTCTGAAAAAATTTGAAATGATATTTTGATGAGTTTTCTTGACTGTGTCCAAAAATGGTGATTTTTTGATGTATAGATTAAGAGTTATGAATTTTATGAGAAAAGACTATTTTAAAAGTAAAACCTTATAACTCTTTGTGGTTAACTTCAAAATTGATGATTTTTTTATTGGGAGTACATCTATATAAATATCAGTATACCCTGTGAATTTCAGAATTTTTGGACAAAATTACAATTTATGATAAATGTCTAAATATTCGGCAGTTTTGGCCATGTGAAAAATAGTAAATGAATTTTAAAAATTCCGAGAAAAATATATGTTCAATATGGGCTATATTTCGCTAAATTCCAAAAAGAAATATTTTGGAACCGATTTGGTATTTTCATGAAAATGGACTAGTTATGAGTAAATGAATTAAATATGTTATGTGAAGTAACAAAATTGAAAATAGGATTTTATGGCTTGGGAATCCTATATATGGTATATCTGATTTTTGATGAGGTTGTTGGTTATTGGTGATGAAATCTTATGAGTTTGACATTTTAGTATGATTAAATGCATTAATTAGTAAAGTGTAAACAATTAAAATAAATTGTTTATAAGTTTAAGAAATGATTATTAAGTGATTTATAACATTTGGATTAAGGTGTTATGAAATCCTTGATTTATGAATCTTACTTTTGAAATTAAATGCAGTTGTTGATCATATTATTTTTATTATTATATATAACATTTTTATAATCCCGGTGATGAAATTTTTCTTTGACTTAAGTGTAAAGATGGGTAGATTATTGGTATGATCGTGACTATGGGTTCTCTTTGGCCAGTAGTGCAAAGATGAATTGTTGACTTGTATGATCATGACCATTGAATTTATAATTGAATATTTTTAGCTTAAGTGCAAAGGTGAATTGATCAACATGGTTATAATTATTGTTTATATAAATTCTAAAATGATTATATATTTCTTTGAGATATGAATATCTTTGGCCTGTAATGCAAAGATGAATTGTTGATGAATATCTTTGGCGTGTAGTACAAAGATGACCTGTTATTAAATATCTTTGGCCCGTAGTGTAAAGATGAACTGTTGTTGAATATCTTTGGCATGTAGTGCAAAGATGAACTGTTAATGAATATCTTTGACCCGTAGTGCAAAGATGAACTTATTAGTATGATTATGAATAGGAACTGTGATTTGGTATAACCATGATCTTTGATGTTTCAGGTAAAGACATGTGATGAAAAATATCTTCGTCTTGGATGAGAAGAAAATTAGAACTACAATTATGATTATGAGTTATTCACATATTCGTGAACAAGATACATTGATTAATGTTACAGGGTTAAAGCATTGTTAGTGAACTTTTAACATGGAGAAGATAATAGACTTTATGGTCTATTGATAATTTAATTATCTTTAGTCATAATATTCTTTCAATTTTTAGTAGTTGTGCTCACCCTTTTGCTTCACAATTCTTTTCGTGTAATAAGAATGTTCTTAAGGTCGAAAGCGGGGATAACGAGGGGGAATAGAAGCGGTGGTCTATAATTTGTTGAGGTTCTCCTAAATAGTATGGAATTAATTTTATTGAGAACTTTAGATAAGTGTGTCGTATTGTATACGTCATTTGATATTAATTTTGGTGAATCGAATAGGGTAAGGTGAACCCAACTTTGGAAGGGTGTTTTGCCACTATCATACAAGATGTCTAATGACATACAACCTCGTGTTATCATAAGACAGGGTTGTGCACATCCACTTGCTGAGTATATCTACGAGCACTACCTATATGATCTTGGAGTTTGGTTGAAACATAATGTTCAATCGCAGACGGTGGAGATAGTTATATGTCAAGAGAAGACTCACTATTGGAAGGAACATGATAGTAATCTTCTCGTTTTTCTTTGGGGTCTATTGGATCAACCAAGGATAATTCTCTGGACATATGATATCTATCATAACTTAGATTCATGGTCTCCTATGTACGAAGGTTTCCTTGAGCACTTCCCAAAGATTTTAATTTCTAAAACAGTTTTAGATTGTACCTTTATATATGGTATCCTTTGTGAGGTCTTGTCCATAGTTGGGACATGAGTCACGATTGGTACTAAAACTCAAGATATCGTGTTGTTGTATTTTGCACGACAATTGTAGTAATAAAGTTATAGTTATTTTCTGTACCATATATTTGGCGACTCAGAATAGGTTGGATGGATTGGACCTATTTTGAGGGCGTCACACTTGGAACTTCTCTAGTTCCCAAGGAACTCTTCAAGCCCAGTAGGCTTGGAACTTCGTTTAGTCCCTTTGGACAAGGACCCCTCAGGCCTTGGCTTCTTGTTGTTGTTGGTGTTATTGGTGCTAAGCTGCTAAGATGTCATTAAGCTTGAACATCTTTTGTACTTAGCAGCTAGGTGTGGTCCTCTTTGCATTCTGTTTTGAGTTTGGACCACATATTCTCTGGTGCAGCTGATCTTCACTCTTTTCTTCTCATCTTCATCTGATATCTGTTGTGCACCATCACCATTTGGATTTACTAAGTCTCTGAGCTTTTGGTAGACTTCGTCTGGCACTTAGCAATCCTTGAGCCCTTCTTGAGTGTTTTGCAGACATGATTCTGCAACTGTTATTTTTCAGCTTTTGGTTTATGGTGATTTGTAGAGTGGCACTCTTGATCTTTTTTGTACTCTGCCACTTTTCTGAATGCTATCTTCTTGGCCTTTTCGGCTCACTCGACATTTGCCATCTTGATGGCATTCTCATCTTTGTTAAGTGAAGCTCTAATCTGTTTAAGTCCTTCTTCAAAGCTGCTTCACTTCCACCTATGTAGTCTCACTGTCACTGAGACTTGTTCTCTTAATCTCTGGTGGAACTCGTAGAGTCAACAATAGCTGTAAGACCCCGAATTTTATGAAATAAAAGTATTCATTTTTTCTTATAATTACTATTCAGTAAATGGTTAAATTGATAAAAGTTAAAGTTAAGGGTGATATATGAATTTTTTTTCAAAATACACAAGTGGTTATAAAATATTCATTGTTGTCGGGGAATATTCGTTTGGTCGTGGAATATTCTTTCCGTCGGGGAATATTAAATGCACCTGCCGCTTGATCATTTATGGGCCCCATAACAAAATAAGCTGTCGAATGAAGAAAGCGACAAGTTTGAGTTTTATAAATAACTGGCGTAGTTATTCTTTGTTAACACTTTGTTGGAATACGGTGGTTAAAATACGATAATACGCGTGTTTGCACAAAGATAGCATACGCTTTTTTACAGTATTTTGAATTATTGATCCTTACATAAGAAGGCACTACTCAATAATTATTACAGTAATTACTGTTCAATATTTTTATTTATTGATTCAATAATTGCTACGTTGAAATTTTATATTATTATTGTTCAATAATTATCACTGCACAGTATTTCTCATTATCAGATCAATAATTCATATTATTTGAATAATATTATTAGATAACATTATTGGCAATGTCTAGAAAGTTCATATCTAAGGAGAGGTTTGGTCACCTAATTGCACGCCGAGAAGAGAGAGATCCTTATTGAAAGCCCCCTCTTTCCTAGAACGACTGGTTGTCATAAATGTGATTACGTAATATTATTTGTGAATAATTAATTATTGATTCATATGATAAGGAAATATTTATTTTATATGAATATAAATGATGGATTTATTTATGTGGTTATTAATGAAGGAATTAATCTTTGAGATGTTTTGTTTGTATTTTGTCGGATTGGAGGTATTAAAAGATCAAATCGATTGTTATTACTGACTTCATTATGTGAGTTATAATATTTAATCCAACCGTTGGATCGTTGTAATTTTTGGATATGTTATACATATATAAGTTGAGTATATTTCCACAAATTTTGAACCGTTAAAAATGAACGTATGATTTGTTATGAATTTTAAGAGGTGTTTGATTCGGAAAGTAGGGTTATAATTGATTTTGGTGGAAAATTCTAGAATTGAGTAGGGCCCCACTTGTGGTTGGTGAAGAAATGTGCTGAATTTTATTTCAAATGTGGTGGGTGGGAATAGTAGCAGGTAAAGCCATCGTGTAAAGCAGTCAAGTCCGCTTGGTACGGGCTAACATTTTCCTATAAATAGAAGGCTAAGTTAGAATTGAAAATCACACCGTAAACAAAGTTTTCTCTTTCTCTCTCTATATTATCGAGCGTATTCTTGTGAGTATTTTGAGTATACTTTGAGTATTGTTAGGCGGTGCAAGTTCCTTCAAAGACTATATCCAGGTGTTTCAACTAGAAACCTTGTCTTTCGAGGTAAGGGATATTATTTTTTCGTAATGATATTATTTCTTCAATATCATTATCTTTGAAATATCGTTGAAACTTTTTATCAAATTTGAAACTTTTTCATGTCGGGGTTACTTATTCACGAGTTCTTATTCACGAGTTACTATTCATGAGTTACTTATTCACGAGTTACTATTCACGAGTACTATTCATGAAGCGTGAAGATGTTTTTTTTATAGAATTTCTATCTTTTTTGGTGTGAGTTCTTATTCACGATACTCAAGACTATTCACGATATCAAGACTATTCACAAATACGGAAGACTATTCATAGAAAAATGAAAATTTTTCTTTTCGTCTAAAATATCTATTCGGATACTAGCTTTGATTGTATCCATGTTTTGATCATTCTTGAATTTTACACCACTATGATTATTTTGAGGTATTTTGGATGTATAGATTAGGAGTTATGGATTTTATGAGAAAAGACTATTTTAAAAGTAACTATTTATAACTCTCTTGCGGTTAAATTGATGAAATTTTTATTGAGAGTACATCTATATAATATCGTACTCTGTGAATTTTAATTTTTGGATAAAAGTACAATTTATGATAAATGTTTAAATATTCTATTGGTTTTAGCCATATGAAAAATAGTAAATGAATTTTTAAAATTTCGAGAAAAATATATGTTCAATATGGGACTATTTTATACTAAATCCCAGAAAAGAAATATTTTTAGAACTGATTTGGTATTTTTCATGAAAATGTTCTAGTTATGAGTAAATGAATTAAATATGTTATGTGAAGTAAGAAAATTGGAAAATATGATTTATTGGCTTGAGAATCATATATGAGATATATGCAGATTTTTATGAGGGTTTTGGTTAATGATGATGAAATCTTATGAGTTTGGCATTTTTAGATGATTAAATGCATTAATTATTAAAGTGTAAATAATTGGATTAAATTATTTATAAGTTTGAGAAATGATTAAAATATTATTATAATATTAATAATATTAGATTATGAGATTTCTAAGTTATTTATAACATTTGGATTAAGGTGTTATAAATATGGATATGAATTTTATTATGAAACTTTATCTTTTCGTGTCGAGGTTACTTATGCGCATTATCACGGACTATATACTGAATACGGTACTATTCACAACAAATTGGTTTCTTCTCTGACCAAATTATCGTTGATTTATGAATCTTACTCTTGAAATTTAAAACCATGTTTTGATTATATTATTTTTATATAACATTCTTATAACCCTAATGATGATATTTCTCTTTGACTTGAGTGTAAAGATGGGTAGATTATTGGTATGATCGTGACCATAGGTTCTCTTTGGCCAAGAAAGTGCAAAAGTTGAATTGTTGAATGGTATGATCATGGCGATTGAATTTACAATTGAATATTTTTAGCTTAAGTGCAAAGGTGAATTGATCAACATGGTTATAATTATTGTTATATAACTTCGAAAAAGATTATGTATTTCTTTGATATATGAATATCTTTGGCTCGTTGTGCAAAGATGACTTGTTGTTGAATATCTTTGCTTTGTGAAGGCAAAAAGATGAATTATTGATGAATATCTTTTTGCTCATAATGCAAAGATGACTGATGTTGAATATCTTTGCCAGTAGTGCAAAGATGAATTATTGATGAATATCTTTTGCTCGTAATGCAAAGATGACTGTTGTTGAATATCTTTTGCTTTGTAGTGCAAAGATGAATTATTGATGAATATCTTTGGTTTAGAATGCAAAGATGTCCCGTTGTTGAATATCTTTGCTTTGTAGTGCAAAGATGAATTATTGATGAATATCTTTGGCTTGTAATGCAAAGATGTCCCGTTGTTGAATATCTTTAGCTTTGTAGTGTAAAGATGGGCTGTTGATGAATATCTTTGCCCGTGGTGTAAAGATGAATTTATTAGTATGATTATGAACAAGAAGCGTGATTTGGTATAACCATGATCTTTGATGTTTCGTGTAAAGACAAGTGATGAAAATTATCTTCATCCCGGATGAGAAGAGAATTTAGAATCACAATTATGATTATGAGTTATTCATATGATTGTGGAAAGGAACTGTTGATTGATGTTACTGAGGATAAAATATTGTTGGTGGATTTTTAATATGGAGAAGACAATAGACTTTATAGTCTATTTGACTCTTCTAATGGATTGCTCATTCACCGCAACTAACTATGGTTGAAAAGTTTTATCATCTACCATATGTTCTAAATCTCGATTTATTATTGATGAAGACTATTGATAATTTATTTATCTTTAGTCATAATATTCTTTCTTGAGCTAGTTGTGCTCACCCTTTTTGTTTCACAATTCCTTTCGTGTAATAAAAGTGTAGTATTTGGGTCGAAAGGGGGGATAGCGAGGGAATAGAGTGGTGGTCTATAGATGTTGAGGTGAGGTGAATTTAACTTGGAAGGGTGTTTTGTCACTATCATACAAGATGTCTAATGACATACAAACTCGTGTTATCATAAGACATGGTTGTGCTCATCCACTTCTGTGAGTATATTTACAAGCACTACTTATATAATCTTGGTGTTTGTTTGGAGTATAATACCCAATTAGAGACAGATTGGAGATAATGATATGTCAAGAGAAGACTCACCATTGGGAAGAATACGATAGTAATCTTCTTGTTTTTCTTTGGGGTCTATTAGGTCAACCAAGGATAATTTCTGTGGGCCATATGATATCTACCATAACCTAAAAGCATGGCCTCCCATATACGAAGGTTTTCTTGAGCACTTCCCAAAGATTCTAATTTCTAAAAGCAGCTTTTTTTGACTATACCTTTATGTAAGGTGTCATTATGACGTGCTTCTGAGTTGGTATATATTTGTATCCAAACTCACAAAGATATGTGTTGTTGTATTTTGCACGACAATTGTTGTAATAAAGTTGTAGTTGTTTTCTGTACCATATATTTGGCGACTCAGAATGGGTTGGATGGAATGGACCTATTTTGGGGTCGTTACAATAGCATTCCAACAACTCAACGATTCTGCAACTTAGCAATCATCAACACCTTGATCTTTGAATCTCACCATTATTATATTATTAAAATATAATAACATATTTAAATGAATTATTTATCAGAAAAGATAAAATAACAATTTTTCAACAATTGTCATATTAAAATTTTCTCCATCTATATCCATATAAAATGAATATTTTCCTTATCATATAAATCAATAATTAATTATTCACAAATAATATTACGTAATCACAAATCGATAAACGGGCATTTCCTAGAAAGAGGGGCTTTCAATAAGGATTTCTCTTCTCGGGCGCAAGCAAATTAGGTGACCAAACCTCTCCTTAGATAGAACTTTCTAGACATTGCTAATAATGTTATCTAATAATATTATTCACATAATATGAATTATTGATCTGATAATAAAAATATTGTGTAGTGACAATTATTGAAACAACAATAATATAAAATATCAACGTAGCAATTATTGAATCAATAAAATATTGAACAGTAACTACTGTAATAATTATTGAGTAATGCCTTCCTACGTAAGAATCAATAATTTATGCAATACCGAAAGTCTTCTTGTGTTTTTAACCAACCGGGTATTCTAATGAAGATAATTCGGTAATAACTACTGTGATTATTTATAAACAACTTATACTTGTCGTTTTCTTCATCCGATCGCTTTTTGTTATGGGGCCCACACAAGGCTGCGTTGTCGTACAAATATTCCCCGACAGTAAGAATATTCCACGACCAAACGAATATTCTCCGATAAAAATGAAAATTTTATAACCACTTGCATATTTGAAATATTTGCGCATTTTACCCATAACTAACCACATTAATCAAATCAACCCTTACTATTTCAAAATAATAAATAGAGGAAATTTGATTTTATTTATAATAAGTTGGGGTCTTACAACCTCCCCTCATGAAATTTCGTCCTCGAAATTGACGTACAAACCTGGTATTTCGAAAAGGTGAGGATACCTCGCTTTCATTTCTGTTTCCAACTCCCAGGTCATTTCCTCAATAGCATGGTTTCTCCACAAAACTTTAACTTGTGGTATGACGTTTGTACGTAAGACATGCTCCTTCCTATCCAAGATCTTGGCAGGTACCTCCTCGTTTGTTAAGTTTTCGGCTATCTCATCCGATTCTAACTCAATAACGTGGTTCGGGTCTTTCACATATTTACGAAGCACAGATATATGAAAAATATTATGAACACGAGACATACTTGGAGGTAAGGCAAGTCTATAGGCTACATTTCCTACTCGGTCAAGAATCTGAAATGGACCAATAAATCATGGATTGAGATTTCCTCTCTTCCCGAATCTTGTAACTCCCTTCCATGGGGCAACACGCAACAATACATGATCCCCAATACTAAATTCCACGTCCTTTCGATGAAGATCCGCATAACTCTTTTGTCAATCTTGAGCCGTTTGTATGCGTTGTCGAATCATTTGGATCTTTTCCGTAGTCATACGTACCAACTCGGGTCCCAACAATGTTGCTTCACCCACCTCATCCCAACCTATTGGAGAGGGACACTTTCATCCATACAATGCTTCGAATGGAGCCACACCTATACTTGTCTGATAACTGTTGTTGTAGGAGAATTCCACCAATGGTAAATACTTATCCCAACTCCGTTTGAAATCTAGGACACAGAGTCTTAATAGATCTTCAAGAGTTTGAATAGTCCTCTCTGATTGTCCGTCCGTTTGAGGATGGTATACGAAGCCAGAATCAGAACTGCGTGCCCATAGCTTTTTGCAAGCTAACCCAAAATCGTGAAGTGAATCTTGGGTCACGATCCGAAACTATGGATACTGGCATGGCATGCAATCTCACAATCTCATTTACATACATATGAGTAAGACGTTCAAGGGAATAAGTCTCCCGTATCGGCAAGAAATGAGCAGACTTGGTTAATCTATCAACAATAACCCAGATAGCATTTATGCCTTGAGAAACTGTGGGAAGACCCATAAAGAAATCCATGGTAATGTGTTCCCACTTTCATTTCGGAATCTCAAGTGGTTGCAATAGACCCTTAGGCACTTGATGCTCCGCATTTACACGTTGACAAGTTAAACACCTCGAGATAAACTTCGCGATCTCTCTCTTCATATTATTCCACCAAAATGTATGTCGAAGATCACGATACATTTTGGTACTTCCATGATGGATTGCAAATGGTGTATTGTGTGCCTCCATCATGATCTTGTTCTTTAAATCAGAATCGTTAGGAACACAAAGTCTGGAGTGGACTCGAAGTATTCCTTCTTCATCGATTCTCGCTTTCGGAATAGCACCTTCTTATACTTTCATCTTCATACGCATCAGCTCCGGGTTGGTGGCTTGAGCAACTTTAACTTCATCGATTAAAGTTGGTTCTATGCGTATACTTGACATCATCGCACTCGTTCCTGCATATGATCTTCTACTCAACGCGTCAGCTACCACGTTTTCTTTTCCAGGATGGTATTGAATGGTGTGGTCATAATCTTTTAACAGCTCGAGCCAACGTCGTTGTCGCATGTTAAGTTCCTTTTGGGTGAAGAAATATTTGAGGCTTTTATGGTCTGAATATATCTCCACTTTCTCTCCATATAGATAGTGCCTCCAGATCTTTAGCGCAAAAATAACTGCTGCCAACTCTAGATCATGAGTAGGATAATTCCTCTCATATTCTTTAAGTTGTCGCGAGGCAAAGGCTATGACTTTCCCACGTTGCATGAGAACACATTCTAACCCTTTGCCTGAAACATCGCTGTAGATAACAAATCCATCCGAACCAGATGGTATTGTCCGAACAGTCTTAGAAATGAGTCTCCTCTTGAGCTCTTGGAAACTCTTCTCGCGTTTCTCGCTCCATAATGAATTTTATATCTTTCCGAGTCGGTGAGTTAGCGAGAGTAGCGATTCGAGAAAATCCTTTCACGAATCTCCGATAATAACCAGCTAAGCCCAAAAAGCTACGTACTTCGATTACCGACTTCGGTTTCTCCCAACTTTGTATTGCCTCAATCTTCGCCTGGTCAACAGATACTCCATGTTTTGACACCACGTGTCCAAGGAATGCTACTTCCTCAAGCCAGAATTCGCATTTCTTCAACTTGGCATATAGCTTACTTTCACGAAGCCTTTGGAGTACCAGCGTCAAATGGTGCTCATGATCTTCACGGCTTTTGGAATATATGAGGATGTCATCAATAAAGACAACAACGAACTGATCCAAATAATCCTTGAATACTCGGTTCATTATATCCATGAAAGTCGCAGGAGCATTAGTCGATCAAAAGACATGACTAAAAATTCATAATGCCCAGATCGAGTTACGAAGGCGTCTTTGGAATATCCTTAGTTCTAATCTTCATTGATGATATATCGAGCGAAGATCGATCTTTGAAAAGAATTGTGCTCCTTGCAACTTGTCAAAGCAGGTCATCAATACGAGGTAGCGGATACCTATTCTTGATGGTGACATGGTTCGATTCTCGATAGTCAATACAAAGTCGCATACTCCCGAATCTTTCTTCTTTACAAATAAAGCAGGAGCACCCCGAGGAGATGTACTGGGGATCGAATGAAACCGATGTCCAACAACTCCACGTAGTTGGACCTTTAACTCCTGAAGTTCAATAGAAGCCATTCGATATGGGGTTTTAGAAATGGGCTTTGTACTAGGTTCAAGATCAATAAAGAATTCAAATTCACGTTCTGGGGTAGACCGGGAAGTTCTTCAGGAAACACGTCAGGAAATTTACTAACAACAGGAATATTATTCAAATCTGACTTGTTTTTATTCAAATCCATAACACGGGCTAAGAAAGCTTGACATCCGTTTTTCAATAAACAAATAGCTTTATGACTAGATATGACAGTGATTGATTTTAATGGTTTAGTTGCTTGAATTCGTACAACAGGTTGGTTAGGAATATGAAAACTAACAACCTTACGAAAATAATCAATTTTGGCATGATGAGTAGTTAACCAATCAATCCCTAAAATCACATCAAAAACAAGTATCTTTAAAGAGATAAGCTCAACATGTAATGTGATGGTGCCAACTTGGATCAAACAAGATTTATAAACAAAGTGGATGTGATGAAAGTTTCTCTAGCTGAGTCTCCACGAGATAAATCAAAGTCTAATTTCTCAGGAGTTAAGTTTAAGCGTTAAGCACAAGCGGGAGAGATAAATGAATGGGTAGCACGGTAGATCAAGTAAGGTATAAACTTCGCAAGAATTTATGATTAGCTTACCCGTGATCACCTCGTTTGGGTTCCTCGCATTTTGACCCGATCCACGACAAATGCTCTTCCAGAACAGATTGACTTTGACTTTTCGGGGATGACCTTTTGAGTCACCATCCCATTGGAATTGGTTTTATTTACCATACAATCTCGAGCGATATGTCTTTCCTTTACACAATTATAACATACCTTGAACTATTGTGGGCAGTTTGGGCTGATATGTCCCTTTTTCCCGTATTTATAGCATACGATCGGTGGTCGTTCTCCTCCCTTAGAACCAGTTGCTGCTGGCGTTGACGTCTTCACATGGTCATTGTTGAATCTCCTATTTTTAAAATCTCTTCCCGACTCGCTTCTTTGCCATGAGTACCACCGAGAGTTCTTGCGCTTTGTCCATATTTTTTTCTTTCTTATTTGGTTATCATTGTTACGATGATTTTGCAATCCACCGATATGATCTGAGTTATGGTCCCTCGGTTGAATGTACTCGTTATCTCTTTCTAACAATTGAGCCCTATTGACAACATCCGAATAGAGAAAATTTATGAGAAATGAGATATTGACGTATGTCGGGTTTCAAAACCTCTCGAAACATCCGGGTTATCGTTCCTCATTCTCCACTAAATGAGGTGCAAACACGGATAACTCTGCAAACTTTCCTCGTCTTTGGGACACCGTCATGTTATTTTGTTCGATCTAATGAACTCCACTTCCTTCATATACGAATACTTTCGGAAAAGTACTTGTCATTGAAAAGTTTCAAACGCGTCTCCCAAGACATCTTTGAATGCTATTTGGATGGGTACGCTTCACATATTCCCACCAGTAATCTGCCTCATTACGGAACATAAAGGTGGCGAATGGAACCTTCTGTTCCTCCATGCATCCCAAGACATCGAATATCTTGGTGATTTGTTTGACTCACGTTTTTTCTTCCTTAATCGGATCGGCTTTCCCGCAGTGCGGTGGTCCCAACTCTTTGAATCGCTTTGGTGTGATAAACCGTGCGTTGTTTATCATTTTCACTGTATTTTGTGCACGAGTCTCCTCGCGTCGATTTTGCATGAAGCGCAAAAAGCTTCTAAACATCCCGTCGTTCATCATCTCGCTTTCGGTGGTGTTGTTTACAGGAGGAACATTGCCAGCCTGTTGCACGTTCTCCTCGTTGGTGAGTAAAGGTGTCTCCACGGTCTCATTTACTCCACTGTTAACATTCTTAGTCGACATTCTCAAATACTACCATAAAACAAGGGTTAATTAAGGAAATCAATATATCACATAATATCCCTATATACTGACCAACTAACAAATAAGCTTAGGTAGGACACACTAGCGAAGGATTTACTCGTCTCTCCCCTCCTAGTTCTATTCCCGATCTCGCTTGGAGATCATATCTCTAAGCTCGATACTAAGCTGTGATGCCCCAAAATAGGTATACATCACCCATTTTGAATCGTCAATATCATGTTACAGAAACAACTACAACTTTATTAATACAACATAAAAACTGTGAGTTTAAATACAAATATTGTCATCTAGACAATATTCACACCCAAATAAGTCCTCATTACAATTATTGGTACATTATTTTACAAAAATGGTGAGGACTACTAAAATGACTTTCTAGAACATTCATTCCATACCCCGACTAGTACTCGCTACATTCTTGCCTCCTGAGAAGAAAAATGGAACAAAAAGGAAAAGGGTGAGCTCAACTAGCCCAGTAAAGAATATTATGACTAAGATAATATAGAACCTTCAACAGGGAAAAAAATCTGATAAAATACAATAGACAACAAGTTTCAGATCAATATTCGCAGCGAAAATAATAATTCATAGATGAGTTACGTAGATAATGAAATCTACTATAATCTATGAATTTAAAAGTCCATCATCAATATTTTATCCCTGTAACATCAATCAATATTTATCTTGAATCAAATATTCATCTTTGCACTACAGGCCAAAGATATTCAGTAGTTGGTCATGTTCATCTCAACACTGTACATCTTTTGCACTACGGGCCAAAGATATTCATAAGAAAATCAACCATCTTTGCACTACTACAGCCAAATATATTCAATAATACCATCATTTAGGATGAGGATGATGAAAAATATTTTAAAGAAAGCGAATCCGAAGAAACAAAAGAACAAATATTAAGGATTAGTACTTTAAACAATCCAGAGTTCAAAATACTTCATAAATAAACATAGTGGAGTAAAATTCAAGAATGATTAAAACATGGATATAATCAAAGTTAGTATCCATAATAGATATTTAGGATAAAAAACAAAAATTTAATTTTTTACGTGAAATAAAGGTAGTATTATTCGTGAATATTGCAGTATACGTGAATAGTAACTCCCGACACTAAAAGACAAGAATTTCACAAGAAAAATCTTACCAATATTCCTAAGATAATGATATTAGAAGAAATAATATCATTTTAAAAAATAATATCCCTTACCTTGAAAAGATTTGTACTTAAATTTGGAATCTTTGGATATATAGTCTCTTGAATGGAACTTGCATCGTATAACAACACTCAAAGTATCAAAATACTCACAAGAATACGCTCGATAATATAGAGAGAGAAAGGGAGAGAAAACTTCAGTTTCTGGTGTGATTTTCAATTCTAACCTAAGCACCCTATTTATAGGAAATTGCTTAGAACACCAAAGGAGAAAATTTAATAAATATTAATATTATTTTTCCACAACTTCCTACGCACACTAATTGAGCCAAACATCAACCACCCACTCAATTAAATTAACAAAAACGTTTTTCTTAAATAAAATATTTTAAACTTCAAAAATTAATTATTCCGGAACTTCGGAACTTCAATAATTCATAATAAATAGCCCTTTTGTCAGAAAAATTCAAACCTTATGTCTTTTTCATAGGAAATTCCATTATCTACAACTTTGCAAAAGAAAGTTTTTTCAAATTCCAAGCATAAATTGACCGAAATCCACAAACGGGAGATTTTATAGGCTATAATCAAATTTCAGTCAAGAAATGGGGTCCACCGACATGTTTAACATGTTTTAAACATTAATTGTAACAAAAATACTCCTCCTCCTCAAAAACTCATATATCCCACATTCATTATTAAAATATCACCATTATTATATTATTAAAATATAATAATATATTTAAATGAATTATTTATCAGAAAAGATAAAATAACAATTTTTCAACAATTGTCACATTAAATTTTCTCCATCTATATCCACATAAAATGAATATTTTCCTTATCATATAAATCAATAATTAATTATTCACAAATAATATTACGTAATCACAATCTTCGACAACCGGTACTTTCCAGGAAAAGGGGCTTTCAATAAGGATTTCTCTTTCTTGCGCATGCAATTAGGTGACCAAGCCTCTCCTTAGACATAACTTTCTAGACATTGCCAATAATGTTATCTAATAATATTATTCACATAATATGAATTATTGATCGATAATGAAAAATATCGTGTGTAGTGACAATTATTGAAACAACAATAATATAAAATATCAACGTAGCAATTATTATTGAATCAATAAAATATTGAGCAAGAACTCATTTGTAACAATTATTGAGTAATGCCTTCCTACGTAAGAATCAATAATTGGTGCAATACCGAAAAGCTCTTGTGTTTTAACCAAGGGTATTCCAACAAGATAATCAGTAATAACTACGTCCGTTATTTATAAACAACTTATACTTGTCATTTTCTTCATCGATCGCTTTTCGTTATGGGGGCCCACAAGAAATTTTGCATACTGTCATCGAATATTCCCAAAGCAAAGAAGAATATTTCACGACCAAACGAAAATTCTCCTATAAAAATGAATATTTTATAACCACTTGCATAATTGAAATATTTGCGCATTTTACTCATAACTAACCACATTAATCAAATCAACCCTTACTATTTCAAAATAATAAATAGAGGAAATTTGATTTTATTTATAATAAGTTGGGGTCTTACATCATTTCTTTTTAAGGACTTTACAAAGCTGTTTTGCTTATGTAGGATCAATCTAACATATTTGATCAATTCATTCTAAGTCCTTGTACATATGTTTCTATTATCTATCAAAGGACTTTACATCTTTTTTTAATGCAAGCATACTTGCATATTCATTCATATATATCATAATCAGATCATATGTAAATAGAAATATCATTCATATGCTTATTCCTGACACGATTAATTAACGGAGGCTTGGAACCAGGAGACATTTAAATAAGTGTTATGAGGTTTCCTAAGTTCATTAGTGGAACCAAAACAAGTTTGAAAAGCAATGGAATGAAATTAAATCAAATGAAATTTCCTTAAAATGGGTACGAACACTAAGTTTTGAGCTTTTAATTAGGTTTCTTAATAATATTGTAAGAGACCAAATTTGGATGAAAAATGAACCTTATAACAAGGTCTCAAAGTAGGACAGCACACGGGCAATTAAAACCTCTCTTGCGCTCTTAAATTGTCACATGTTAACTACCCAAAACGTTTGGCTATTATTTTCTTGAAGGAGTGGGTACACCACCTATACAATATGTAAACTTTCAATATAACTAAATCAAAGTTATGGAGAATAAAGATTGTCAAAATGTGGGTCAAGACAAGGGGGGCTGCTGCCCAACGACAACAGCAGTCAGTTAGAATTAGCCGAGATGGTTGTTTAGGGGCAAGCTAGTTGGGATTTGTAATTAAGTTGCTAGTTTACCCATAAAATGATACTTGTAATGTTCTTGATATGGACATGTATATGAGTTATGGAATATTTAAAAATCCATTATGATTAAATGGATACTTTAGAAAGGTAATAGATAACAAAGATGGTTGTTCAAACTTAAAATTACTTGACTAGCAAGGCATGACTTCCGGCGTTGCTTGTCAAATGGACTATTTTGGCAGCATATGATAACGCGATTGTATTTAACGCGTTAGATCGCAGAAAGGTATCTATAAGTTATTATGGAACCATAACTTATCCGTATAGATTATAAGTACACTCAATACATGATATTTGTGACGAACGAGACTTTTGTAATTAATTTTTAAATATTTATTGAATTAAATAAATATTTTTTTTGATTTATATAATGAGTTAAATAAATATTTGACAGATTGTGGTAGATTAATTTAATTAAATGTGTTACATTGATTAAATTAATGTGGAATAATTTTATAGTTCAAAGTGTGAATTTAATTGGGATAATTAAATTAAATGAATTGTTAAATAATTTTAATGTTATTCTAATTAATTAAATAATTACTTAGAGATTTATTGATTTGTTATAATTAATACATGAGAATTTTAATTATGTAATAATTTGATTTAATGAGTAATACTGACTTTAATTTAATTGAATTTAAATAATATAATTTGATTAATTAAAGTTTGACGAATAAATTATATAATAAATAAGTTAATTAAAATAAATTAGAAAAAGGATTAATAAGCTAAGCAAACATGGCCTTAAGATCATGGGAGCAATTAAGGTCATACTGCGCTTAACTGCTACCAAGTATGTGCCTGTTAATATTTTATACGTCAGTTCATTTAATTAAGCCTGAGAAAAACAAAGTGCAAAGAGAAAAAAGTGAATTTAAGAGAATAGTGAGATTGAAGAAGGAGTTGGAGAATTAAAGAAGTTTTTTTATCATCTTTGTGTAATCTAAGCAGAGAAATCAAGGATAATCCCTTCATCTCAAATTTTAATTTACGTTCTTAAAAGTTCTTCATGAAAAGCAATTTTTAACTCATTGTAATTGAATTTTTATGGTTAATTGTTGAATATATGATGTTGTACATGTTTATAACATGTTTTATATGACTTGTGTGAGACCCCAGATTTTATTAATAAAGATTTAAATTTTGTCAAAATAATTTTTTAATATTATGGTGTGAATTTGAGATAATATTATAGTTGTGGGTAGTATTTATAAATTTTGCAAAGTATGCAAGTGGTTATATTATATTCGATTGGTCGGGGAATATTCGGTTTAGCAGGGAATATTCGTACAACGGCTCAATCATTGGTGGACCCACAATGTAATTATTGTCGGATCGAGAAAGCGACAAAAATATTTTATTGAAATAACGGCGGAAGTTTTTTCTGGTTGATCTTGTTGAACTACTTGGTAGTAAAAATACGATGTACGTGTGGTTGCATAGTAGCCTGCGGTATTGATTATTGATACTTATGTGAGAAGTCACTCGGTTTGATTCCATTATTGTCGATTAATAATATGAATTATTATAAGCGATAATGACGTTTTGTTTTATTCAGTATTATTAACGTAATAAAAGCGAAACATCTTTTTATATAAAATAGAATACTTTATTAAAGTTATTCTATAAATAGAATATATTATATTTTATTATGCATAGTGTTGCATAGTGTTTTGCATAGTGTTTGCATAGTAAAATGTTTTTATATAAATAGAATATATTATATTTTATTTAAAATATTTTTCTTTAAATATGGACCTCAGATTAAAGTAAATCAATACGGACCGTTCATGAATTAATTCTTATGCATTCCATTTTCCTATAAATAGAAGCTCATTCCTTCATTATTTTCTTACTTAATTCATTGAAACTCTAGAGAGAGAAATTATAGAGAGAAGCTATAGAGAGAAAGTTATAGAAAAAAAGAAGAGTATTCGCTACTTCACTACTTCTATATTCAGGTTCTTTTACGGTAAAGGGTGTTATTCTTTCTTCTTGAAGAGAACTACATTATTCCATTCACTATTATTATTACATTGGAATAACTTTGTAAAAGTGGCATACCCTATACATAACCTCTTTGTATCATGGCATACCCTATACTTGGTGAAATCCTTATGTTATTCCATTGCTTATTATTACATTGGAATAACACGTGATCTGTGGATTTACCCTATACTTGGTGACATTCTTCTATTATTCATTGGAACATCCATGCGTGTGTTTTACAATTAGGACTGGTTCCGCTTTTTATTATTCATTGGAACATCACATGCGTGTGTTTTACAGGACTGGTTAAAATCTTTATCATTACGTTGGAATATCCTATCGTGTGTGTTTTACAGGATCCGGGTTCCATCTTTATTATTCATTGGAACATCACGCTTCGGTGTGAATTTCACACGACTGGTTCCGTTATTATTATTACATTGGAATAACACATCAAGATACCGCATGCATGGTGATTTCTTTTGTTATTCCATTCTTTATTATACCTAGTTGGTTAAAACTTTGACTTCTATACTCCATGAAATTACTAGAATATCCTTGATATTTGCGCGTTTCATCTAGTATCTTTTCATGGAAATATTCTTACGATCATTCTTGAATTTTACTCTCTAAAGCAAGATCATATTGACAATTTGGACGTTAATAATTCATGGATTAAATAATTCTTGAACTTGTTTTATTAAATTATTATGTCATTGTCATCATCCTCATGTTATATTATGTTATCTTTGGCTTACGTGCATAGATGAACTTAGTATGATTATGACCGAGGATCATTCGGTATAATCATGACTTGATATAAATGATGTGACAAAAGTCCTCGGTGGCTGTAATGCGATGATGGATAGTTTTGGTATGATTATGACCGGGGGTGATTCGGTATAGTCATGACCATTGATAATTTGATGAAAATCCTTGGTAGCGGGTACATGGATGATTAGATGTGGTGGTTTATTTATTGTCGAGTCTCAACGATAAAAATTGATGAAAACCTTTTAAAACCTAAAAGATAGTAGACTTTATTCTCTACTTGACTCTTTTAATGAATTGCTTATTCCGCTGCAGTTAAACTGGTTGTCTATTGTATTTTATCAGTTTAACACTATTGAAGGCTAATGATAATTTATTCGCATTATCTTAGTCATAATATTTCTTCTTTGGGCTAGTTGAGCTCACCCTTTCTTTCCTTTATTCTCTTGTGAAATGAGAACATATTTGGGACGAGTCGGGAACGAAGTAATGGTCCGAGAGGATAGCATTAGTAGTCCTCACTATTACGTGAAATAGTGTGATAATAGTTGTAATAAGGACTCCTTTTGAGTTTGTATAATATCTAGTAGACAATATTTGTATTCAAACTCACAGTTTATGTCGTATTGTACACGACAGTTAGGTTAGTAAGTTATATTTGAATTTATGTACCATGTAAGTGGCGACCCAAGATGGGTGACGTATACCTAATTTTGGGGGGCGCCGGTTGGTATCGAGCTTAGGGATATGATCCCGGCTAAGAGGTGAGAATAGTACTAGGAGGGAGAGAGGGGAATACCTTCGCTAGAATGACCTACCTAAGTTTATGTCTTTATTTTATTGGTCATCGAGAATATAGGGATAATTTGTTACATGTCAATTAACCCTTGTTTTGTGATGTTTGAGAATGGCATCGAAAATCTTTGAGATAAGCAATGAAGCACATGAGAGTGTTGATTGATTTCAAACAAAAGGTAACGACCAACAACACGATAATAATCATCATTGGTGGCAAGCATTTATCGAACAATGATAACCATCGTGGGGAAATTATCATGCTAAGAATGGTAACCACTTTGGTGGTAATCATGGCAAAGATAATAGAAGTGGAAATTTCAAGAAGAGAAGGTCATTTAGCTCGATTTTATCGTATAGTGAAGTCAAGTCCATTTGGGATAGTGGCACCAAAGGCGGATCTGGACAAAACAAAGTCGGTGGTTTTTCGGGAAGAAGCGTTTTTCGTGACTTCTCAAAAAGTGGGTAACCCGACGAAGTTAGCACGGGTTAGTTAATTATAAATTCTTCTTGAAGTCTATATCTTATTAGATACCGGTTCTACCCATTCTTTTATCTCTCTTGCTTTGCGTTCAACGTTTAAATTTGACTCAGGAGAAATTAGACTTTGATTTATCTATTGAAACTTCGTTGGGAGAAACCTTCGTTACCTCCACTGTTTATTAATCTTGTTGTTTCAAATAAACACTTTCACGTTACCTGTCGATCTTATCTCTTTGAAAATACTTGCCTTTGAGGTAATTTTTGAAAACGATTGATTAACTACTCATTATTCTTTTTGTAAGGTTGTTAGCTTTCATATTCCTAACCAACTTTGTTATCACAATTCAAAGTAACCAAATCCTAAAGTTAATCACTGTTATATCAAGCCATAAGTAAAGAGCCCGATCCTTTCTTTGTTGACTTCCTTGTGTGGAATGCACCGAAGCCAGACTTTCTGTAGGCGACGTCGTGACTGAAGATGGCAAGTTGATAGGTATCATTGTGAGATGCTATCCAGGTTAAGGGATAGAAGTCATGATTGGTATTAATCGACGTACTATCCAAGTCTTGGGACGAGAAAGTATGATTTTGAATGATATTTCTATCATTAATAAATTTCTTGGCGTATTCTTGAAGACTTCTAGCCTACCCTAGAAGCGTGAAATCGAATTTTGTATTGACCCCGAAAGACAAAACCCATTTCTTAAACCCTCAAATATTTCTTCAACTAAAATGAACAGTTTACGTGGTTTATGATGAAAGTCATAATAAAAGCATTGTACTAATGAAAATCATGGGTATTTGTGGTATTAGTAAGTTTTATGATGAGTTATGTTGGTTAGTATGTAAAAACATGAAAGTTTATTAAAAATCACAAAGAGTTGAAAATCAGATTTTGGTGAAAAACGTAACATGAAATTCAATTGACCATATCTCTTATTATATTTTGAATTTTTGAATGTGGTCAAGTCCTAGAGTTAGATCTATGAGTTACCTAACTAATCCAAGTGGAATTACTGGAAAAGGTGTTGTAGATTTTTGTGTGGACTGATTTTAGCAAAAGAGGCCAAAGCTGTAAATTTAAAAAATGCTACTGCCCAGAAACTTTAAGGGCTGTTTCGGCCACTTAAATTATGAGAAAAATTCTGGCCTTTTGGGACATGAAGGTATATGGTATAAAGTATCTCCTGTCCAAAAATGAGCTCATTACGACTTAAAATGAGCAAGTTATGACTATTTCAATATTTAGGTTTTCCAAAAAAACGCTATAATGAGGAGTTCTATAACTCAGATGACCATGAAATTTAAACTAGAAGCTCATGTTAACATGTGTAAGGTCCTGCCAACTTGAGGTAGCTAATTTCTTAAGGAATTAATTAGAAATTGATTTTTGAAAAATAGTAAATGAATTTTAAAAATTTCGAGAAAAATATATTTTCATCATGGGACTATATTATGCTAAATCCCAGAAAAGAAATATTTTTGGGACTGATTTGGTATTTTTCATGAAAATAGTTTAATTCTGAACATATGAGTTAAATATGTTATGTGAAGTAACAAAGTTGAAAATAGGATTTTATGGCTAGAGAATCCTATATAGAGTATATGCATATTTTTTATGAGGATTTGATAATTGGTGATGATATCTTATGAGTGTGGCATTTTGAATGATTAAATGCATTATATGGTAAAAGCGTAAACAATTGAGGTAAATTGTTTATAAATTTAAGAATTGATTAAAATATTGTTATAATATTAATGATGTTAGATTATGAGATTATTAAGTGATTGATAACATGGGGATATTCTTGAATCTGGATAAATTATATTATAAATGTTTAATATTTATCTTTTATCTCATTTGATTGATTCTTTATATCATTATCCTCATGTTTATATTATGTTGAAAGTCATTCGTGGCGTCAGAAGCTGTAGTGCATAGATGGACTTGGTATGATTATGACTGTGGATTGTTTGGTATAATCATAATCAGTAAATGAATACACAATTATCTTTGGTAGTAGTGCTTGGATAATTTGTGGTCGTGATACTAATGAATACACAATTATCTTTGGTAGTAGTGCATGGATAATTTGTGGTCGTGATCTACTAATGAATACACAATTATCTTTGGTAGTAGTGCATGGATAATTTGTGGTCGTGATCTTAATGAATACACAATTATCTTTGGTAGTAGTGCATGGATAATTTGTGGTCGAGTAATCTTAATGAATACACAATTATCTTTGGTAGTAGTGCTTGGATAATTTGTTGTCGTGATCTTAATGAATACACAATTATCTTTGGCCGTAGTGCATGGATAATTTGTGGTCGTGATCTTAATGAATACACAATTATCTTTGGTAGTAGTGCATGGATAATTTGTGGTCGTGATCTTAATGAATACACGATTATCTTTGGTAGTAAAGCGTGGATAATTTGTGGTCGTGATCTTAATGAATACACAATTATCTTTGGCCGTTGTGCATGGATAATTTGTGGTCGTGATACTAATGAATACACAATTATCTTTGGTAGTAGTGCATGGATAATTTGTGGTCGTGATACTAATGAATACACGATTATCTTTTGCCGTAGCGGTATGGATAATTGTGGTCGCGATAATCTTATGAATACACGATTATCTTTTGCCAGTAGTGCATGGATAATTTGTGGTCGTGATCTTAATGAATACACAATTATCTTTGGCCGTAGTGCATGGATAATTTGTGGTCGTGATCTTAATGAATACAATTATCTTTTATCTTGTGGTGGATAATTTGTGGTCGTGGATAATTAATGAATACACGATTATCTAAGTGAATATGGATAATCACGTGGTCGTGATCTTAATGAATATCCTTGGCACGTAGTGATGGATGATTCGATGATATGGATTAATTATTGGTGAGTCTCAATGAATGAAATATTAATTCATGGATGTAGTAAATGATCATCTTTGGTAGTAGTGCATTGATAGACTTGGTATGATTATGACCACGGATTATTCGGTATAATCATGCATCAGTAATTGAAAAACACGAATATCCTTAGCCGATGAGTGCATGGATAATTCATGGTTGTGATCTTATTTGTTGAGTCTCGGCATTATTGGTTTTCTGATTGTATATCTTTGCTTTGTAGTGCAAAGATGAATAGTTAATGAATAGCTTTTAGCAGATTTTGAAGATGAATTTAATATTTTCAAGGTATCCTCATCTCTTTATCATACAGTATCGTACCCTAATTTGAGGGAGAAATTCCATAAGGAGGGGAGATTGTGAGACCCCAGATTTTATTAATAAAGATTTAAATTTTGTCAAAATAATTTTTAATATTATGGTGTGAATTTGAGATAATATTATAGTTGTGGGTAGTATTTATAAATTTTGCAAAGTATGCAAGTGGTTATATTATATTCGATTGGTCGGGGAATATTCGGTTTAGCGAGGGAATATTCGCAATACAGCAGCTCAATCATTGGTGGACCTACTATGCGTAATTATTGTCGGATTGAAAACGAAAAAAATATTTTATTGAAATAACTTGGCGGAAGTTTTTCTGCTGATAATCTTTGTTGAACTACTTGGTAGTAAAAGTACGAATCACGTGTGGTTGCGTAGTAAGACAGCACGGTATTGATTATTGATGCTTATGTGAGAAGTCACTCGGTTTGATTCCATTATTGTCGATTAATAATATGAATTATTATAGCGATAATGACGTTTTGTTTTATTAGTATTATTAACGTAATAAAAGCGAAACATCTTTTATATAAAATAGAATACTTTATTAAAGTTATTACATAAATAGAATATATTATATTTTATTATGCATAGTGTTGCATAGTGTTTTTGCATAGTGTTTGCATAGTAAAATATTTTTATATAAATAGAATATATTATATTTTATTTAAAAGATTTTTCTTTAAATATGGAATAGATCGATTAAAGTAAATCAACTGGACCGTTCATGAATTAATTCTTATGCATTCCATTTTCCTATAAATAGAAGCTCATTCCTTCATTATTTTCTTACTTAATTCATTGAAACTCTAGAGAGAGAAATTATAGAGAGAAGCTATATGAGAGAAAGTTATAGAAAAGAAGAAGAGTATTCGCTACTTCACTACTTCTATATTCAGGTTCTTTTACGGTAAAGGGTGTTATTCTTTCTTCTTGAAGAGAACTTACATTATTCCATTCACTATTATTACATTGGAATAACTTTGTAAAAGTGGCATACCCTATACATAACCTTGTGATATGCCACAGCGTACCCTATACTTGGTGAAATCCTTATGTTATTCCATTGCTTATTATTATTACATTGGAATAACTTCAGATCACATGATTTTACCCTATACTTGGTGACATTCTTCTATTATTACATTGGAACATCCTGCATGCATGTGTTTTACAGGACTGGTTCCGATTTTTATTATTACATTGGAACATCACATGCATGTGTTTTACAGGACTGGTTAAAATCTTTATCATTACATTGGAATATCCTATCGTGTGTTTTACACCGGATGCGGTTAAAATCTTTATTATTACATTGGAACATCTCGCTTCGGTGTGAATTTCACGACACGGTTAAGTTATTATTATTCTGTTGGAATAACCCTGCATTATGTCTGACAAAGCATGCATGGTGATTTCTTTTATTATTCCATTCTTTATTATACCTAGTTGGTTAAAACTTTGACTTTTATACTCCATGAAATTACTAGAATATCCTTGATATTTGCGTTTCATCTAGTATCTTTTCATGGAAATATTCTTACGATCATTCTTGAATTTTACTCACTAAAGCGATATCATATTGACAATTTGGACGTTAATAATTCATGGATTAAATAATTCTTGAACTTGTTTTATTAAATTATTATGTCATTGTCATCATCCTCATGTTATATTATGTTATCTTTGGCTTACGTGCATAGATGAACTTAGTATGATTATGACCAAGGATCATTCGGTATAATCATGACTTGATATAAATGATGTGACAAAAGTCCTCGATGGCTGTAATGCGATGATGGATAGTTTTTGGTATGATTATGACCGGGGTGATTCGGTATAGTCGTGACCATTGATAATTTGATGAAAATCCTTGGCCAAGTAGTACATGGATGATTAGATGTGGTGGTTTATTTATTAAAAGTGAGTCTCGTGATAAAAATTGATGAAAACCTTTTAAAACCTAAAAGATAGTAGACTTTATTCTCTACTTGACTCTTTTAATGAATTGCTTATTCATTGCAGATTAAACTGGTTATCTATTGTATTTTATCGGTTTAACTTTGTTGAAGGCTAATGATAATTTATTACGCATTATCTTAGTCATAATATTTCTTCTTGGGCTAGTTGAGCTCACCTTTCTTTCCTTTATTCTCTTTGAAATGAGAACATAAATTTGGACGACAGTCGAAACGAAGTAATGGTCCGGAGGATAGCATTAGTAGTCCTCACTATTACGTGAAATAGTGTGATAATAGTTGTAATGAGGACTCCTTTTGAGTTTGTATAATATCTAGTAGACAATATTTGTATTCAAACTCACAGTTTATGTCGTATTGTACACGACAGTTAGGTTAGTAAGTTATATTTGAATTTATGTACCATGTAAGTGGCGACCCAAGATGGGTGACGTATACCTAATTTTGGGGGGCGTCACAACTTGTATGTCATTTAGAATAATCAAATCCATGAAATCATGTTTTAAATTTAAAATTTTGAATTTTAGTGAAAATATTATTTTTAGTTCTCTGTAATTAATTTTTTATGGCCAATTTATTGAGAAGTTATTTGTAATTGTTGATATGCATGTATAATCTATTATATGTTGTTTATAGATGGTTTTAGAGTAATTAATCCATGAAATTATGATTAAATTGGAGTATTGAAGTTTACAGAGAGATAATATTTGAATATGGCTTATAAGTATAAAAATTGGTGCCTTAATTGTATGTTAAACGATAAATTGATGGGTGATTATGTTTATACGTAAAAACGAAAAGAACAAAACTTGTATGGACTGATTTGGTTGAAAAACGAGTTCTTAATAGTTGATTTCGTTAAGAATGTTAAAAATGGAGTTTTTCACAAAAATATCAAAATTATGGCTTTAAATCTTGTTGTTTATGTGACTTAAGATGTTAAAAGCATGCTAGGAATGTCATTAAATGTTTCTGTTAAGTTCAGAACATATGAGTAATATTGAATTCGTTGTTTGAATGAAATTTTGGCCTAATTTAGCTTTTTCTATATTCTTCGCGAAATTTGTCTTCGTCTCACTGCGTCGTGCAGTGCTTGTTCTGTGAAGAAACAGGGAGCTGCAGCGCCCTAGTAGTGCCTGACATGGATTCATGGCACCGCAATGCCTATTTAGAGAGTAAACAAAGCGCAGCAGCGCCAGACCTAAAGTAAGTCGATGACAGGTTGTAGAGGCTTAGTTAAGTAGCGCGACAATACCTCAAGTATCTGCCATGTAACACGGATTCCGAGTTCATTCGGAAGGCGAGAACTATCCAGAAATTTTATTTAATTGTTCAAGTCCAGATAATGTGATTTAAACCCAATCTATTGAACATGAAATTGTATTAAATATATAATGTGATGTTAAAACATATTCTTAACATGTCAATGATGTTCTTACGTGTTTATAAATTGATATATCAAATGCTTAGTTAACTCGTCATTCATAAAGTCTAATAGTATGTGAAAACTAATGTTGTGATTTGATTAATATAATCATATCAGAGTTTAGACAAAAGAGGATGTACGTATGATGTCGGTTATGATATATTTAACTGGTATTGTGAATGTAAATGGTATGTAGGATTAAATTGAGGAACATGAATAGTAAACGTGTAATCTAAGCAAGAGGCAAATTTTCTAACCTTACTCTTATATTGAGAAAGTTCCTTACCCTAGCTATCTTGATTACGAGTATGCAAGTTTTCTAACTCTAAATTTTCTTTGAGCAAGTTTCCAAACCCTAAGCTTACATTGAGCAAGTTCTTATTCTATATTATATTATGATTGAGAAAATTTTCTATTTCTAAACTTTCATTGAGTAAGTTCTTAAACTTTATTATTGTTGAGCAAGCTTCATATTCTTATTTCGAATTGTTCATACCTTAATCATTCAAGTTCCTGATTCCAAATGAAATGTTCTAACTCTTTTGAAGTATTACTCTTATTATACAATGTTCATTCAATTGTATAGAGTTCAGATTCAATCTTTGATTTGAATATTGATTTCAATATTGCATTGAAACCTTGAATACTGAATCCTTATTGATTCAACTAATCCTTAGTTGATGATTATTGAACTCTAAATTAGCCTTGAGATCAATCCAAACCAAACATCCTTTGGGGCGGACTCTAATGTCAAAGCTAAGATGAACAACCCTGCTATAGGGGATTATATATATTACGCGATAGCGTTAAGGTGTTATGCACATACATGGTACTAAGGGTTGATCCCCCTAGGTACGAGAAGTAAAGTCCATATAGTCTTACGACTGTTAAAGGTTAAAAGTAGAAATACTTGAAAGCCTGAGACATAGTTCATGGTCTAGTAACCCTCGTATATACTGTTAGTTCCTAGAGACACAATAGTTATCTAGAAGGGGGGTTGAATAAAAATTTTAAAATTTTTCCTTTTCAAAATACTTGTCAGATTTGTTAATAAATTAACTACAGCGAAATATATGATTTTTTTGTTCCCTTTTAAGATAAACCAAGTTTATAGGTGATAAGCAGTTATGACAGATATAGCAGTTATAGCAGGTATATAGAAGACACGATGATTTTAAGTGGTTCAGAGCACTCAAGGTTCCTAGTCCACTCTTCTACTCCATAAGTAGGAAATTTACTAAGGATATCTTTACAATCTTTGAATCACTTAGATTCCTTCAAGACCAGCAGTCTTGGAACTTTTAAGTTCACTTAGAACTCTTCAAGTCCAGCAGACTTGAAATAAATTTGATGAGAGTTGAGTTCTTGGGTTGTGCTACTCATTTGCAGTTAAGCATACGTTCGAATGATCTGAGTAGCAGAGCAAGCTTTTCTTTCTTGATCGTAGAGTATTGGACGTTGATTGTTCTAGAGCTTTTTGTCTTGTATTTGCTTGCTTGTTGCATCTATGTCTGATTTGCTTATAAAGGAGCCTTTGAAATGTGTCCGTTAAAGGCATTCGTTATAGCATTAAATGCATCAGACATTTTTGAGCACTGATGTTGACTTCCTATAAATTTGTTGTTCAGCTGTCTAGTCCACTGACACAACAAACTGTTATCTCACATAACACCTGAAAAGGTGTTTTTAGCAGGCATCCAGTCCTTTCCTTAGCTTCTTCTATACGCTTCTTCGATACATACTAAGGATGAGTGTTGGGTCATTGGGATACTCGAAATCTCAACGTCTATAAGACATTCTTCATTTGTTATACTTCATCCTTCAGTAAATGGCTGAGGCTCGGTGCTTCTGATGCTGACTTGAGAGACACCACGATCTTTGTGTCTTGATATGATCGTGCTTGATTTAGCCTTGATCGAAGAGAACACTATGATTTCTCTTAAGCTCTGATAGAATACAATCTCTACTTGCTTATTTTGCAAACTCCATAATTTCGAGAGCTGACTATGATTCTTAACTTGGCTCGGCAGGCGCTCGGACTATCTTCACGAATCTGAGTGTGGCTTCCAAGAAAGACTACGATTCTGAAGCACCTTTTTTGATACTCCACGATTTTGCCTTGACTTCTGCAATCTCTCAACTGGCTTGATAGACTACGATTCTGTTGAGGCCTATCTATTACATTTCAAAATAGATCATCCTAACATCTTTGATCTTTCTTTTATACATTCATTTACAGAATTATAAATATTAAGCACATATCAACCTAATAATTTTGATCTACCATCTAAGTCCTTGCACATATGTTCTTTGAAAGACTTTATATATAAGCATATTTATTTACTTTCAACATCAACTTTTAATATGCAATCCCAAAAATCTCCCCTATTTGATGTTGACATAACCAAGGAGATTTGCATCATAATGTCAATTTTTAAATGCAGGATGCTAGAAAGTAAATATGACTTAGTGTTTCAGTGAGCAGCTGAAATCTCTAGAGAATAAGCATGAATTTATTGATGTTGTGAAACAAATATTGCATTTTAGCATAGTTACATCAATAAGAAACAAATTTCAACTTATCTCTATCTCCTCTGCCTTTTTCTCCTTGGAAGATTGTCATACTCTGCAGCTCTCCTTCTCATGTTGGCTTCATCTCTCCATGAAATATCTTCTAGCTCACTTTGACTTAGCCTTTCTCCATGATCATGTTTGTTCATAAAGGAAGGATCTCCAATTTTCATGTTAAAGCTAGTAATGGTTACTCCTTGTGAGCTAGGAGATGACCCTTGACTCCTTAATGGTTGTGCCATGAGAATTGGTTAGCGCTGCTGCTGTTGAGTTCGTGGAGTCTGATAGCGGCTATCTTGAAAGAGGACTCCTTGAAGTTTGAGCAATTTTTTTTCCTTTGCCTTTCTCTCATATCTCTTTAGTCTCCCCTTTTATTCCAGCATTTAGGGTTCGAATGTCTTCTGACAAACGATTCATGCCTTGAACAAGTTCGTGGAGCTGATTCCTTGACTGAACAATGTCTTCACGATTTTCTTGAACCAAAGAATCAGTTTGTGATTTATGTTTTTGCAAAATGGCCAAGACATTGTCTGTTTATTTCATCTATCTGATAGAATATGCTTGGAATTAATTCATTCATAGAAGATCGTAGGCTAGCACGATTTTCCGTAATGAGTTTATTTTGAGCCTTCTGATTCTGCTGAAGAAGGATAATTGCTTCCTTATGCTTTCGGGTAGATTGGAAGTGAATTTGATCCCTTTCATTTATTCTTTGGATCATTTCCTTGATGATCTCCCGTAGCTTCTTTGTTAGCTCAGAACTCAGTTTGTTAGGAAAAGTGTTGGCAACATCAATCAAGTGGTTTAACCATTGATGAACGAGCAGAGAGTGAGTTTCCAGATCTTTTTGAATTTTTGTGGTCACTTTCTGTGATGTGTGAGACAACTCAGATTTGGTGGGAAGAACTGAGAGAAGCTCAAGAATTTTCTGAGTGTCCGTAGGAAAGGCTCTTGTATTTTGGTCTTACAGATTTGACAAGGCAAGAACAAGATCGAAAAAATTATTGTTTGATGAAGAAGGAATGTTTGAATGAGGTGCAGGAATAGAGGTTTGAGTTGTAGAAGAGGAGGCCGTTGAAGCTGGTAAGCAGGTGACTCCACGATTTGAGTAGGATCGAGGTTCGTGGAATTAAAGGTGGTTGAAGATTGTACTAACATGAAGTTAGGTGTAATTGGTTCATCAGTTACAAAATTTTGGGATTCTGTAGCTGGAAATTAGTTTAGTGGGTGAAGAACCACTTTCAACCATCTTGGCAGTTCATAAAATTGATTGAAGTTTGATGGAGGGCAGTGGTTAACTGTTAAAGAGATGTGAATAAATTGTATTTCACGCTCAGTCTCTGAAGAAGAATGATTTGTGATCAGCTTTTGAGAAAAATTGAGGCTGCTTGGGAATCCATGAGCTAGTACTGAAATCGCTGGATAAGCTTTGTACGTCCAGAACATGTTATCCCAAGAGTTCAGAATCAGGGCTCTGTGATAGGACATCATTGGTAAGTAGGAGAACAATTGATTGTAGTTGGCTCTCCTATATCTATTCCAGCCTACTGCAATAATCTCAACTTCTTCATCATCTTCTTCTTCCCTGTCTCCATCATCTTCAATTGAAATTTCCACCACATCAATCATCTCCTCATTTCTTCTTTGTTCTTCAGGCTCCTCTACCTCCATAACTTCAATACTATCTATTTCTACAGCTTCAAAGACTCCGATTTCTTGAGGGGCTGAGGAAACTTTATGAACATCTTCTGGAAGCCCCCCCCCCTTCAGTTATAGCGTTCTCTTGCTTAGATTATTCTAACACATCCCCCTCAGCTGGAGCACTTCCTTGTGCAGGTGCTTCAAGAAGATCCCACTTAATCTGATCAGATGCAGTAAGGTTTACTGCACTATTAAGGTTGACTATTGTTACCTCTTTTTCAGTTATGACAAAAGAGCTCTAACTCATGCAAGCATACATGTGTGAACAAGTAATACAGAGTAAGTAAAGTATCGATCCCACGGAGAAAGTTGTTCAATTTAAACTACTATTCATCAATCAAATCACTATTTCTATATGCTTAAACTACAGATCAAAAGTGTGAATTATTCTAACTGCAAATAATAACTAAAATGAGAATAAGAATGGAATAAATCAAATCTGGAAATAATGGGATCCTATCTTCATTTAATACTTCATCTAATTACCACTATCATGCAAGAATTGTTCACATATCACAGGAAAATAGCCAAGAGCACTAATAGAGTCATAGCCATTTTTCAATGCACTATGACCTACTCACACAACATCCACAAATGATAGACTCAATGTAATCATCAATATAACCAAAATCACTATATGTCTATGTGAAGTTGCAATTATACTGAATTTAAGCACAAGCCCTTATTTTAACTCATACGGTGAATAAGTATATGTCTATCTCATTTACGAAATACGCAAGCCATATAAAACAACCCCATATTCGTATGCTATTATGACTACAATCCATACTCGCATGTTCATTGTCAATTCCATGCAAATACTGAAACGAATGGTGATTAAGCATTCATACATGTAAAACAACCATAATAGAATTCCCATATGATATGTAAAACAACCCTAGCGATCAAGCATGCAACTAAACTACATATTAAAATCCGTTAGAATCCCATAATGGAGTTTAGTTCATGGCTGAACCAAAAGCCATTATGGGATCAACGCTAAACATAATTAACAAGCAAACAATTGAAAGATGAAAGATAGAAATGATCAAACCCAATTGCAGATTGTAAACCAAGGTTAACGTTCAAATCCTTCTATAAATCCAGCAAAACAATAATAATAATCCATAATGACAGAAAATCCCAAGAAGAATTAGAAAAGATGGAGTTTAGGCTTCGTTCTTCGTTGGAATCTCCCTCACGTGTAAACCCTAGTTACTCTTATGAAAAATACGTCAAAAGTTCTCCCCATGTACGTCTGACACAAGTCAGATATCGTTTAAAACAAATTACAACCTTCTTAATTAAAAATTAAAAATAAAATAAATAAACAACTTCAACATCGCGCGCAGCCGCGCGCCCCTCCAGTGTATTCCTCATGCGGATGCGAGACTTGCGATGCGATGGTCATGCTCATCTGTCGGTAGAGTGCTCGCATGTGGCAGCGCTCTGAAGGCTATGTTCTGCATGTGGCAGCGGCTTACAACTGCTGATCTGCAATTATTCTGGTTTTGCTTCTGATTCTGTCATGCTACTGCTATTATTTTCCTTCCTTCCTTCCATCGTTATCGGTCCTCTTGCTCACTACATCCTCATACCGTGCATCAAATCGTGCCTCAAGCCATGCGTCTAATCGCCTCGTGCCCTCAAATACCACCAAATTAGGCCGTTTCCTGTACTTTTTCACCAAAAGGAGTTTTAAGTACATGCAATGCAAAATAACATGAAATGCAACTAAAACAGACTAAAATATACTTGAGATGGGCATAATTCGCGTGAGTTGATATCCAATAAGTAGGTATAAAACCCACTTATCAAATACCCCCAAACTTGAACTATTGCTTGCCCTCAAGCAATGCATACTAAATAACAATGATAATGCAAAAGCACCACTATGCAGCTAAACTACTATGCAAACTAGTCTCACATCATTCCAACTTAAACAAAATTTCAGTCCAAAATGCCTCCGCGAATTATCCAGATTCAAAAATACAACTTCAAACTAAATTGTGGTCATAACATCATACACTCAGATAATTCATACATGCTATAGAAATGCTGTGTGTGTGTGTAGTGTTCACCAAAACTTGATTCAAGCAAAGAATATATATTTTATCCTGCTCAAAACAGAAAATTATAGCCTAGATTGAGAATCATGTATACTTATGCAACGAAAATTGTTCCAACATATCCAAACAAACTAAAGTTCAACAATGGGCTTAATTGTTTTATTGCTACTCACGAGGGCAATTTTTCGCTCTTTCCCGCGGTGTTTATTGCTATTTTTTTTTATTATTATTTTTTTATACATGACTGTGCAATGCCTTATTCCATTAGGCAACACTGCTACCCTTTAGCGAGCTTTCAACCAACGACTCCTAGACCATGAAAGACCTTAGGGCGCTAGGTATAGAGACAATCCCCTCGGGTGTACTTACTCAATTAGCCAGGGCCCCGAAATAAGACTAGTCACGTTACTGCTATTTGATTTTTTTTTAATACATAGCATACCCATGTTTTCCTACAGTTTGAATGTCAATATTTGTCAAGTCTACATGCATGTTCCACATTTTTCTCTTTTTAAAACTACATTTTCTAACAATGAAAGCAACACATAATTCTTATATACCGTAAGTGATTGTGAACACATAAATGCAAACCGAAAGCATTTAAATAGCAACATGAATTCCATCGTGTAAAACATTATAACTACGTTCATGTTATCCAATATACTCTAAAATCCTTCACAATTCACTATCATCATTGGCTAGGCAAAAATTTCTATAAAGCTAATTAACAATGTGAGACATGAAACTAAAGCGTCCTAACACAAGCAATAATAACTAAAAATTAAAAATTTCTTCAAAATTTTAACTAACACATAAACATGCCAAATTAAAACTAAACATGCACAGACTAAATGAAACTATATGCAACTATACTACTACCCCAATACCCCCAAACTTATAATATTCAATGCCCCATTGAATGAAGGTAAAGGGTACAGAAAACTGCCCTAATGATCGGCTTGATCACCCTCCTCGGGTGGTGAATCTGGTGGTGGATAAGGCACTGCAGTCCCGAATTGGGGCCACTCTAGCATTGTTCCTTGTTGTCGCAAAGGCTTCGGCCAAGGCCCTCGTGAAACCCGTAGCAAATGCTCCAAAATTGTCATATATGGCATCGACTCGCCGCTCCAACCTTCAGAGTTGGCGATCACCATGAGGAGCCTGTGGTCGTGCCGAGGGGCCTGCCTCATCTGTCTGAGGTGGCTACTGTGATGGCTCGGGAAATGTGGGCTGGAGGATAAATCCTAGTCCGCGTGGGTGTGGCACGCCTCCGGCTTAGTCCTCAAATTTAGCAATTATGGCATGTGTGATGTCCTGGCTTGGATATTACAGTTGTTCGTTTCTCCAGTTGCATCCCTGATGAGCACATAGCATCGCTACCACTGAAGCGTGTGGAATGCTCCCAGTGGTGCCTCTCCGCAGATATCGCAACATATTCTGGTGGATGAGATGGCCAACATCAATATATTTCCTGGTGATAATCCCCCACAGAATAATTGCCCTTTCCGTTGTAATCTCGTGCTGATGCGATGAAGGCACTAACTTGGCACATATGAACAAGTTCCATGCCTTTGCATATATCGGTTTAGAAATTGTGGTTGGGAATATCTTGTGGTGGGTCATACCTACTTTGTATGTCCATTTCGTGCAGAAGCACGCATATATTTCAGCAATCACCAACTCAAGTCTGTTTCCATATGCACACCGGTGACCCAGTTGGCAGCCCTTCTTGGTGGTGTCTCAGTGAGTCGAAAAATGGTTCTGATGGCGGGAGGTCTGTAGTCTATCTCGAACCCGCGGACCATCGAGATACCGCTCATGGTGACCTTGGCATTGGCATAAAACTCACGGACTATGCTCATCGGAACGGGCATGGGGGAGGCAGTCAGTCCACCCCAACCTCGTTCCTGGATCATGGCACAAAGCTGTCCGTCCTAGCCTTCTGGTTTGAATCCTCTTTCCTTGATAAATAATTTTGCTACGATTCGGTAGTACTCCTGCTGGGCTTCCAAACACAGGAACTTGGTGTGGTCAACAATGTCCTCCCCATGACTGCTGGAGGAAGATGAGGAAGAGGAAGATGGTCGTGCTCTCTTTGGACCCATTTGCAGATAATTGAGTGAGAATGCAGATGAAATCACTGAGAGTGAATGAGAATTTGTGATGTGATACCCTTCAAACTTGTTTCTGCCAAACTGAATCAGATACCCTGGCTTTATAGCAGTGGATGAGATCGTGGGTGTGAGCCTTGGACGTGGAGCGAATCGTGGATATGTGATTGAGAGATGTACGGCTTCAGTTTGTAACTGATAGAAAAATAAAGACGTGAGGTATGGAGAGACACTGTGATTGCGCTCTGTTTTAATTTCAAATGAGAGTCCAAATGGTCCACAACTCATTTTAAAAATTTTCAAATCTGTCTAAATCGGTGTCGTCAGGCTGGTGCCATGAAGTTTTTTTGGTCATTTTGGGCGCTTGGTGAGACTTGCAGAATGTACTTATTGTTACGATTGAATTGATGCGTACGGGCGTGTGAGTTTATCTTGCATAAAATTTTGTGGCGTGGCGATCTTGATATCTGTAATGCTAAAGTTCAATTCCACTCTGTCTATCAGTGATGCTTTCAATGGATGGTACCTGCATAGATATTAATGCACACTGTTAAGGCATGAATTAATGACCACATCCACTAATATCTTGTAAATATTTGCAATGCAATTCTTGCTGCACATTCAAGCATGCAAATTCGATATACTGTCAAAAGTAAACTAGATATGACTAACTAAAACAATCTAAACTGAATGATTAAAAAAGAAATAGGGATAGAAAAATAATGGGTTGCCTCCCATCAAGCGCTAAGTTATAGTCAATTAGCTTGACTGTCTTGAATCTCACGTCAAAAAAGAGTTGAGGTCACGTCTTGGTTGTCCACCTCACTCTGAAATTTAATGACTTCAGCTTTTGTCAATGGTTCTACCTTCAACTCTGAATTTTCACCAAGTATACCACTCAACGGTCCATAATTCCCCGGTTTCTGTACCTCATCCTCTAGGCCCCGATCCACCAAGTTAACTAGAAAGCATTATTCTTCATCCGTTGGGAACTTTATTGCCTTGAAGACATTAAAGGTGACCTCTTGATCATGTACACGCATAGTGAGTTCCCCTTTCTGTACATCGATCGAGGTCCTGCTTGTGGCTAAGAATGGTCTCCCCAGTATGATCGGTATGCTCTTGTCTTCTTCGTAGTCTAAGATGATGAAGTCAGCCGGAAATATAAACTTGTCCACCTTTACCAACACATCTTCAACAATTCCGTGGATACGTGATGGGATGTGTCCTAATTTGTAATGATATGTTTGTCGGCCTTGGAGCCGGCAATCCCAACTGATTGAACACTGACAAGGGCATCAAATATATACTTGCCCCTAGATCACATAAACACTTACTAAAGCTCATCTTTCCGATTGTGCACGAAATTGTGAAGCTGCCCGGATACTTCAGCTTTGGAGGTAATTTCTGCTGAAGCACTGCACTGCATTCCTCTGTCAAGGCTACCGTTTCAAACTCATCTAGTCTTCTCTTCCTTGACAATATACCCTTCATAAACTTTGCATAGCTTGGCATTTGTTCCAATGCCTAAGCAAACGGTATATTGATCTGCTGCTTTTTGAATACCTCCAAGTACTTGCTAAACTGTTTATCCTCCCTCTACTTAGTTAATCTTTGCAGATACGGTACTTGAGGGTGAATTGGTGGCACTGAACTCTTAGGCTTTTCCTATGAACCTGTTGTATCCTTCTCGACCTGCTGCGACTCAGATTTTTCTAGATTTTCTTCATCAGTCCACCACTGCCCTTCCTGCGGCCGTGCGGCCTCCTCCTTAGTGTTCTCGGAAGCGCAGTGCGCGCGACTTTCTGATGTCTGCCAGATTTTTCTCAGATCTTAATGATATCGCTTGGCATTGTTCCTTCCCGTCTCTTCTAGGATTTGTCTCTGTGTTACTTGGCAAGGAACCTTGGGGCCTGTTGTTAAGCATGCTCGCCATCTGCCCCATCAGTTTCCAAATTCTTAATAGCCACTGATTGGCTCTTGATAATAACCTCTGTATATGCCATGTACTTCAACATCATCTCCTCCATTTCCGATTTCTTTTCCTGCTGAGGTGCAGCTGGAGTGTGATGTTGTTGTTGTTGATGAGAAAATCCCGGTGGAAAGCGGTGGTTTTGGTGTATCTTGTGTTTGAATTTTGGTGTGATTGGAATTGATGATTAATTTAAAACTGACTTTGTTAATTTCCTTGGTTATTCGACTAGCTAAAGTTTGGGTGATTTCGGTTGTTGGGGTGGTATGTGTTTTGAAATCGACCTTGGTCTTTCTTGTAGTTGCTCATATACTATACCGACTCTGAGCTAATAGCACACTGATCCGTGGAGTGTGACCCTGCACAAATCTCACAAACGAAGGTAACTATTTTCACTTTGCTCTCTGTTATTGTGTCTATCTTCTTTGCCATTGCTGCCATTTGTGCTGACAACTGAGTGATAGCATCTACCTCTAACACACCTGTTACCTTAGGCTGTGGCATCCGAGATGTAGGATTCTGAAAATCATTAGCTACCATAGTCTCAATAAGTTTATAGGCCTCGTCATAGCTTTTTGCCCATAACGCCCCTCCTGCAGCTGCATCTACAATCGGTCTCGACTGCCATCCCAATCCATTGTAAAAGGTGTTGATCACCATCCAATCCGGCATACCGTGATGTGGACACTTCCTTAACATCTCTTTATATCTCTCCCATGCCTCATATAAGGACTCGCTCTGTTGTTGCTCAAACTGACATATAGTTGTCCTCATCTTTGCAGTCTTAGCCATTGGTAAGAACTTCGTTAAGAATTTATGCGCTAAGTCCTCCCATGTAGTGATTGACCCTGATGGAAAAGAATAAAGCCAACTTCTCGCCTTATCCCACAATGAGAATGGGAACAACCGCAGTCTGATAGCATCCTCCGTCATACTGTTATATCGGAATGTATCACAAATCTCGATGAAGCTCAATAAGTGTTCATTCGGATAATCCATAGCAGCACCCCCAAACTGAACTGAGTTCTGCACCATCTGAATAGTGCTCGGTTTTATCTCGAAAGTATTTGCTGCTATGGCCGGTCTGACTATACTAGACTGTAGCCCATTTATATTCGGCAAAGAGTAATCCCTTAGAGCCTTGTTCTATTCTCTTTGCCCAATTCTCTGTTCTTCTGCCATACTAACTGTAGTACTCTCTAACTGAGCTTGTAAATTTCTTCGCACACTAGCTTTCCAACCTCTCCTGTTAATGTTATCTTGCGTTGGTGTTAATTCGAAATTGGAAGATCTTGTGTGCATAAAAATCTACCAGTACCTAAAATCACAAATAAAACAAAAATATAAATGAAATAAGAAAAAATATGTCTAAGTCATACAAAATAGCTTAAAATTGATGATAATTATTCAAACTAAACGCCTTTCCCCGGCAACGGCGCCAAAAACTTGTTGCCTCTTTTTCAGTTATGACAAAAGAGCTCTAACTCATGCAAGCATACATGTGTCAACAAGTAATACAGAGTAAGTAAAGTATCGATCCCACAGAGAAAGTTGTTCAATTTAAACTACTATTCATCAATCAAATCACTATTTTTATATGCTTAAACTAAAGATCAAAAGTGTGAATTATTCTAATTGCAAATAATAACTAAAATGAGAATAAAAATGGAATAAATCAAATCTAGAAATAATGGGATCCTGACTTCATTTAATACTTCATCTAATTACCACTATCATGCAAGAATTGTTCACATATCACGGGGAAAATAGCAAGAGCACTAATAGAGTCATAGCCATTTTTCAATGCACTATGACCTACTCACACAACATCCACAAATGATAGACTCATGTAATCATCAATATAACCAAAATCACTATATATACATGTGAAGTTGCAATTATCTTTGAATTTAAGCACAAGCCCTTATTTTAACTCATACGGTGAATAAGTATATGTCTATCTCATTCACGAAATATGTAAAGCCATATAAAAGCGACCCATATCGTATGCTATTATGATTATAATCCATACTCGCGCATGTTCATTGTCAATTCCATGCAAATCTTTGAAACGAATGGTGATCAAACATTCATACATGTAAAAAACCATAATAAATTCCCATATGATATGTAAAACATCCCTAGCAATCAAGCATGCAACTAAACTACATATTAAAATCCGTTAGAATTCCATAATGGAGTTGAGTTCATGGCTGAACCAAAAGCCATTATGGGATCAACGCTAAACATGATTAACAAGCAAACAATTGAAAGATGAAAGATAGAAACGATCAAACCCAATTGCAGATTGTAAACCAAGGTTAACGTTCAAATCCTTCTATAAATCCATGAAAAAACAATAATAATAATCCTGATGATGAGAAAATCCCAAGAAGAATTAGAAAAGATGGAGTTTAGGCTTCGTTCTTCGTTAGAATCTCCCTCACGTGTAAACCCTAGTTACTCTTATGAAAAATACGTCAAAAGTTCTCCCCGTGTACGTCTGACACAAGTCAGATATCGTTTAAAACAAATTACAACCCTCTTAATTAAAAATTAAAAATAAAATAAATAAACAACTTGACTTGACGTATATGCAGCCGCGCGCCCCCTCGATGTGTTCCTCACGCGGGCGCGAGACTTCGCGATGGGTCATGCTCTGTCCGGTAGGAGTACTCGGCATGGTAGCGCTCTCAAGGCTATTATTATACATCACCATGCATGGCATTGCTTCTTTGTCTCAAATTCTTTACGATTACGTAAATCATCGCTCTGCTACTGCTACTTGTTCATTCTTTTCTTTTCTTCCTTCGTTATCAGTCCCTCCGCTTCACTACATCCTTATGCCCTGCATCCGTCAGCCTCAATCAATGAGTCCAATCGCCTCGTGCCCTCAAATACCACCAAATTAGGCTGTTTCCTGCACTTTTTCACCAAAAGGAGTTTTAAGTACATACAATGCAAAATAACATGAAATGCAACTAAAACAGACTAAAATGTACTTGAGATGGGCATAATTCGCGTGAATTGATATCCAATAAGTAGGTATAAAACCCACTTATCAACTATCACATCAGTAATGATCATGGTCTCATCCAAGGAATTAGTTGTTTGGGGCTCAAATCTTGGTTCAACCTTCTCAGCAACAATTCTTCTTTCTTCCTCCTTCAGAACTTTTTCATTGACAAGAATATATTTCTTGACAAGCTTTCTCTTTGTTAGAAGATGTAAAATTGCTTTGTTAAGTTTTCACCTCCTTTTTGGCTCTCCAATTTGGCTTACAAATTCACAAAAATCTCTTTTCTCTCTTCCTCTGTGTTTTCTCTACTTTCTTTAAACTTAGGCTTAACCAAGTGATAACATGTAAAGAAAACAAAACTGATATAACTTATAATATAATACGCAACTTAAGTTTTCAGGTGAAAAAACCAATGGGTTTAGCCGTTACAAACACCAAGAGACACAAGGCCATGTTTGGTTAGTCTCAAATATCCCTGTTTAGTTTATTTTAATAATTCATTTATCTTATAGTTTATTTGTCACACCTTTAAACAATTAAATTAATATAACTCTTAAATCAAATTAATCATTTACCATATAATTATAATTTTTTTAATAAATTATAATTTTATTTAACAAATTAATAAATCTCTAATTTAATTATTAAATTAAATTAGAACGACATTATAATTATTTAATAATTCTTTTAATTTAATTATCTCATTAAATTAAATCTTCAACTAGAAAATCACTAAACATTAATTTAATTAACATATCTGTGACGCCCCCAAAATAGGTATACATCACCCATCTTGAGTCGCTAAATACATGGTAAAGAATACAAATACAAACTTAATTATACAACCGTCGTGTAATATACGACAATACATAAACTGAGAGTTTTAATAAGAATATTGTCATCTAGACAATATCCACACTCAATGGAGTCCTCGTTACATTTATTGTCACACTATTTAACCGAATAGTGAGGACTACTAATGCTATCATCCGAATGATCACTCAGGTTCCCAGGCTCGTCCCGCCTATATTCTCATTTCTCAAGAGAACAATGAAAGAAAGGGTGAGCTCAACTAGCCCAGTAAGAAATATTATGACTAAGATAATGCAGAATAAATTATCATTAGTCTTTAACAATATTAAACTGATAAAATACAATAGACATCAAGTTTAACTGCAGCGGAATAAGTAATACATTAGAAGAGTAAAGTAGATCATGATATCTACTATCTTCTATGATTTAAAATGTTTTCATCAATTTTTATCGCTGAGACTCAGCTTACTAAATAAACCGCATCATCTAATCATCCTTGCACTATGGGCCAAGGATATTCATTAAATCATCAATGGTCATGACTATACCGAATAATCTCTAGTCATAATCATACCAAAAACTGTCCATCAATGCATTACAGGCCATTGAGGACTTTTACCACATCATTTATAACATCAGGTCATGATTATACCGAATGATCCCTGGTCATAATCATACCAAGTCCATCTCTCGCACGTAGCGTAAAGCAAATGACTTTCATCATGATATAAGCGTGAGGATGATGACAATAATATAAGCATTAATCAAACGAAAACAAGGATAAATATTTAAGACTTTAAATTTATCCAAATATTATCAATCACTTAAATAACTCATAATCTAATATTGTTAATATTATAACAATATTTTAATCACTTCTTAAACTTATAAACAATTTAATTTAATTGTTTACACTTTACCAAATAATGCATTTAATCTTTCAAAAATGTCATACTCATAAGATTTCATCACCAATGATCAAATCACTTATCAAAAATCTGTATATACCTTATATAGGATTTTCAAGCCCTAAAATCCTATTTACCAATTCTTCAACTTCACATAACATATTTAACTCATATATTTGTAACTAAACTATTTTCATGAAAAATAACAAATCAGTCCCAAAAATATTTTTTTTCTGGGATTTAGCAGAATATAATCCCATATTAAACATATATTTTTCTCAGAATTTTTAAAATTCATTTACTATTTTTCAAAAATTAATTTTTAATTAATTCCTTAAGAAATTAGCTACCTCAAGTTTAACTCCAGAAATTTTCAAATCTTGGCAGGATCTCACACATATTAACGTGAGCTTCCAATTTAAATTTCATGATCATCGGAGTTATAGAACTCTGGTTATAGCATTTTTCGTCGAAAAAATCTAAATATTGAAATAGTCATAACTTGCTCATTTTAAGTCGGAATGAGCTCATTTTTGGACAGGAGGTACTTTATACCATATATTTGCATGTTCCAAAAGGCTGGAATTTTTCTCACAAATTAAGTCGCCAAAAATGCCCTTTTAAATATCTAGACAGTAGCTTTTTCGTAATTTACAACTTTTGACTCCTTTGCTAAAATCAGTCCACACAAAAATCTACAACACCTTTTCCAGTGATTTCACTTGAATAAGTTAGAAAACTCATAGATCTAACTCTAGAACTTGACCACACTCAAAAATTCGAAATATACTAGGAGATATGGTCAATTGAATTTCATGTTCCATTTTCACCAAAATCTAATTTTCAACCCTTTGTGATTTCTAAGAAACTTTCATGTTTTCACATAATAACCAACATAACTCATCACAACACTTACTAATACTACATATACCTATGATTTTCATCAATCTAATGCTTTTATTATGACTCTCATCATAATCAACGTAAACAGATCATTTCCACAATTTAATAAGGAATGAATATAAATGATCATTCACCATGCATGTGGTAATCCACATGTATGAGTTATTCCAACTGAATAATAAATAATGGAATAACAAAAGGATTCACCATAAATGCGATAGATCTGCATGCAGACGGGTTATTCTCAGCAGAATAATAAAGAATGGAACCAGTCACGCAGAAACGCACGCATACGGTGATATTAAAACAAAATAATAAAGAATGGAATAACAATGAATTCACCACGCATGCGATAGGCCGCGCAGATGAGTTATTCCAATGAATAATAAATAATGGAACCGGGTCGTGCGAACGCACGTATGTGAGCGAGGATATTAAACGAATAATAAAGAAACGGAACGAAGTCGAGGCGAAATTCAAGACAAGCAGGATATTCAATGAGAATAATAAAGAATGAAATAATAGAAGAATTTCACCATGTATGCGATACTTCGCATAGAAAGGTTATTCCAACATAATAATAAAGAATGGAATAACAGAAGAATTTCACCATGTATGTGGTACTTCGCATATACAGGTTATTCCAACATAATAATAAAGAATGGAATAACAATAGCTCTCTTCATGAATACGAAAAAATAATACCTCTTACCTTAGAATGAAACTGGATATTGAAAAAGTGAGGTAGCAGACTTCTCTTCTTCTTTTTCTCTATAATTTCTCTCTCTAGAGTTTCAGTGAATTCGTAAGAAATAATGAAGGAATGAGCTTCTATTTATAGAAGAACTGAAAGTGGCTCTTGGTCTTAACGAAGGGTCAAAATGACTCTTGGTAATATTAAAGAGAGACAACTATTATTTGTGAAGGGCAATTAACTCTTGGAAACCAGAAACGGATAAGTAACTCTTGAAAAAGCGAAAGGACAAATAACTCTTAGAAACTCAAGGACAAATAACTCTTGAAAAATCGAAAAGGACAAGATTACTATTAAAACTTTAAATCAACGATCCATATTGATTTCTTATTATAATTTCAACCAACGATACGAAAAATTAACACATCTCCTCATGGAATAATATTGTACCAAAAATGATTTGAATGAAAAGAAATATATTTTTTCGGGTGAATAGTATCCGTGAATAGTACTTCGGGAATAATATCCCGTGAATAGTACCCCGACACAAAAAGTGTCCCAAATACCCGAGTGAATAGTAATCGGGTGAATAGTAACTCGTGAATAGTACTCCGACACAAAAAGTGCCCCGAATACCCGACTGAATAATATACCTCTAGACATCAATTATTATTAAAATAAATGTCGATTTCTACTAACAATAATAATTTTTACACAATGAACTATCAATTTCATCTTTAATCAACACGAACTTATTCATCATTAATTGTGACGCCCCCAAAATTAGGTATACGTCACCCATCTTGGGTCGCCACTTACATGGTACATAAATTCAAATACAACTTACTAATATAAGCGTAGGTGTACAATACGACAAAAGCGTGAGTTTGAATACAAATATTGTCTACTAGATATTATACAAACTCAAAAGGAGTCCTCATTACAACTATTATCACACTATTTCACAGAATAGTGAGGACTACTAATGCTATCCTCGGACCATTACTTACGTTCCCAGACTTCGTCGGCTATGTTCTCATTTCACGAAGAGAACGGTGAAAAGAAAGGGTGAGCTCAACTAGCCGAAGAAGAAATATTATGACTAAGATAATGCGAGAATAAATTATCATTAGCCTTCAACAGTGTTAAGCGATAAAATACAATAGACAACCGGTTTAAGCTGCGTGGAATAAGCAATCCATTAAAAGAGTCAAGTAGAGAATAAAGTCTACTATCTTTTAGGTTTTAAAAGGTTTTCATCAATTTTTATCATTTGAGACTCGACAATAATAAACCACCACATCTAATCATCCACGTACCACGGTCGAGGATTTTCATCAAATTATCAATGGTCATGACTATCTTACCGGGAATCACCCCGGTCATAATCATACCAAAAACTATCCATCATTTGCATTACAGGGCCCGGCGAGGACTTTTGTCACATCATTTATATCAAGTCGTGATTATCTTAGAATGATCCCTGGTCATAATCATACTAAGTTCATCTATGCACGTAAGCGAAGATAACATAATATAACATGAGGATGATGACAATGACATAGTAATTCAATAAAACAAGTTCAAGAATTATTTAATCCATGAATTATTAACGTCAAATTGTCGACATGATCTTTGTTTAAGTGAGTAAAATTCAAGAATGATCGGGAAGAATATTTCCATGAAAAGATCTTTGGATGAAACGCAAATATCAAGGATATTCTACTAATTTCATGGAGTATAGAAGTCAAAGTTTTAACTTATTTGGGTATAATAAAGAATGGAATAACAAAAGAAATCACCGTGCATGCGGTGCCGCATAGGCGAGGTTATTCAACGAATAATAAATAACGGAACCGGTCGGTGAAATTGAAATTCTGCAAGCGAGGATGTTCAACAGAATAATAAAGATGGAACCCGGATCCGGTGTAAAAAACACAGATAGGATATTCAATGAGAATGATAAAAAGCGGAACCGGTCGATTGTAAAACACAGAGCGAGGATGTTCCAGCGAGAATAATAAAAAGCGGAACCGGTCGGGTGTAAAACACATGACGAGGATGTTCAGCGAGAATAATAGAAGAATGTCACCAAGTATAGGGTAAACCGCGTATCTGAGTTATTCAATGAGAATAATAAGCAATGGAATAACATAAGGATTTCACCAAGTATAGGGTATGCTGGCGTATACGGAGTTATGTATAGGGTATGCCACTTTTACGAGTTATTCAGCGAGAATAATAATGAATGGAATAATGAAGTTCTCTTGAGAAGAAGAATAACACCTTAGAATACAACAAATAATACCCCTTACGAAGATACAACAAATAATACCCTTTCTAGTAAAAAAACTGAATATAGAAGTAGTGAAGTAGCGAGAATACTCTTCTTCTTTCTATAATTTTCTCTATATAGCTTCTCTATAATTTCTCTCTCTAGAGTTTCAATGAATTCGTAAGAAAATAATGAAGGAATGAGCTTTATTTATAGGAAAATGGAATGCATAGTAACTAATCCATGAGCGGTCAGATTGATTTACTTTAATCGACGGTCCATATTTAAAGAAAAATCTTTTAAATAAAATATAATATATTCTATTTATATAAAAACATTTTACTATGCAAACCTTATATGCAATCTATGCAAAACACTATGCAAAACACTATGCGACACTATGCGTAATAAAATATAATATATTCATTTATAGAATAACTTTAATAAAGTATTCTATTTTATATAAAAGATGTTTACATTTTATTACGTTAATAATGAATAAAACAAAAGCGTCATTATCATTATAATAATTCATATTATTAATAAATGATAATGGAATCAAACCGAGTGACTTCTCACATAAGCATCGATAATCAATCTGGGTGTCTTTCTTATGCAACCACACACGTATTCTTGTACTTTTACTACCGAGTAGTTCAACGGTAGATCAACGGTAAAACTTCCATAGTTATTTTAATAAAATATTTTTGTCGTTTTCTCGATCAAACAATAATTACATTGTGGGGTCCACTGATGATTGAGTAGTTATGCGAATATTCTCTGCTAAACCGAATATTCCCCGACCAATCGAATATAATATAACCACTTGCATACTTTGCAAAATTTATAAATACTACCCACAACTATAATATTTTTCTTAAATTCACACCATAATATTAAAAAATTATTTCAACAAAATTTAAATCTTTATTGATAAAATCACGGGGTCTCTGATCTCCCCTCCTTATGGAATTTAAGCCCTCGAAATTAGGGTGCGATACTGATATGATAAAGAGGTGAGGATACCTTGAATACCTTTATCGTTAAAAATATTAAATTCATCTTCGCAATCCGCCAAAGATATTCATTAACAATTCATCTTTGCACTACAAGCCAAAGATATATAACTGTAAAACCAATAATACTGAGACTCAGCTTAATAGTATCACAACCATGAATTATCCATGTACCTTCTTGGCTAAGGATATTCGTGTTTTCAATTCTGATCATGATTATCTTAGGAATAATCCGTGGTCGTAATCATACCAAGTCTATCAATGCACTACTGACAAAGATGACTTTTACCACATCCATGAATTAATATTTCATTCTTTGAGACTCATTTCGATAATTAATCCATATCATCGAATCATCCCGCCGCTACGGGCCGATGATATTCATTAGTATCACGACCACGAATTATCCATACACTACTACGGCGAAGATAATCGTGTATTCATTTATATCACGACCACAAATTATCCATGCACTTCTACTACCGAAGATAATCGTGTAATCATTAGTATCACGACCACAAATTATCCATACTACTGACCAAAGATAATTATGTATTCATTAGTATCAAGACCACAAATTATCCATACACTACTGACCAAAGATAATTGTGTATTCATTAGTATCACGACCACGAATTATCCCGTACACTACGGCAAAGATAATCGTGTATTCATTAGTATATCACGACCACAAATTATCCATGCACTACGACCAAAGATAATTGTGTATTTATTAGTATCACGACCACAAATTATCCATGCATTACTACCAAAGATAATTGTGTATTCATTAGTATCACGACCACAAATTATCCATGCACTACGACCAAAGATAATTGTGTATTCATTAGTATCACGACCACGAATTATCCATGCACTACGGCGAAAGATAATCGTGTATTCATTAGATATCACGACCACAAATTATCCATGCACTACGACCGAAGATAATTGTGTATTCATTAGTATCACGACCACAAATTATCCATGCACTACTACCAAAGATAATTGTGTATTCATTAGTATCACGACCACGAATTATCCATACACTACTACCAAAGATAATCGTGTATTCATTAGTATCACGACCACAAATTATCCGTACACTACTACCAAAGATAATTGTGTATTCATTAGTATCACGACCACAAATTATCCATACTACTTCTGACGATAATTGTGTATTCATTAATATCACGACCATAAATTATCCATGCACTACTGACCAAAGATAATTGTGTATTCATTAGTATCGCGACCACAAATTATCCATGCACTACGGCAAAGATAATTGTGTATTCATTAGTATCACGACCACAAATTATCCATGTACTACTGACCAAAGATAATTGTGTTTTCAATTACGGTTATGATTATACCGAACAATCCTCGGTCATAATCATACCAAGTCCATCTATCTATACTTCTGAGCCACAGATGACTTTCAACATAATATAAGCGTGAGGATAATGATATAAAGAATCAATCGAATGAGATAAAGGATAAATATTAAACATTTATAATATAATTTATCCGAGATTCAAGAATATCCCCATGTTATCAATCACTTAATAATCTCATAATCTAATAACATTAATATTATAATAATATTTTAATCATTTCTTAAATTTATAAACAATTTATCTCAATTGTTTACGCTTTACCATATAATGCATTTAATCATTCAAAAATGCCATACTCATAAAATATCATCACCAATTATCAAATCCTCATAAAAAATATGCATATATTCTATATAGGATTCTCTAGCCATAAAATCTTATTTTCAACTTTGTTACTTCACATAACATATTTAACTCATATGTTAGTAACTAAACTATTTTCATGAAAAATACCAAATTTGTCCCAAAAATATTTCTTTTATGGGATTTAGCATAATATAGTCCCATAATGAAAATATATTTTCTCGGAATTTTAAAATTCATTTACTATTTTTCAAAAATCAATTTCTAATTAATTCCTTAAGAAATTAGCTACCTCAAGTTTAACTCAAAAATTCCCAAATCTTGGCAGGATCTTACAAATGTTAACGTGAGCTTCTAGTTTAAATTTCATGGTCATCGGAGTTATAGAACTCCGGTTATAGCGTTTTAAATCGGAAAAACCTAAATATTGAAATAGTCATAACTTGCTCATTTTAAGTCGAGAATGAGCTCATTTTTGGACAGGAGGTACTTTATACCATATACCTTCATGTCCCAAAACCCAAAATTTTTCTCATAATTTAAGTGGCCGAAACAGTCCCTTAAAGTTTCTGGGCAGTAGCATTTCGAAATTTACAGCTTTGGCCTCCTTTGCTAAAATCAGTCCCACAAAAATCTACAACACCTTTTCCAGTAATTCCACTTGAATTAGTTAGGTAACTCATAGATCTAACTCTAGGTCTTGACCACATTCAAAAATTCAAAATATAATAGGAGATATGGTCTATTGAATTTCATATTACGTTTTCACCAAAATCGATTTTCAACCCTTTGTGATTTCTAAGAAACTTTCATGTTTTCACATAATAACCACATAACTCATCATAAAACTTACTAATACCACGAATACCCATGATTTTCATTAGTCCAATGCTTTTATTATGACTTTCATCATAAACCACGTAAAGCTGTTCATTTAGTTGAAGAAATATTTGAGGGTTTAAGAAATGGGTTTTTATCTTTGGGTCAATACAAAATTCGATTTCACGCTCTAAGTAGGCTAAGAAGTCTTCAAGAATCGCCGGAAATTTATTAATAATAGAAATATCATTCAAAAGCGCATTACTCTCATCCAAGACTTGGATAATACGTCACATTGATACCAATCTGTGACTTCTATCCCTTAACACAGATAGCACCTCACAATGATACCTATCAACTTGCCATCTTGATCACGACGTCGCCTCTGAAAGTCGGCTTCGGTGCATTCCACAAGGAAGTCAACAACGAAAGGATCGGGGCTCTTTACTTATGGCTTGATATAACGGTGATTAACTTTAGGATTTGGTTACTTTGAATTCAGTATATGAGGTTGGTTAGAATATGAAAGCTAACAACCTTACAAAAAGAATAATGAGTAGTTAATCAATCGTTTTCAAAAATTACCTCAAAGGCAAGTATTTTCAAAGAGATAAGATCGACGAAGTAGCGTGAAAGTGTTTATTTGAAACAACAAGATTAATAAGCGAGTGGAGGAAACAAAGGTTCCTACTAACGAAGTTTCAATAGATAAGTCAAAGTTTAACTTCTTGGAATCAAATTTAAGCGTTGAACACAACTAGGTGAAATAAAAGAGTGGGTAGAACTTGTATTGAATAAAGTATAGACTTCGCATTAATTTATAATTAATTCGTGATAATTTTATTCGGGTTCCTCGTCACGAGAAAAAAAACGCTCTCTTAAACTACAAAGCTTTGGGCATGCGGGACATCCTTTGGCATCACTATCTCAATGGACTTGACTTCACCATACGACAAAATTGAGCTAAGTGACCTTTCTTCCGCAATTAAAACACGCTTTGGATTCTTTGCGTCTGGTTTGGACGGATGTGTCCCTCCTGTCGCATTTGAAAACATCTGACCGGTGGTGTTCTTCTTCTTCCTTTGAAACGGGTCTTGATCTTGCCGGCGTCTTCACGTCATTGTTGAACCCTCTCTTCTTGAAATGTCCATTCTTATTATCTTGGCCATGATTACCACCGAAATGGTTACCATTCTTGACATGATAATTTCCCCACGATGGTTATCATTGTTACGATGGCCGTTGCCACCGGTATGATTATTATCGTGTTGTTGCTCATTACCTTTTGGTTGGTATTTCAACTGATCTCATGTGCTTCATTGCTTATCTCAATATTTTCGGATGTCATTTTCAACATCGCCACAAAACATGGGTTAAATAACATATCACATATTATCCCTATACTACGTGAGCCAAATAAATACCACATAAACTTAGGTAGGTCATACTAGCGAAGGAATTCCCGTCTCTCCCTCCTAGTTCTTGTCTCACATCTTAGCTTGGGGATCATATCCTAAGCTCGACGATACCAATTGTGACTCTGGACACCAACTTGTGTCAAGACCTCACATTGGTACCTATCGACTTGCCATAAAGAAAGGCGGCGTCCCCTACGGAGATCGGCGGTGCATTCCCCATCAACAGAAGTCACCGTGAGAGGCTGGGGCTCTTCACACTTATGGCTCGATACCAACCGTGCGCGCCCCAAAATTAGGTATCGTCACCCATCTTGGGTGCGCCACTTACATGGTACATAAATTCAAATACAACTTACTAATATAAGCGTAGGTATGCAATCGACAAAAGCGTGAGTTTGAATACAAATATTGTCTACTAGATATTATACAAACTCAAAAGGAGTCCTCATTACAACTATTATCACACTATTTCACAGAATAGTGAGGACTACTAATGCTTATCCTCACGGACCATTACTTACGTTCCAGAGCTCGTCCGGCTATGTTCTCATTTCTGAAGAGAACGGTGAAAGAAAAGGTGAGCTCAACTAGCCCGATAAGAAATATTATGACTAAGATAATGCGAGAATAAATTATCATTAGCCTTCAATGATGTTAAGCGATAAAATACAATAGACAACCGGTTTAAGCTGCGGCGGAATAAGCAATCCATTAAAAAGTCAAGTAGAGAATAAAGTCTACTATCTTTTAGGTTTTAAAAGGTTTTCATCAATTTTTATCATTTGAGACTCGACAATAATAAACCACCACATCTAATCATCCACCTGTACCACGGTCGAGGATTTTCATCAAATTATCAATGGTCATGACTATCTAAGAATCACCACGGTCATAATCATACCAAAAACTATCCATCAACGCATTACAGACCCATCGAGGACTTTTGTCACATCATTTATATCAAGTCGTGATTATCTTAGAATGATCCCTGGTCATAATCATACTAAGTTCATCTATCGCACGTAAGCGAAGATAACATAATATAACATGAGGATGATGACAATGACATAGTAATTCAATAAAACAAGTTCAAGAATTATTTAATCCATGAATTATTAACGTCCAAATTGTCGACATGATCTTTGTTTCAGTGAGAGTAAAATTCAAGAATGATCGGAAGAATATTTCCATGAAAAGATCTTTGGATGAAGCGCAAATATCGAGGATATTCTACTAATTTCATGGAGTATAGAAGTCAAAGTTTTAACCAACTGGGTATAATAAAGAATATAATAACAAAAGAAATCACCGTGCATGCGGTGCCGCATAGGCAAGTTATTCAGCGAGAATAATAATAACGGAACCGGTCGTCGGTGAAATTCACACCGCAAGCGGGATGTTCAACAGAATAATAAAGATGGAACCGGATCGGTGTAAAAACACAGATAGGATATTCAGCGAGAATGATAAAAAGCGGAACCCGGTCGGTGTAAAAAATGAGACGAGGATGTTCAGCAGAATAATAAAAAGCGGAACCGGTCCGGTGTAAAACATGCAGACGAGGATGTTTCAGCGAGAATAATAGAAGAATGTCACCAAGTATAGGGTAAACCAGCGTATCTGAGTTATTCAATGAGAATAATAAGCAATGGAATAACATAAGGATTTCACCAAGTATAGGGTGTATCTGGCGTATACTGAGTTATGTATAGGGTATGCCACTTTTACGAGTTATTCAGCAGAATAATAATGAATGGAATAATGAAGTTCTCTTGAAGAAAGAATAACACCCCTTACGGGTACAACAAATAATACCCCTTACGGGTACAAAAATGAACCGTATAGAATATAGAAGAAAGAAGAAGTAGCGAGAATACTCTTCTTCTTTCTATAATTTTCTCTCTATAGCTTCTCTCTATAATTTTCTCTCTAGAGTTTGATGAATTAAGTAAGAAAATAATGAAGGAATGAGCTTCTATTTATAGGAAAATGGAATGCATAGTAACTAATCCATGAGCGGTCGAGATTGATTTACTTTAATCGACGGTCCATATTTAAAGAAAAATCTTTTAAATAAAATATAATATATTCTATTTATATAAAAACATTTTACTATGCAAACCTTATGCAATACTATGCAAAAAATACTTATGCAAAACACTATATGCAACACTATGCGTAATAAAATATAATATATTCTATTTATAGAATAACTTTAATAAAGTATTCTATTTTATATAAAAGATGTTTACATTTTATTACGTTAATAATCTGAATAAAACAAAAGCGTCATTATCATTATAATAATTCATATTATTAATCGTGATAATGGAATCAAATGGTGACTTCTCACATAAGCATCGATAATCAATCTGGTGTGCTACTTATGCGACCACACGTATTCTTTGTACTTTTACTACAAAGTAGTTTCAGCGGTAACAGCGGTAAAACTTCCATAGTTATTTTAATAAAATATTTTTTGTCGTTTTTCTCGATCAAAGCAATAATTACATTATTAGGGTCCACCAATGATTGAGTAGTTATGCGAATATTCCTGCTAAGCCGAATATTCCCAGAGCCAATCGAATATAATATAACCACTTGCATACTTTGCAAAATTTATAAATACTACCCACAACTATAATATTATCTTAAATTCACACCATAATATTAAAAAATATTTCAACAAAATTTAAATCTTTATTGATAAAATCTGGGGTCTCACATTAATATTATAATTCACAATATTTAACAACCGCGTCGTTCTCGAGTGAAAGAGGGCTTTCCAATAAGGATTTCTCCTTATTGGCGCATGATTAGATGACCAAACCTCTCCTCGATGAACTTCTGACATTGTAAATATTGTAATTTAATAATATGAACAACTTTGTCGTCTCAATTATTGATTTAATAATATATCATATTATGCGAGATGATCTTTGTGACAATAATCGAATCAATAATATGAGAGATATGATGCAAAGAATTATCGTAGCAAAGAATAATTGAGTATAAGCTGGTGACTTCTCACATAAGCATCGATAATTAATCCGGTGTCTACTACTTAACCAATGCGCGTATTTTACCACCGATTATTTTATAACAACTTGCTTACTTTGCAAAATTTTCACATATCACCCTTAACTTTAACCTTTTATCAATTTAACCATTTACTAAATAGAATAATTATAAGAAAATTGAATACTTTCACTACTACAAAACAGTAAATAGATAACGCGGAAAAAACGTTGTAGTTTCAGTCAGAAAAACATCGTGGTTGAGGGTGTCATCTATTTGACACCCTTACACAACGTTTTTAAAACGTTATAGTTAAACACATTACACGTTTTTAAGAAAAAAACGTTGTAGATTTGTTTTCCATAAATTAACAGATGCTTAAAAACGTTGTAGAAGGTATGATTCCACAACGTTTTCTGGATAAAAACGTTGTAGTTTAATATATCAGACAACGTTTTTAACCAATTTATACAATATTTTGAAAATGTTGTAGATAAAGAAAAAAAAAGAAAAAAAAGGTTGTGGTTCACCTATATTACCAATGCACCTGCAATATGCTAATATCATGATATATAGCTAAAAGGTCTAAATTCTCATTTAAATTTAAAGCCAAAATGTATCAACCATTCAAAATACATCCCAATAATACCATTCGTTTACAATTTCAAATTACTACATCCACAAAATAAACCAAACTATCCATAAAATTAAGCTACTACCTAAGCATTACACAGTCCTTGTGATTAATTATAAAGTAAAACTTCATCACCGAGTATGTGATTAATTTACAAAAGCATGACGAGAGGAAATGTAATTGAACTTCCCATAATAGCTCACCAGTTGTGCTATTACGAATACAGTCGGAAGTAGTAAACCAGGGCGTTCAACGAAGGACTAGCTCCGGGACCGAGTAACAAATATTAGTGCCTGACTCACAATACTGACTTGGAGGTAAAGAGCTGCTGTAAGCTCATAAGGACTCTCCCTGATTGATCTTACACCAAACTTGTCCTGCCAAACTCATAATATTAATCTTGAGTAAATTTAGAATAGGATGAGAAATATATATAGTGAACAAAATAACAAAAATCTTCAACAGTTATTGAGCAGACAACTTTTTTGACTTACTGAGAAGAAGTCTGAATCTTGAGCTGCCCAGAAGAAAATAACAGTCATCATGGCTAAGTAAGCTCCGAGAACAACACCAGTGGCAAAAATCTCCCTGAGGCACCTGTAACATTATTATCAAGTTGAAAAGACCATAACTAGAATCAAACCACTAGCAAAATTGGCAGTGAATATTGTAAAATTGTTGAGGGTCTGTAGAATACTCACAGCAGGTTTGGCATGATCACTAGCTGACATATCTGGTGAATAACTGAAACTGGTTAAAACTTACATATTCCCATTAAACCCCAAGGTGAATAACTGAAACTGGTTAAAACTTACAGAAACATGAAATACCACTGTTGGTGTATATTCAGGTTAAAATACAGTTCAATGAGATGGCCAACTTTAAATTTCAAAGTCAAAACAAACTGTTAATGTTGATATATATACAATGACGACTCAAATAGTGACAATATGGAATTGAGTGATCTGAGAACATTGATGAATTACTTAGACCATACTGCTGCATCAATCTGATTGGCAGATGAGTTTAAACTCCAAACAAGAAAGAAGGAAAATGAGGGATGCAAAGACAAACCTTGTTAATAAATCTAGACTGTTGCCTACACTATATGTCTACAAAAAGTAGCATAAATATATCAAAATTGCAAACTTACATGTTCACATTCATTAATTGATAGACCTTCTACCCGATGAATCTGATGATCTAAAACCCTTAACATTCTCAGAAGGATATCTACATGAACAAAATGTAGGAAGTTCTTTTCTCGTATAGACATAATTTCATTCACAAGCATTCTTATATCAGCAACGGGCAATGATAACCACTCAGATTCATCATGATCATCACCGAGAATTTCTGTCCGACTACACAAATCCCCCAACATCTCACAAAAGCCACCAACAGCGGCATCTACACCAAACAACATGCATAATTACAACAATAAGACATATAGTAAAGGCATAATGAAGAAGCAAAAACTAGAAAACCTTGAAGCTCTTTTGCATCTGGACCAGTAGATGACAATGTGACATCACTTCCTTTCTTCTTGACTTTTGGTTTCCTATAAGAAGTTAACACCTTATCCTGTAATCCTTTCCAAAATCAGGATCATAACAACCATATTACCAACTGTTAAAAAATGAACAAAACTAACGTAATTATGCTGATTATTTTGAGTTCCTCTAGGGTCTCTTTGGGCTTGGCTAGTAACAGGTATATCCTGCTGAGAAGGCTTCTTTTCAGGTACCATACTCGTATACAATTGCTCCTTGATAGGACCTGAGAAACTTAAACAAAATAATAAACAATAAGCTCTGCAACATTAAAATACTTGAAAAACTATACATCTGGTCACCAAAAAGATGCATATGGATATATACATATACAATTATACATATATATAATATATACAGATTTGAGGAATAGTGGCTGGCTTCAGAAATGGTATCCTGGAACAAAATCCAAAAAGCAAAAAGTAAAGCAATATAGTAATATAAGCCCTATCACCTTAGCAAACAAGTCTTAGTTGCAGCAAGCCACTGATGTTAGTAAGTAATAATAGGGATGTCGGTAGGCAATTATACCAACAGCTTTATTTCTCCTCCAAAATCTGGTTTGAAATGATTACCAAGTACTTTTCCCAACATTCTATCAATATAGACTTATAGATACAGATACTTGAACTTATAGCTATGAAATAGACTACAAAAATTTCACAAAGCAAAAGTTCATTGGTGTTTAAGATAGAAAACACATACAACCAGACTCGCTAATTGTATCGTACACCGTCAGAAGTAAATATTGCACGAGAAACAATTACCATAATGGTAAGAATTTGGAATATCATTAAAACTGATAACCACAGCTTATATAAGGTACTCATTTTCTTGGACATTGGGTTCAGGGTACAGGGATTTCAAAATTGGAGGGTTAAAATATGGATATCATAAGCCTTCAAGTAACTGCAGACACTAGATACACTGCTGGATATGTAAGTGTGTAATCTTGGATGGAGGAAAGGAGTTAAAAAGTTCAGATCATAACATCATATATCAATCATAGTCAAACTATAACGGATGTTTACTGATGACATCTGAGATCAATTAAAACATTACCTGCACCTATTGTGCACCAATGTCATGGAGTTCTTTGCGAGACATTCTTGCTTCCCACAAACTGTCGGCTCACTGATTCGTCCTGGTAACATCCAAATGCACTAATAAACTTCAAAGAAACCAACATATGTCATTAAATGCAAAACAATAACAGCTCACATAAACAACCTCTATCTACAGCAATGGGGTCAGAGTAGTATCCACACACAAGACATATACCAACTACCAAAAGCAGTAGAAGCTGATTTATTTTTCTTTCTTCAATGTTTTTTTCTTCCTTTTCTTCAGGCCAAGTAGAAGTTACTTCCAGTAGTTACGGTATTCTCTACTCAATAGAAGCTGCTCAAAATTACTTTGCAATATATTAAGAGAAAACAGTGGTGAAATCAAAAAAATAATAAGCAGTTTATACTTCCTTGCTCAAAATTCAAGCCAGTACAGAGCCCACCAACAATTCAAGTGTATATTTCAATTGACAGATGAGAAGAATTACAAAAGACGACATACTATAATGTAAATAACCTTGATTGGCAATGAAATTAAGCAATCTCAATATAAACAGACATGAGCAAATAGATTGACTAAATCCGGAACTAGAGCCAGCATCTGTTTTGCAGTTGAGAAGAGGAAACAATGGATATGTCAGCAAACTTTTAAGGAAAAGAAAGTCAAAATCTAACGAGAAAACAACAAACAATATACAGTGTCCAACAAATAAAATATAAAGATGGAGTTTTTAGCTGGTCTCACTTCAAAGAGCAAATCTGTACCTAGGAATTGTCCCTTACTGCATCATCTGGCTCAGACTCCCCAAACAGTGGGTAAAGGCCACATAATACATCACCATAGTATCTGTCAGGGAGGATGAGAAAAGGAAACATATAACAATTATATAATCATATATTTAAATTATAACAATTGGTAGTAAATTGTATATTTCCTTTTGGTTATAATCTCTTTACCTATATTTTAAAAAAAATGGTACAAAAATCAGTTTTAAATGATGAATTTGACTTTAAAAAGTCAAAAGTGGACATTAAATTTGGGACAGGGGGAGTAATTCTTATCAGTTTACATAGACACAACAATTGTGGCATCTGAAGACTTGAACTTAATTCAAAAATTCAAATTTTGAATATAGATCAGATGAACAAATTGTATCTGCATTATGTGGTATGAAGAATTGGAATGGTGTCCCAAATGAATTTTTAATGCTATTACAGAAGTTTCACAATATACATGTCCAAGATCATGGAAACAAACATAACATTGGAGCAACAGCAGAAATCTTATGACCTTAAAAACACATTGGATACCCAAACCACAAGGCATGGGCCCAAATTCTAAGAAAGCTCTAGCAGTAACATCAGAAAGCCTAACAATCAAAACTAGAAGACAAATAAATACAACTAAAAGCATAGTAGACAGAACTTAAATTGGAAAGGTAAAGAGTCTTTTTCTTTCTTTCCTTCTCCAAAGGCATCATGTGGATATCATCTAAATGAAAAAGTATAAATTTCCCTTTTTTTTTAAAAAAAAAGGTTTAAAATTCACCCGAGGCTCCGTAAATTTGATGCCTTGGACGGCGAAAAGGCCTGCAAGATCATGCTCCATGTACTCGAAAACAAGGTAAAGACTAGAAGACATTCTTGAGGTAACCAAACCTTCAAGCTTAATTACATTGGGATGATTGAGCTTTTTCAATACAAGAATCTCTCGAGCCATAAACTTGACACTCTCTAGCTCTAAATTATCAAATATAACCTTCTTCAATGCCGCTATCTTCCCTGTTATTAGGTCTCTTGCTTTATATACATTGCTATATGTCCCTTGACCTATATATATATATATATATATATATATATATATATATATATATATATAGGGG